>JAMALD010000078.1:0-11665 GCA_023628235.1 Rhodotorula sp. S30-09 | reverse complement strand
AGCTGTATGCGACGGTCCGCGGTTTGCGGCGGTCTATCGCTCAGAGGACGTCTGCAGCGGGACAGGCGCGGCGACAGGAGGCTCAGCTGGCGGCGGAGTGAGCGGACGAAGCAGGGCGGGACAGAGTAGCCAGGCTTGGAGGCGTCAAGCGGGCACTGCGAGGTCGACGTCGTCCACCTCGAAGGCGAAATGTCGTCTTCGTCACATTTATGTCGTCGTCGGGGGCTGCGCTGCCCATTAGCGCCACTTACTACGTCCAGGCGACATCCTCGAGCCATTCCATCGCTTCGACTCCTCGCAGCTCCGCGTCTCTCGCCTCGCCTCGTCTCCCTCGTCTCCCTCGTCCTCGTCGACGTCTCCACGTCGCCTGCGACACTCCTGCAGCCTCTACGACGCCGTCCATGCCCAACATTCCCTTTGCGACTGTTCGTCGCCGACGGCTCTCCGTCGCCCCCACCTCGACTTTCGTTCGGCAGCGAGTTCGAGTCGGTTTTCTTCCTTCGCACGCAACGCAGACACGCTCACGGCGACGCACACGACGAGCCAGACGCCATGCTCGCACCAACTAGGCTCACCATGCGGCGAGGAGCTCGCGTCGCCAGCGCCCGACCGCTCTCGTCGCTCGCTTCTTCGGCTCGAATGCGCGCGCCTGTCAGCTCTCGAGAGCACGCGCAGCAGCTCGGCAGACGTCTCGTGGTCACACCCACTGCCTCTCGACTTTTCAGCGCATCGGCGACCATGGCAGGCCAGGTCAAGCCGTTCGTCCTCGCCGACATTGGAGAGGGCATCACGGAGTGCGAGATTGTCAAGTGGTGCGTGCGATTGCTATTGTGTCTTCAGTGTCTTCCATGGGCACTGGGAGGCGTTGGCAAGGGAATGAGCGGGACCTTGTCCTCCTCGACTTGGACGGCGTGCCGAACGATGTCAACCTTTCACAAATCACTCGTTGCCAGACTCGCTCGAGCATGCGGAGCAGACATCTAACCAGACTCTGAGGGCCGAGGTTGAAGGAGGGAGGCCAAGGAAATAGCTCGTGCGAAGGAGCGGACGAACAGCTGACGAAGGGATTCCTTTCCGCAGGCTCGTCAAGGAGGGCGACGTGATTGAGGAGTTTGACCCCGTCGTCGAGGTCATGTACGTGCGCGCGTTGAGAGTGACGGCGTCACACGAGCTGATGACTCGCACCGCAGGTCCGACAAGGCCTCTGTCGAGATCACCTCGCCGTTTTCCGGCAAGATCGCCACCTTGGCGGGTGCAGCAGGCGACATGCTTAAAGTTGGTAGTGTGCTGTGCAGTATCGAGGTAGAGGGTGGCGAGGGTGAGGCGGCAACAGCGACCGCTGCCGCTGAGTCGGCTCCCGAACCTTCGCCAACTCCCGCCTCGCCTCCAGCTACGCCATCCTCTTCCCCCTCAAACACCGCCTCATCACCATCATCGCCTGCCCACTCTCGACCGTCGAACTCCGAAGTCCTCGCCACGCCAGCGACTCGAAGGTTTGCCCGCGAGCACAACGTTGACCTCGCTTCGATTGCTGGCACTGGTCGAGGCGGCCGCGTCACCAAGGAGGACATCTGGAAATTCGTGTCGGAAGGGTCGTCGGCGGCAAGCTCGGCACCTGCTCCAGCGCAGGCATCCGCACCTTCCGCAAGTTACGCCCCAGCAGCTCCCGCCAACTCGACCACGATCCCGCTCAACTCGACGCGCAAGGCCATGTACCGTGCCATGTCGGCCTCTCTTCAGATTCCCCATTTCTCGTACTCGGACGTCGTCGACGTGACCGAGATCGAGCGGATGCGCCTTACCCTCGCCGCCAACATCCCGCTTCAGTACCGCAAGACGCTCAAACCGGCAGACGAAGCGACTCTTGCGCGACAAGAGCAGTGGTTCGATGCCGCTCGCGTGGAGCCTACCCGCCAGTTCGACCGCATCACCCTCCTTCCCCTGCTGCTCAAGGCGCTCTCGCTCGCCATGTCCGAGCATCCCATCTTCACCTGCACCCTCTCTCCTCCTCCTTCCGCCGGTCCCGCACCAACCGACCCCGCGCTCATCCGCCGCCCGACCCACGACATCTCGGTCGCCCTCTCGAACCCTTCCCCCGCCGGCGGCCTCTTCACGCCCGTCCTCCGTTCCGTCGACACCTCCTCCGTCTTCGGCCTCGCCTCTCGCCTCGCACACCTCCAGTCTCTCCTCCCGACATCCGGCAACGGCGCACCCAAGTTCCCGCCCGAATATCAAGGCGCTGGCACCCTCACGCTCTCGAACATTGGCGTCATTGGCGGGCGGACGACACACCCGGTTGTGCCGCCGACGGGACAGCTTGCGATTGGAGCAATTGGGCGGACGAGGGTCGAGCCGCGTTTCGTTGATGAGGCGAGGGCGAAGCGGGTCGCGAGCGGATTGGAGGCGGCTGGAGCGGGCGAGTTGGAGGTCGAGCCGCGGCTGGTGATGGTGCGTCTCACGGTCTTCCTGATTTGCCTGAGAGTTCATTCTGTTCTCGAAGCGACGAGGTCTGACAGCATGCTCGCCCCTTTCGCAGGACGTGACGTTCTCGGCGGACCACCGCGTCGTCGAGGGCGTCGAGCTCGCCCGGTTGGTCGAGTCGTGGAAGCGCATCGTGGAGAAGCCCGCNAAGGCTCGTTGCCCAGCCTTAGAAGCGCATTACAGTTCTCGTTCTTTCAGCGGCTTCGGAAGGTTCCGCCGAAGCCCTTCTCTCCTCACTGGTGCCGTTCCATGAAAGCTCGAGAGGTTTATTGCGCAGACAGGATAGAAGCAAGTCCGACCGAAACTATCCATACCAAGCGAGATTCACTCCCTGCTCAGTGTCATTTTCCCTTGCCACCTGCTTTCTTCGACTCGGACACCTTCTTGCTCTTGACGGGCTTCGGCGCGGGCTGAGGGAGTACCAACAGTGTCAGGTAGACCCACAAAGAGCTGGCATGCGACGAGGCGCCCGAGCGCAGACGAGGGAATGCGCCGAAGGAATTGCAGCGCGCACCTCGTCGTCCTCCTGCTCCGAGCTGGTCTCGTACTGCCTGCGGTAGAACTCGTCTCCAGCGTCGGTCAAGTACCACGAGTTTTTCTCCTGGGCGTAGTAGCCTTGACCCATGCGCTTCTCGAGGGCGGACTTGACGTTTTTCTTGAACGCGTCAGTGTCACACTGGACGTGGTAGTTGTCCTGCGCAAGAACACGGCATCGACGAGTCGAGGCCCGCAAGTCTGCCGAGCAGTATCCCCTGTGCTCACCCTTAAGTACGAGGCGATCCTCTGACGGGACACCTTTTCGCTGCAAGACGGGTCGGAAGCGTGTAAGCGAGCCCCTTTGTCTCCTCAGAGCCTCCTGAGAACCGTCCAGGGCCCTTCCGAGTCAGTTCCAGCTCATACCACTGCGCTTGTCGTTCGAGCGGTGGAAGAGGAGCGGAACGAGACTCACCCGTTGTTTGCGCGGTGGAGAGCAGCGTCGAGCATTTCCACGTACGGAGTGCGTTCCTTTGAGCTTGTCATAGCGAGCTCGGTGCGAAGTGAACGGAGTGATGTGAGGAGAAGAAGGAAGAGAGAAGTTGCGAAGGTTGACCCAGACGACGTCGACCACAACTCGCCACAGACGGCGCTGGCAGGCGCGCATTGCGTTCCAATGCAAGAGCCAGAGACATAACGAGTGAGAAAGCGCGCAGATGGTACAGGGAAAGACGATAATGAGAACAAGCTCTTCCTCGAGCGAAACGTCTACCGCGACATCGAATAGATTTCCCTAAATCGAGCAGAAAGGGTCAGCACACACTCAGCGGTTGAAGCCAACGAGCGGGCACGCACAACTTCTTCAGCATGCCTCGCAAGCTCTTGCAGCCCTTCTCCCCATTCACCTTGAGATACTCCTCCATCTCCGCCCGTACGGTTGCGAGCTCGTCGGTGACCGGCAGTGCGCCGTCACGCTTGACCGATCGTGGGTTCAGCAGCATGTCGAAGAGCTTGGTCCAGAGGTCGACCTGATAGTAGCGCTTCCAGGTGTGCGCGAGGACCCACTTCGTCGGCCCGTCCGGCTGCGCATCGTCGAGAGGGACCCGCCTCGTCTCGATGTACCGTCCGAAGAGCGCGTTGTAGGCGATGGAGGCGACGCCGAAGTAGTCGGGCTCGAAGGTCCACGGCCGTCCTTCCCGCATCTCCGCGCAGTCGAACTGATCCGCCTCGATATTGGTAGAGAAGGTCTGGCCGGCAGGGAATGCGGACGTGTCAATGGTGCGGCCGTAGTCGATGATCTTGAGGCCCTTCGAGCTCCAGCCGTTTGCGCCGGACGGATTGTAGGACGACGACCAGGCGCGAGCACCGCCTGGCACTTCCTCAAGGCGGAGTAAACAGTTGTCGATCTTGAGGTCGCCGTGGATGAAGCCGGCCGAGTGGAAGGCCTCGACGATGCGGAGGAGCTCGACGACGAAGAACATGGCGAGGATCTCGTCGAGACCTTGCGAGGCGCCGCCAGTCGCGCTCGCCGCAACGCCCGAGTCGTTCGCCCTGTTGACGGCGTCGAGCAAGCTGCCCTGGTCGCAGTAGTCGAGGAAGAGGAAAGACTCGTCTTGAAAGGCGTAGAGCCGCTGAGCCGAGATGACGGAGGACCGGATTTGTTCGGGTAGTCGCGAGTGGAGCTGCGAGAGAACGTAGAACTCCCACAGGTTTGCCGGCCGCTCGACTTTGACCGCGAGCGAGACTTCGTCATCCGCGTCCACGTCAAAGTAATCGTCGTCGCCCGCTCCCATCGCGACGCGGAAAACGGCACCGTACGAGCCCTCGCCGAGCTTCTCGCGGACGGAGATAACCTCGCCGGCGAGCTCGAGGTCCCACCCCTCGTCAATAGTGCCGGTCCTGTCCTTGCTGCCCTTGCTCTTATCCCGCTTCTTCGCAGCGAGCTGGAGACTCGCAAGGCGATCGGCGACGTCCATGCGATGGTCGTAGAGACCAGATTGGGAGAGGAGAGGAGGATCGGCGGCGCGCAGGATCGTCGAGAGGGTGGAAGCGCTGTAAGGGTCGATGGCGGCGGAAGAAGTAGGACTGTCTGCGGACAATGGCTGGGGTTGTCCAGTCGTAGTCGAGTCGTTCACAACCATGTTGGTCGTCATGGCGCTCTGATTGCCGGTGATGGTCAAGCCTTCGGGAAGCGAAGTGTTGGGCGAGACGTCGTACGAGGTGTCCTGGCCGGGAGATGAACGGCTCGGTGCAGCACGATCGGTGAAAGAGATCTGAGGCGACAGGGAAGTTGGCGGAAGCATCGGCTGAGGCTGCAAGTCCTGCTCGTCGTCCGAGTCCGAATCGCTGCTGCTGTCCGAACTGTCCGACGTGCTATCCTGGTCGTGTCTTTGCTGCTGGAAATCGCCTCCCACATTCTGGAGCGGCTGCTGGCTGAACGAAAGCTGAGCGAAGCTGCCCATAAAGGCGCGGTCGCCCTCGTCGTCGTCCTCCTCCGTGCTCGGCTCGTCCTCGTCTTCGTCCTCTTCGCGCACCGTCGCACTCGCCGCGCCAGTAGGGTAGTAGCTGTCCCTCCGACTGCGCTGGCTCGATGCGAGACTCGTCGCGGCGGTGAACTCGAGAGTCCGCTCGACGATGGGCGTCATCTCCTCGACGAAGGGAGCGTAACGACTCGGCTGTCCTGGCACTCGGCGCCCAAGGTCGTACCCGTCGCTGCGGAAGCGCTCGCCGTCCTCCTGCGGCCCCCGAAGGGGCGCCTCAAAGTCGCCTGGCTCGACGTACGAGTCTTCCGACGCCTCAAGGCCATCGAGCGGCAGCTGCGACTCGTTCACCTGAGACGACGGAACGACGTCACCGCCAAAGACGTTCTCCACTTCGTTCCCCTGCACCGGCTTGTCCTGGAAGACGTTGAAGGCCGGCTGCTTCGGAGGCTGACCAAGCGGTGTTCCGACCTTCATCCCGAGCGGTGCGCGTGCCGAACTCGTCTTCGTGACGGGACGGAAGGCACCTGCACTCGGAGTGGCAGGAACGGCCGCCGCCGAGGATGAGTCGCGGAAGACCTGAACGGGAGCAGGCGGCGCGGCGGATGCAGCAGGGACAGGCGAATTCTCGGCGTCCTCGTCGACTTCGTCGAGGGTGATGAGACGGTTCTGAACTGCCTGTGGCGGGACTTGCGACGACGAGCCAGGCCGCTGACTGCCATAGTACGCCGAGTCGTCGTCCATCTGGCTCCTGGTCTGGCTGAAAGGCACAAACTGCGCGTCCGAGACGTCACTCTGCTGCGTCGCACCCTGCGTCGAGTACTGACTCGCTCCGCCGGGCACACCGCCGAAAGGCGCGTTGTCGTCGTCGTCCGAGTCGTCCGTCGAGGTATCGTCGAACGAGTCGCCGTCTCCGCCGCTTCCGCGATTCACCTTCGTGAAGTCGAGCGTCTTGGCAAAGAGGTGGTCGAGAAGGGCGTTGGCGGCTTTGGTGTTCATCGTCGGTGACGGGGGACGGTGAGGGTCGAGTGGCTCGGGAGAAGGAGAGCGAGGGGGAGACGGCGGAGCGGCCTGCGCGACTTGTCGGGGAGGCGATGGCGACAAAAGGTTGCGCTGCGTAGCGAGCTGTGCGAGAGGCGAAACAGGAGCGGGCGAAGGAGGCGCCCCGTCGACGAAGGCGACTGGAGTAGGTTCGGGTTCCGGAATTGGCGGAGCTGGACGGGGGAGGAAGTCGTAGAGAGGGGCTGCACGCAGCAATACTCAGCGGAAGACCCCCTGAAGAAGCATCAAAGGACTAACCACTAGTCTGCTGGTCGTGAAGGGTAGGCCAACCCGTCGTGGAGTCAATCACGTAGGTCGTCTCTGCAGAAGCAGCAGGTCAGTCCGCGCTTCCCTCATGCGCCCAACCCAGACTTACTGCCCGTCCTCTTACACTCCTCATCCCACTTCTCCGCCCACTCCCACCCACTCCACCCATCTACATCCTCAACCAGATACTTCTGCTTTTGCCTCGCAGCTTTGATCTCCTCGAAGGAGAACTCGGTGCCGGGGTTGGGGTACACAGCGTGGAGGTTACATGCGACGCGTTCTTTGGGCTTGGTGGAAGAGTCGGTTGAGGCGGAGGAGGAAGAGGATTTGGAGGAGGAAGAGCGGTTCTTGGAGGTCAACGAGGCGGAAGTCGAGGAAGATGCCGCGGCGACCCTGCTCTTTTTGACCTTGCGATCGGGGTCCTTCGCACCCACCGCTGACGAAGACGAATTCTTCACCTTTTTCGCCATTGAACTCGAAGCGAGCACCTGCAACCCCTCGAGCGGGTCGCGAGCAATCAAGTCGGCGTCGGAGAACGAGTAGTTTTTGAACGGGTTTGCACGGAGGAGTTCGGCTTCTGTTGGCGCACGGATGGAGCGGGAGAAGACGTCGGTTTCGTCGAGGCGGTGGACGGAAGGGCCGTCCGAGGCGGTCTGCGTCGCGATAGCGTTCGTCAGCTCTTGATGTCCGCTGGCGCTGTTGAGAAAATCGAGGCTCACCTCATCGCGGTATACCTCGAGCTTGAACCCTCCTGGCTTCGCCAGCCCCGTCTGCTGCGGCAGTACCTCCCCACCCCACTCCTTCTTCTCCTCGTTATTTTCCCTCGTCCGACTCTTCACAGTCCCCATATCCTCCCACCCTCCTTTCGAGATACCATTCTCATCCGCACTCGAATCGCGGAAGACGGCGAAGGACGAGCCGTTCCCTTTCGCGCCGATACCGGTTCCGCCTTGAGCGGGTCGGGGAGTCGAGGAGGAAGCGAGGATCGGTCGCGAGTCGGCGGAAGAGGAGGAAGTCGCGCGAGGAGGAGAGGGAGGAGGAGGCGCGACGAGCATACGCGCTTGGAAGTCGAGGTAGGAACGCTTCAAGCGGTCGAGAGGAGTCGCGCGACGGTTGATGCCGAGGTTGTATACCTGGTCTGCCTGTTGGCGTCTGTGGAGACGTAACATGAGCTACGAGACTTTGTAAGATGAATGAGAGGGCAACACACTTGTACTTCGCCTCGAGGACCTTCGCGTACTCCTCGTACAACGCGGCCAGCTTCTCGCCGATGCCCTTTGCGAACAGGAAGCGGTAGCAGTCCTCGGGATTCTCCATATTTTTCGCATAGTGCGCCCACAAGCGGAAGTATCGCGGATCGTTCGTGTACCGCCCGTCGCCGAGGAACCTGCGAGTCGTCGCCTCGAGAACGGGGACGAGCTTGTTCGACGCGCTCGCTCCGGCTGGGTAGTTGGCGACGATGAACCGAACGTACTGGTGCGAGATGTCGAGCGGGTCCTCGGCCATCACCGCAACATCGTCTGCACTGAGTCCTTCCTTGCCGTCCTCCCATGCGCCCGTCTGCTCGTACACCTCGACCGCATCAATCTGCGCTTGGAAGCGTGCGTGCTCCGCGTCAAGTTTGACACCGAGGCCGGAGCGGGTAGAGGACGAGAGTGCGGCGAGTTGAGATGCGGAGCGGCCAGACTGGAGCGGGACGATGTTCTCCTTGGCTGCCTCGATGGTGGAGATGTCGACCGAGATGGGTGGCTTCGATGGCGTCTGGAGCGGCGCCTGTGCCGCCTCCATCAGTGCGAGGTGGATGTCGGTTGAAGGAAGCAGGCGGACGAGGTGGACTCGGTGCACGGGGTTTCGCAGGGCAGCGGGGGTGGTTCGTCCGGTCTAAGCAAGTGTATTGACCATGCACAGCAGTCCAGCGGGCGAGTCCAGCGAATTCGAGGGTCGTTGTCGACGGCGAGAGCAAGGTCGCGAGGAAGGCGCGTCTAGCGATTTCACCGCACGTGACCCGGGTTGACGTCGTTTGTTCTCTTCTTCCTGACGAAGGACGTGTCGTAGCAGCGTCTCTTACGCTTGTTAAATTTACTGGAGACGAGTGCGAGGCGAGCGAATAAGTCGAGGAAAAGCAAGCGAAATTCACCTCGATTCGCTCAGGCGGTTGCACGGATGAGCTACCAAATGCTGATACGCCGTACTGCAACACTCGCAGACATTTACAGATCCTCAGACGGCCCCTGAAGCGACCATCCCGCGATTCCCGCCTCGACACGCTCTTGCGGTCGTCCTCGTCGCACTGTCTCCCTCGCTGCGACTGTTGCTGTCGAGGTGGACACACTCAGAGCTTTACAATCCAGTACAAGCGACTCGGTCATTCCGCTGCCCTTGTCGCCGTCTCTCTCCGACCCCTCCTCACACCACATCGCAGCTTCACCTCTTCCCCTCCCTCCCGCCCACCAGACTAGCCAGGGTCCCTTCACCATGACCTCCGCCCACCACGCATACGAGATCGCAGCAGACGACGACGAGGACGACCTCGTCGCGACCTCGGGACAGGGTCTCCTCCCCACCCATACCGTGCCCGCCTCGTCTGCGGCTGACAAGGGCAAGGGACGCGCGACGAGTCCGCTGCTCGAGGGCAAGATTGGCAGCGCGCCCGGCGGAGGACCGAATGTCGGGACAAGGACGCAGAGGCAGACGACGTTCGGAGGAATCCAGACGGAGACGAGGTGAGTCGGCGTTCAAGCGCCAGCATCTGGGGAGTCCACTCCGCCTTTGAGGCGTAGAATACCACCTGTCGCTGGCTGACAACCGGCTGGATCCGTCGCATCTCGCAGGTACACGGGAACCGACACGCTGGACGAGCCAGTCTCCGAGACTATCGTTCGTTCTGCCTCATCCGCTCCGGCTATTTCCCGGCTCACCTGTATGCACTCTCACAGATGCGCGACCTGCGAACAATCGGGAACAAGATCGTGCAAGTCCTGCATCCGACATCGGAGAATGCGGTTCTGAGGGATTGGGATCTCTGGGGTCCGCTCCTCGTGCGTTGAGGCTTTCTATCGAGTACGAACGATTACTAACGCTGTCTTGATGCCGCAGTTCTGCCTATTACTCGCCATACTCCTATCCACAAACGGTTCGTCCCGCTCTCACCTTTCCTCCCTCCGCAAGCGAACACGCTGACATACTTCTTCGCCCCGCAGCTCCCGCCGAACAATCCCTCCCCATCTTCACCGGCGTCTTTGTCATCGTCTGGCTCGGCTCGGTCGTCGTCACCCTCAACGCAAAGTTGCTTGGCGGCAAAGTGTGAGTGGTCAGGTCTCGCTTGTTAGCTCCTTCGCCTGGCGACCTACCTCGAGGCGGGCTCGTTTGTCGTGATAGAGGCTGGCCAGCTCCTGACATCTCGCTTCTCCGCACATAGCTCCTTCTTCCAATCCCTCTGCGTCCTCGGCTACTGCATCTTCCCCCTCGACCTCGCCGCGCTCGTCTCGGTTTTTGTGCGGATGCTCTGGATACGGCTGCCGGTGTGCGCGGCGGCGTTCGGGTGGAGCGTATGGGGTGAGTCTGCCTGCGTCTCGCTTACTGGACGAACTCTCGGTCTCGTCCTCGCAATGTCCTCCTTTGAGTACATGTATGCAGTGCTGACTCTCGGTGTCACGTCTACAGCCGCGGTGAATTTCCTGGGCGGCACGCGACTCGAGAAGGACCGCGCAGTCCTCGCCGTCTTTCCACTCTTCATGCTCTTCTTCCTCCTCGCTTGGATGACCATGCTGTCATGAGACAGACGCGGAGAAGGGCAGCAGGACAGGGCGGTATGGCGGTAGACGGTTGTGCAATGCGGTATGCTGTGAGGTGCGCGGGCGAGACGAGGAGAACCGCTCGAGGATCGCGAATTCTGCTCTCTTGCCGCTACTTCCGCTTCCGCTAGATCTGTACGAATGTCTCTGTACGCGCATTCTGCTCGCAAGCCACTCGGGCGCCCTTCAAGTCGCTGAATCCTCTCGATCTTCGCAACCCTCTCGTCTTTCTCGTTCTTTCACTCACCTCATCCACTCCCGCTCCGCACGCACAATGGAGGCTCAAGCTCCCGTCCTCCGTACGTCGAGATGCTCGACGCTGCGCTCCGGCGCGCTAGCAACGGGTGCGTTGCGTTCACTCGTCGCGCTCTCTGGTCGGCGCGTCGTGCAGGACCAGGCTGAGGCGACAGGCGAAGACGAGGACGGGGCACTGACGCTCTTGCTCGAATTGCTCAGCGGCAAAGTCTCTCGTATCAAGCTTGCGTACTACGTCAGGGTGAGGCAAACGGCTTCAGCTTCTCGTCCTATTGCTCCAATGCGACTGGCAGAGTCATACGTCGTGTTCGTGAGCTCATAGGACGAATATGACGTCGACATGGACGACGCATCAGACAAATTCTCGCTGAAGAAGGGGTTCGAGAAGCGGACGAAGGAGGGCTACGCTCAGCAGGAGGGACACAATCCTTCTTGTTCTCGAAGGAGGGTGAGAAGTGGTATGGTGAAGAGTATGAGGCGGCGGTGGAGGAGGGGACGAGGTGCGTTCAATTTCGAGGGAGAAGCACCTTCGCAACTCTCGTATGCGGTGCCGTCGACTGAGCGTGCTGAAGCAGCGGTCTCGTGATATACAGCCCAAAGCGAAACCTGTCAAGAGGAGAAAAGCGGCAGCGTCAAAGAAGGCGAAGAGCGGGAACAAAAGGAAGTGAATGGATGAGGAGGAGAAGCTCGCTTGGCCTACTGCGCTCACTCGGCCCGAGTCTACATTCGCCGCATGGCCGCATGGAATGCACAACTCGACGGCGGCAGCGGAATGGCAGCACCAATGACGAGAGAAGGGCTTCGGCGGGACCTTCCGAAGCCGCTGAAAGAACGAGAACTGTAATGCGCTTCTAAGGCTGGGCAGCGAGCCTG
>JAMALD010000076.1:0-10250 GCA_023628235.1 Rhodotorula sp. S30-09 | reverse complement strand
CCCGAGGCAGAGTCGGTGGTGCAGGTGAGGCCATCGCCGCAAGCAAACTCGGGGTCGAACGAGCAGTCCTGGCCGAGACCGACGTGGACGGCGCAGGTTCCGGGGAGGTACGCGCAGTAGCCTGCAGGCGGAGAGGAAGGTCAGGGGGCGTTCCGTGAGGACAACGGCGGATCTACGCACCCGACTCGCAGAACTGGTTGAAGAGAGCCTCATTCTCCGCGTCCGTGTTGGCGTTACTGCCGATGTTGTAGTCCTCTGTATGATGGAGGCGAAAGTCAGTTCCGAAAGTTGGGAAAAGCTTCCGGAACATCCGAGGCTCGTCTCCGGACGCTCACGAGAATGCAGACCCACGGCAGTAGGCGCCGATGCCACCACAGGTGTCCGAGGTGGTCGGCTGGCCGATGGGGTCGGTGCAGTAAAGGTAGCCCGAGCAGTTCGAGTCGTCGCTGCCGCAGGCCTGCGAGAAACCGCCCTGGCTGCGGCGCGAGAGCAGACAAGTCAATGGGTGTACCTCTGGAGGCAGAAGCGACGAGGGCGGTAAGGCAGCGAACGTACCAAGTGCCGGTGGTGACGCCGTCCTGGGACGAGCAGACACCGTTGTCGCAGTTGGCGTCCGACTTGCAAGAAGCGCCGGCGATACCGCAGAAGTAGGCGCCAGTGGCACCCTCCTCCACGCACTGCGCGCCGGTAGGGGCGGGGTGGTCACCCTGGTAGACCGAGGTAGGGTCGTTGGTGCCAGGGACGACAAGGCTGGCGTCGGCGCACTGCGTCTGGTCTGCGNGCCGACAGCGGGTAGACGTATCAGCCGAAGAAGTGGACGAGCATGAGTCTAGGAAAGGACACGACGGACCAGGCGAGAAGATCGCGTTGCCGTTAACGATGGTGGATGGGAAGCGACCGAAACCCTGATTGGACTGTGCGGCAGCGAGCGATGCGAAGGAAGCGATTGAGGCAGCGGCGAAGACGGGGCGCATGTTGACCGAGGAGGAAGAAGGAGGACGGAGGGGGTATGAACGGGAATGCAGGAATCCGGAGGGCGACAAACGAGTGACACAGGTCGGTTTGGAGGAAGAGAGAGACAGCAGTCAAGTAGTTGATGAGGCGAAGAGAGCGAGAGCGGACGACATCCGGGTTTGTTGAGGTAACACTTAGACACGAGCAGGCGCGGCGGACTCGTCGGCTCCGGACTGTGCGATCGCATTGTGAAGAGCGGGAAGGCTAGGCGCATGCAGCAGCTGCTGCAATTCTCTGTGCGATAAACAGCGGTCAGGGCTAAGTAGCAGGCGGGTGAGAGACGGCAGCAATGTCGAGCAGGTTCGCGGATCCGCGAGGAGGCCTTTGAGGCGCCGCGCCATGCTCCCGAGGTCAGCAGACTTCGTCGTCGTCGTACCAGCACCCCGAAAATATACCCGAGCCACGTCCACCGCGCCCTGACGTTGTATCGAGGAGAAGGAGACGACGTAGCGTTGTCGAGTGAGGAGGAGGCAGAGCACCGTGTTATCGCCTCTGGCCGCTTCGCCGCTCGTGGCAGCAGTTCGAATAGTACAGCAACAGCTACTTCACACAGCCAGAGGCCCTCAAAGCGCCTGTGTGAGCGTGCGTGTGTGAGACAGCGATGAAGCCGGGCAGGGTGAGCTCGAGCTGGGGGGGGTCGCTCGCTGTCGCCTCGTTCACCGCAAAGACACGCGCAGGGATGGACGTGTCGGATATCCTCGAGCAGTCTAGCCAGCGACAGTGCGTATCCCGTTTGAACGGGCTCACGGGACCCTGTTGACGCCGCGCCACACCTCCGTTCGCAGGAAGGCCATCGCCGTCGAGCGAGAGATCCCCGTCGACATCGACCTGGGCTTGCTCGCAGTCTTTGACCCAAATCCTATCGATTTCGGCACTTACCAGTGCGTCCAGCTTCCCGCCCTCGCTCGTTCCCCTCCCAATCACTTCTCTCGCGGAACAGGACCGACAAGGAGCGCGCCTTGCTCGACCATGCACGAGACGGCATCCAGCTCCTCGTCAACGACATTTGGAGCCAGCCTACTCGCGTCGTCGACGACGGCGTGATCGCAGACTTGCCGCCCATCGCGACCGCCCTCCCTCGCGAGAAGCCCGTCCGTTTCCTCTCCCTCCCTTGCTCTCGGCAGGCTCCTGCTGACGTTGAGGGTGTGCCACAGCTGCCGAAACCCCCTGCGATGACCAAATGGCAGGCGTTCGCCAAAGCCAAGGGCATCGCACCCAAGGCCAAGAAGGACAAAACGGTCTACGACGAGGAGAGGCAGGAGTGGGTGCCGCGGTGGGGCTTCAAGGGGAAGAACAGGGATGCAGAGGGACAGTGGCTGCACGAGGTCAAGCCCACCGCAGGTGCGTTGCGAGATTCGCCTCTTCATCTTCTTCAAATTCGTTTTGTGCGAGACGAGGCAGCTGATGATGGTACGTTGCGTCGCACAGACACCGACTTCGACCCGCGCGCAGCCGCTCGCTCCGAACGAAAAGCCCGCTCACTCAAGAACGAATCTCAGCGTCTCGCGAACCTGCAACGCGCGGCCGCGAACGCCGCGAAGCAGACGCAGCAGTCGGCTACAAGGCAGACTGAGCGCGAGAAGCGCAAGGGCGAATTGGAGCGCACGTTGAAGAGTACGAAGCGGAGTACGGCGAGTTTGGGACGCTTTGATGAGAAGTTGCCGGGGGAGGGGAGGGAGAAGAATATCAAGCGCAAGGTGCGTCTCACACATTCTCGGCCTTCCTCGTAGTACAGCGCTGACGTTGTTCCGTGCAGTTCGACGCGAACGAGGTCTCATCCTCTGCAGAGCGGAACAAGGCCCTCTCGATCCTCTCGTCCATCGGGGCGACGCCCTCGAACAAGCGCGCCAAGGTGTCCGACGACGCACCCAACGCTCGCCAGCAGGCCAAGGGTCTCGTCAACGAGCGCAAGGCGATCAAGGGCTTGACGGGAGGACGGGGAGTTGTCGGGATGGACAAGAGGGGCGGGAAGGGAGGCAAGAGGGGCGGGAAGAAGTGAGCTGGCGGTTCGTGATGGGTGTCTCGTGGTACTCTTTCTCGATTGTTGTAATCGTTAGCTGCATTGCGCATCCCAGAAACGCCCCTGCGAGAGAGTGGGTTTGTAATCTGTCGAATACAAGCGACTTGTAATTAGCCGGATACAAATCCCTCATCGTTGCTCTCGCATCGTCCACGCAAACAGCTGCCACGATGAGCTACGGCGCGTACGGTGCACCGCAGTCGCGCTCAAAAGTCGTCTTTGGTGCGTCTTCAGCCCCGCTAGAATCGCGCGACGACACCGCTCACCCTCATCTCGACTCGCTCACTGCAGTCGGCAATCTGCCGTTCGACTACACTGAGGAGCAGTTCATCGATGTGCGTAACTCTTCTGACACTCTACGCTCACGCTGGACTGATCGCGCTTCCTCTCGAACAGGTCTTCTCCTCTGTCGGCCCCGTTGTCTCGTTCCGGTTGGCTCAACCTCTCTCGCACGCACTCTCACGCTCCCAGCTGATTTGACCTCGCCCACAGTCTCGTCTTTGACCACGCAACTGGCAAGCCCAAGGGCTTCGGTTTCTGCGAGTACCGCGATGCCGACACCGCCGCTTCTGCGATCCGCAACCTGCAAGGTGTCGAAGTGGGCGGGCGAGGCTTGAGGCTCGACTTTGCGGACACCGAGGATGCGCCGCCAAGCAAGCGGTTTAGGGGCGGTGGGGGAGGTCCGCCGGGAGGGATGGGCGGTCCGCCTGGAGGAGGAGGAGGATATGGAGGAACGTATGGCGGCGGCGGCGGCGGCGGTGGATACAGCTCGGTGCCTCCTGCAGGACCGCCGTTGGGTGGCGCACCAGGTGCAGGCGTGCCCATCCCTCCACCTGGCAGGGAAGGCGGAATCATCGTCGGCCCGCCGGCGGGAGGTTACAACATCCCTCCGCCTGTTCCGGGGGCGACGGGACCGCGACCGCTTCCTGCGGGTGTCCCTGTCGAACCGGGCAAGTCGGCGACGGACAAGATCACCGAGACGATTGGGACGATGGCGCCTGGACAGCTGCTCGACATCATGAGCCAGATGAAGGTGCGTTGCGCCCGCTGAGCGAAGCAATCCCTCGCAGGTAATGGACGTACCTCAGCTGACTTCTTCTCTGGCTGTTGGCGCCTCACACAGGCTCTCGTCACCGCCAGCCCTTACGAAGCTCGCGCGCTCCTCACGGCGCAGCCGCAGCTCTCGTACGCGCTCTTCCAGGCGATGCTCTGCATGGGCATCGTCGACCCTGCTATCCTCCAAGTATGTCCAAAATCTTTCAAGAGCGCCCCGTGCTCCCCTGGCTTACTCGCCTCGCTTCGCAGAAAACCTTCCCGGGCGCTGCAGGTGCCTCTGCACCTCCTCCTCCCGCACCTTCCGCCTACCCTCCCGTCGCGCCTGCGCCCGCGCCCTCCTCATATGGGGGTTACAACGCCCCTCCCCCTTCTGCTCCTTCATACGCAACCCCTCCTCACCAGCCCTCCTCGTATCCTGCGCCCGGCGCCCTTCCCGCCAGCTACTCCCGCCCACCTCCTGCATCGTACAACGGTCCCTCCGGCGGCGCTCAGCCCGCCTCGTACGCCGGCTACCCGCAGTCGACTGGCCAGCCGAAGGCGAGCTACAACGGACCGAGCGGCCCGTCCCAGCAGGCACCCCCCCCTCCGCCTGCTGCTGCTGCGCCAGGTGCAGGCGCCAGTGCCGACCAGGCAGCTGTGCGTTTCGGTTCTCTCGTTTGACCACACCCCGACCGGAGCTGACCACTTCTTCGTCTGATCTCGCAGCTCATCCAGCAGGTCCTGTCCATGACGGACGCGCAGATCGCTGCGCTTGACGAGACGAGCCGCAACACGATCTTGCAAATTGTAAGTCGTCGCATCGCCTCATGCTCGCGCTGGTTCTGCTCTCATCAACACTCCCTGAACGCCCTCTGACGACCTCTCTCGACCACAGCGGCAACAAGCGCAGCGGGCGATGGGGCGGTAGAGTTTAGGCTTCAGACCAGCTTAGCCGGCTTGCAATCATTTGTCGAGGCTCGAACAAGGGGAATGCGAACACTGCGATGCGAGAGATGTTGCTTGCTATGCGATACAACGTGTTCTAAGCTACGTGAACAATAGTCTACGGGATGCCCGCCAATCCACGCCGCGCCAAAGCCTCCGTCACATCCGGCAACCCCTCGAGCTTTCCCTGCACCACGATGGTAGGCCGCCCGTTCTTCCTCCGGTCCGAAAGGATGAGCGAAGTGGAAGGACGAAGGATGCGGTTTGCGACGCGGAAGACGTCTGTCAAGGTGACTCGGTCGATGAGTTCGGCCATCTCACGCATCGAAACCTTGCGACCTTGCGCCTGCACTTGGCGCTGCATAGGTAGGCGAAGCCTGGGATCAGCTCTACGAAGCGAGAGAACATCGGAAGATGAGCGAGACGCACCCCGAGGTCCTCGACCTGCACCATCTTACTCTCAAGCGCCATCGCCAAGCTACTCTTGAGCTGATTCCGCGCCCTCCGCAACTCGGCCTCCCCAATCCCGTTCGACATGGGTCGTGTGATGCTGTCGAGTTGCTGAGCGATCAAAGCGGGTGTGCGCGAGAGGAATGAAGGGTGGACAGAGATGGTGATGCCGAAAAGACCTGTGTCGAGGTAGCAATGGTGGAAGGCGGAGCAGAAGTCGACGGCGTGATACTGGTTGAGTACATGAGTGTAGAGGCGGGAGTACATGCCCTTGCCCGGACCACCTGCAGGGAGAATCTCGTGAGCGGACGAAGGAGAACAAGCGAAAGGCCCGCACGCACCTGCTGAGAACGATCCTCCGCCACCAAGCAAGGTCTGCAGCGTCGCCGCGGCATAGATGTCTGGGTCGCTAAGAGCCAGACTCTCGTACCCGACGTAGATGTGGGTGAACTCGAGTTCGGGGTTCTCGAGCAGGAGGGTGCCGCCGGTGTACCGCGCATGTGCAGCTGAGAGGTATTCGAAAGAGTCGGCTCTGGAAGACTCGGCGGATGTGGGTGTGGAACAGCCGTCGGCCGCGCCGGAAGCGATAGCGGGAGTAGAGGAGGAGGTGGGGTGGTCGGGGACGGGCGAGTTGTAGGCGAGCGCTGTGGACGTGGCCGGGTGTAAGGAGGGCGCCAGGGTGGACGCGGGCTCGAGATGGCCGAATTGCCCGGCTGCGAGTTCGACGAGCTGGTCGTGCTCGACTCCAGCCGCTGCGACGACGAGACGGTCTGGTCGGTACCACGTCTTGCGATAGTCCCGCAGCGTGTCGACCGTCATCGCTTCCAGATGCTCTTCGGGGCATAGCAGAGGGTTGCCAAGCGTGTTGCCCTGGAACGCCGTCTCGTGCAGCAGCTCAGGGAGGATCGACTCCGGCTTGTTCTTGATCTCCCCGACTTCCCACAATGCCGCTGCGCGCTGGGTCTCGAGCTCTTCTGCCTGAATGCGGGAGTTGAGGACGGTATCGGCAAGGATATCAAGGGCCGCAGGCAAGGCGTGGGTATAAGTCGAAGCTTGGTAGAAGAGGGAATCTCGCGACGATGAGGCGAGAAATGAGCCGCCGAGTTGCTCGATCTCGGTCGTCATCTCCTCAAGAGTCCGCTTTGTCGTACTCTGCGGAACCTCCAGTGCTTCAGTACGGGATCTCCATGAGATCCCGAGGAAGCATCCTCGCTACTCACCTTGAAAGCCAGCCGGTCCATCATGTGCGCGGCTCCTCTCGTCCGATCACTCTCGTACCGACTGCCCGCGTCGACATACACTCCCGCTGCAACAAAGTGACCAGGCGAGAAGTCGGAAGCGATTCGAACGCCGTTCGGCAACGTCGTCAGCCTGAGTCCGGGGTCGAGTTCGGAAGGTGTGATGGTTGTTGTCGTTGCTACTGCTTGTTTAAGGCCGAGCGCGGCCGTTCGGAGCGCCGGGAGCCGTCGCACGGCGGTAGAGAGCATGGCCGGAGGAAGGGATGGCAGAGAAGTGCGACGGCGGGTCGGGAGAGGGCGGCGCGGCTGTGGTTCAATACAAAGACTTATTCACAGCGATAGCCTTCGTCGAGCGGCAGCAAATGCCAGGTGAAGCGAGAGAGCGAGGGCAAGGACAGTAGCACGACGATGGCGGCACCTCTACAAGCCGCTGAAAGCGTGAATAGACCCCAAACGCCTTCAGTGCAATTTCAAAAGACTTTCTACGCAGCTGGAATCACTCTTTGACCGAGTGAAGGGGGAGTTGTCCTCCTCGTCGACGGCTTCGACATTGCCAGCTCGCTTGTCTCCCGCTCCGCTCGCTCTGCTGCCTGCTGAGACTGCTCAGGAGCTGTCAGGTAAGCCACCCAGTGTCTTGAGACTGCCTCGCCGTCCACTCCTCCTTCTGCTCGCTCGACACAGCTCGCTTTCCCTTTCATCAGTTCGTGGGCGCCAACAAAAGCCATCGCTGATAAGCAGTACACTTCAGCAGCGCAGAATACCCTCAAAATGTCCCTCCGATCCTTTGTCGCCCCGTTGCGCGCCCTCGCACGGCCAGCAGCGGCATCCTGCACCTGCACTCCCCTCCTCGCCTCGACACTTCCCTCTCTTCGGACACTCCCCACTTTCCGATTCGCTTCGAGTCAGGTCGAACAGTCGCTGCCCAGTCAGGTTGGGCTGCCAGAGTCGGTGCAGCTCGAGGCCAGGCCGCCGCGGAGGAAGGGTCCCCCCCTCAAGCCGGCGCCCAACTCGAAGTGGACGTTGCCGAGGGGCCTCGAGATCGAGGGGAAGGTCATTCGATCGGGCAAGATGGCCAAGACCTGCACGGTCTCTGTCGAGCGAAAGGTGACGGACCACAAGACGCTCAAGGTGCGTGGAGGCGCCCTGGCCTTGCCGAGTCGAGGAAGTGCTCGTCTCCCAAATTGTTGCTAATTCCTTACATGCAGGTCTTCACGCGACACAGCAAATTCCTCGTCCACGACCCGAACACGGAGCTTGTCGACGGCGATGTGGTCCTGGTGTGCTTCTTTCGCGGTCCTCCCTACTCATCGATTCCTGCTTGTTATTGACTCTCTTGACACACCAGATTCGAAGCTGCCGCAAGGTCTCTGCACGGAAACACTTCGAGTTCGTCTCGCTCATCAAGGGCTCGGACGCGCGTCAGTCGGTCCTCACGAGCGAGTCAGCGGATGTCGCAGAATTGGCGCAGGAGAAGGTTGAGGACGTGGCAGCTGAGCTCGAACAGAAGCCGGCGGCGAAGAAGGAGTCGGTGGAGATCGAGGCGAAGAGTTCGTAGGCGGCGGAGGGAAAGTCGGACCGCAGGGAGGCTTCCACGGTGGGCTTGAAGGCGCGCACTGAAGCGTAGACGGAGCGCAACTGGGGCAGCAATGTATCGATACCCGCATGCACAGAAAACGTTGACCGTCAACGTATGAGACGGAAGCAGCGAGCGGAAGCAATCCAGCCGTTTGCCGCTCGGCGACGCCTTCCAGAGCGGCTCCTGCGATCGCGAACGTCGTTACTCGACGTTTCGAACAGCATGACGAGCGTTCCAAGCACTAGGCGGCTGTTGATGTCCTCGATGTCCTCGAGGACTCGCGTCCCTCCTTATCATCTCGTCCCCTGACGACTTCGCTACTGTCTTCCCACGCCAGTCGGCGTCAGAGAGGCGCATGAACCTTACACCAGCCTTTTGTGCACCTGCGAGACGCCGCTCAGTCCTCCTCGACTTCATCGCCCTATCGACCTCCCTTGCACCTCGCTCCTCGTCCTCCTGCGCCTCGCGACCGTATTCATGGCTAGCAGGCGAGCCTCTGCACCCTCTTGCTTCCCCTCGTCTGCCTTGCGATGTCCTGCCCGCCGCTGAGTTCGCTCGACCACCCGCGCTCCCTCCAACGATGAGCAGCATCGATCGGCGCCCAAGAACGATAAGCTGAGCTTCCCGGAGCTAAAGGAGGGCGACAGAGCGTATCGGTAGTGCAGCGGAGGGTGTACTGGACGCAGGGGCCGTCCGAAACGAGCAGCGGTCGAAGAGGAGCAGTCCAGTCGGGGCTTGTTGTTCACCGCGGTACCAGCAGATGGCGACCGACCCCGAGGGACAGTGCATGCGGGTGCGAACATCGACGAGAGGCGGCGTCGGACGAGGTCCAGGGCTCGAGGAGGACGAGCGCGCGGTCTGCGGAGGCAGAGGTGCTGGAGCCGGAAGACGGTCGCTGGAACTCGCTTGACGGCCGAATGACGCGCGCAGCGTCCCGCAACGAAGCCAACTCTATCGGCGCGCCAGCGTGTGCTCATCACCCGCCCCAGCTTCTTCGGACGCCGTCTTTCCCAGCGCGTCCGAATGAAGGAGATTGCTTCTGCAACCTCATGCTCGAGCGCTGGACGTTCGGGACACGTTCGGCAGGTCTGCGGCGCCTTTTCAGTGACGAGATGATCAGGAGCCTAGCGGATGCCGCGAGATCCTTAATTCTCCCTCTCACCGCTGCCGGCACAGCATCGGCTTGCTTGGCGGCCCACACGATTTTGGCTGGACGAGCGCTGCTGCAGGCGGACGTCTGCACAGAGATGGTGTCGGCCGAGGCATGTGTACCGTTCGTCGAGGAAGTGGTCGATGCACGGAAGGCGCCGGCCAAAGGAAAAGGTCCCGTTCCGGAGCTGGGCTTCCAATGCTCTGCTGCTCGTGATTCGGCTCGAATCGTTCGGTGGAAGTAGACAGGTTGTCCAACAACGGCGGATCAGCCCCCGCCTCGACGCGTCGACAATGTGTTCCCGAGTGCATTCCTCGCGATCGAATGTTCTCCGACTATGCGTGCGATGCTGATATCGACGCGTCGCTAGCACAGCGGCTGGCCGCTCCTCCGAGCCGAGAGCGCACAACAGACCAGAACTCAGAGCTCAAAACAGACGCGGGGGCGAAACGTACTTGAGCACCCTCATTCCTTCGCTCGCTCTCTCCCTCTTTCTCCTCACTCGACTCCGCTCGATTCACTGTTCTCTTGTCTCCAAGCCGACCTTCGTCACTCTTTCAACGCCTTACGATTCTCCGGATCCCTACCTCACGTTCATACCCCCCTCTCCTCTCCTCGTCACTCAACATGCGTACCGTCTTCGCCGCCGCCTCCATCGCTTCGTTCGCGTCGCTCGCCGCTGCCCAGTCCATCCAGGGCTTCGGTCGCTTCCCCTGCACACTTGTCAACGGTGACGGCACCTTCTCGGCCGGTCCGTCGCGACCTTCCTTTCACATTCCTTGCCGTTTTCACACCCAATTGACGCGTCCTCCCGCACTCGCT
>JAMALD010000074.1:0-10850 GCA_023628235.1 Rhodotorula sp. S30-09 | reverse complement strand
TTTTCTCGCCGGCGCATGCTCGGGCGGTCGACGCAGCCTCAGCTTGCGAGGACTTCTCTCGTACGCGCGTCGTCTGAGACAGGGGTGGATGCGTGGTGGGTGACGTAGCGAAGTCGGCTGGCTGCGGGTTGCGTCGCGGTGGACAAGGTCGATCGAACGTTCCCAGCGCCCGCTCCGACTGCTCCGCCTGCCTCGCCTGCTCACTGCACTCGCCTGGCGACATCGCATCAACCGCACACACAGCACGATGGTCTCCGGTCAGCTGCTCACCCTCGCCCGCCGGATCCACCTCGACCGCCCGCTCACCGCTGCCGACTCAGTGCAGCAGGACTGACTCGTGCACACACACACAGAACGCACTGTCCGCGTGGTCATGGGTCCCTTCGCCGGATTCACGTTCCTCGCGAGCGTAATCACCATGTCGCTCGCGGCGTCGCTCGAGGCGCACTGGAGCAACGTCGGCTTCCCCAACAAGAGCTACCGCGACCGCGAGCGCATCCTCTTGGCCGCAGGAATCTGGGGCATCATCATCTCCGGTGCGCACACCGTTTCCTCCGCTCCTCGAGCCCCAACTCCGCTCACACACGCATCTTTGCACAGTCTACTCGCTCTTCGGCACCATCCTCGCACCGGGATCCACTGCTTTCGGCATCTTCCCTCACCTGATCGCATTCGCCATCGCGTTCATCCTCTACCTTGTCGGCGCATCGTCCCTCGTCGCCTTGACCGACAAGGTCAGCTGCTCGAACGCTGCCGAGACTTTCAGCCGCTGCCACACGACCAAGGCTCTTGTTGGTACGTACTCGAGCACCTTCGTCGCGCGAGGCATGCCGAAACTGACGCAGCTTCCCGTTCGCAGCCTTTGGGTGCGCTCCTTTCCTCTCACTCGTTCTTCCCACTCGCGACATAAGCTGAATTTCCTCCCGCGCAGATGGATCGGAACAATCTACGTCTTCTTCATCCTCATTTTCGTCTCCATCCTCGGTGTCAAGGCCCGCAGCGGCGTCGGCGCTCGCAAGGGTGCACTCACCGACGCCTAAACCCCTCCTCCCTCCTCCGCTCCGTCTCCACCGTGATCTGTTAAAAGCCAGTCGGAAAACCTCTTCGTTTCTTCGTTCGCCGTACATACCCTTTCTACACTCGAGCGCCAGCACAACGTCGTAGGACTGGCCTAATTCGTCTCTTTGCCGGTGGAATCGTAATACTACACGCAACAACCTGGCGCGAGAGGGTACAGACAGAGTGAAGATTCGCGACTTGGGAGGTGGCACACGTGGAAAAGATGAGGTAGAGCAGAAGGAGGAACGGAGAAGAGACCGTCTACATCTACCACCGCTTCCTGCCCACCTTGTCCGTCCCCAACATCCTCCCCAGCAGCATCCACACCACGATCCTCGGGATGCGCTCAAACACCCAGAAGAGCCACGACTTGCCGCCTGCGGTGTAGTAGCGTGCCGGACGTTTGCGAAGCGCGCGCGAAACGATTCCCTGTGCGAGAACTGCGGCGGGCATGGTGTGATCTGCGAAAGGGGGAGGGTCAGGGTCAGTGCGAGGGTATGAGAGAGGGAGAGCGGGGAACGGACCTGCTCGTTGCGACATCTCTGCTCGCTCGGCAATCTTGTCCGCGACGTCCTTGAAGAGCGAGTCTGCGGCCCAACTCTCGCGCCCAGTCAGCACCCTCCCGATCATCAGCCTGCCATCGAGAGAAACACAAGGACGCACCTTCGGGCATCTGGAAGGAGTTCAACTGCTTTTTCCCGAACTGACTCGTGATCGCACCAGGCGCGACGAGCATGACATCGATTCCGAGGCCTTGAACTTCCATGCGCAGCACCTCGGTGATTGAGTGGAGGGCAGCTTTGCTGGCGGAGTAGATGCCGGACCACGGAGTGGGAATGTTCCCTGTACGAGCGAGAGAACGGTGAGAAAACGGGTGAGAAGGCTTGGGAGTTAAAAAAAAAAGGGAGCGCGCGACACACCGACGATGCTGCCGATGTTGACGATCAGGCCTGAGCGTCGCTCAGCCATTGGCACGGCGACGAGCTTGCTGAGGCGCAAAGGAGCGAACAAGTTGGTCTCGAACTGCGGAAATAGGAGAAAGTCAGTTGGCATCAACGGCCTTGACGGCGGGTCCACAACAGCGGAGGCCGCAGAAATCCGGCGCAAGACACAGCTCGTGAAGAGACGCACCGTTGCCCTCGCACCCTCCTCGCTCTCGACATCCGCATCGAGGACTGCACCCGTTCCACCCGCACCCGCATTGTTGACCAACACATCAATCCTCCCCTGCTCCTTGACAATCTTGTCGACGACACTGCGACAAGACTCGAGCGACGTAACGTCCAGAGCAACCTTGTGCACCTCGTCTGGGAGGGTCTGGAGGGATTCGAGGCGGCGTGCAGAAGCGTAAACGATGCAGCCGCGCTTGTGAAACTCTCGGCAGAGGGCATTGCTATCACAAGTGCTTGTCAGCCTCGCGAGCCTTTGCCAGGACGGCGAGCTCTCGTCAAAGTCGAGGTGGGGCAGGGGGAGGGAGACGGAGAAGCAGACGCACCCGATGCCGCCCGCCGAACTACCCGTGACGAGGACAACTTTGCGACCATAAGCCATCTTTGCAAGCCTAGCAGAGTGTCAAGTCGAGAGGGAGGGAGCGAAGCGGAGAGGAGGAGCGGTCGGATACTTCGCGCTCGCCAGTCCTTGCTTCGTTGGCCAGGAGCAAGCAAAGAAGAGACTCACGATAACGTAGATCATCAGCTCGCTCGTGCCGAGACGGGCTTTGCGAGAGGAGTACAAGGTCGAGCGTTACAAACGACAAAGGCTGTTGACACAGGCTGCTCGAACCAAAGGCGGAAAAGCTCCGTCAACTTGTAACAAAGAGAGCAGAGAGCTAGGCGGGCGCGTCCGTCACCGAGAAGGGTCCAGCAGATCGTCGTCGTCCTCCTCGCTCTTGATGAGGGCCGACATGACCTCGTCGTCCGAGTTGGCGTCCTCGTCGTCACTGCCGTCGCGCTCGACGTCCATCGCCTGCGACGTCGACGCCTGGGCCTGCAGGTCGCGCGAGCCATGCAGACGGCGGACAGTCCGCCTTGACGAGCTGTCCGAGCCAGCTTGGCGCGAGGGCGTGCTATCCTGGGCGAGCAGGGACGATGCGGCGGACGACGATATGGACGGGAGGCGCGAGAAGTCGCCTGCGCGGAGACGCGGGGCAGGTGGTGCAGCGTTCGAGGTGCCGGCGCCGGGAGTGACGGGATTTTCACCGCCGGCCGCATCGCTCATGGCGACGTCTCGCCCGGTTCTTATGAAAGCGCCAGGGAGCTCTGCGTCCGAGTCTTCGGACTTGATGCGCGGCGTGCGAGAGGGCCGCTTCGCTCGAGAAGGACGCTCGGGCTCCACAGAGCCAAAGTCGAGCACCTCAAACTCGCTCCGGCCGTTACGAGAGACCGCCGCAACGCAGAAGCGCTGGTCGAACGAGACCTGCCAGACGCCTGTGAGGTTCGTCAAGAGGTCGCGAACGAAAGCGCCGGTGCGGACGTCCCACATCTTGAGGGTACCGTCCGAGCCGCTGATGACCTTGTCTTCGTCGTGCTGGAAGCAGGTGATCGCGCCCTGGTGGGCCGCGAGCGAGTGGCGGCAGGCGCCCGTGTCGGGGTCCCAGATGCGCAGGGTCCAGTCGGCAGCGGCCGAAACGAGGTTGCGGTGCGTCAAACCGAGCAAGCCAACGAGCGAGGCGTGACCCTCGAGGATGCCGCGAAGCTCGCCGGTCTCGGCCGACCAGAGGCGGACCGTGCCGTCCATCGAGCCGGACGCGACCTGCTTGCGAGTCGGGTCGTACACGACGGAGTAGACCTTCTGCGTATGACCCTGCAGGACGTGCCGGCATTCGCCCGTCATCGTGTCCCACACGCGAACGTCCATGTCGTATGAGCCTGATACGAGCATCCTGCCGTGAGCAGCGAGAGCGCGGACGGCCTGCGTGTGCCCTCGCAAATGGCGGAGATGAAAGGGGTTCTCGGCGGGCTGGGCCGCCTCCTCAGACGGACTCTCTGGGTACGGTGGCTCGTAGTCGGCGTCCTTGCCCGGCATCGGAAGCTTCCAGACGCGCAATGTGTGGTCGCGAGAACCAGTGACAATGATCGGGTAGGGCGGTTCCCAGACTGGCGGGCCAGACGGGTCGGGGTTGACGTTCTGCGGCTCGACGATCTGGAGGCAGCGAACTGTCGAGGTGTGGCCGATGAAGACGTGCGTGCAGCGGTAGGTGTCGAGGTCCCAGACGCGGACGGTGCGGTCGGTAGATCCGGAGACGAGCACGTTCCCGACGTACTGCAGCGCCCAGACACCGCCCTCGTGACCGCTCAGGACGGCTTTGAGCGCGCCAGTCTGCGTCTCGAAGACGCTGATCGAGTGGTCGTCCGACGAGGAGACGATCTTGTCTTTGTCAAACTGCAGGCACGTCACGACGTGGTTGTTGGAGTTCGCGGCAGCGTTGCCGGCGTTGCCAGCTTGCGGCGAGCTCGAGTACGGGAAGTTGAGGCGCTTCGGCGTGTTCTGCTGCCAGTTGCGGCGGATGAGGACGCGGTGACGGTAGAGGAGCTTGAAGGGGTGAACGAAGTGTGAAGGCGGGATGGGTGATGCTTCGCGTGAGGACGATGGCGAGGCGAGCCGATGATTGACGGCCGACGATCCCTGCGGTGTCGGCTCTCCGCCGTACAGGTCGTCGACGTGAACCCGGCCGGACCACTTTGAGCGTTTCTGCGGCCCGAGCGGGCTGTCAGTCTCGTCACGAAAGAGGCTGTCGAGGGTATTCACCTTCTTGTCCCAGACGCCCGCCTTCCACCGTTTCAGAAAGAGGTCTTCCTTGCCGCCGCGGCTGATGTCCCTTGCCTCTCGCTCGTCACTGCCATCGCCAATCCAGAAACTCTCCGCTACCAACTTGTCCTTCCAGACTCGCCATTCGCCATCGATGAGCCGCCGCCACGTCTTGCTGACAAGGGAGGCTCGGCAGAGGTCGCGAACGTCGAAGTAGCTCAGAATCGATGTGCCGAGTTCGGGTGGAAGGTCTGAGAGGAAGTCGCGGCGAAGAGCGTGCTCGACGACTTGATTGACGGACTGAAGAACGGGGATAGACGATCGGCGGAGAAGCTGGAAGAGGAGGTAGGACTGGAGAGTCGGCTGAAGCTGGTCAAACGACTTGACCAAGTCTGGTAACGAGAGCAAGCCGCTCAGGCCGATGCCGGAGCCGAAGTCGAAACTTTGGCGAAGACCAACAGCACGTGCTTGCACAGAAACGTCGACGTCGTCGTCTCGCAGCTCTTGGCTGTCCTCGCCGCCGAAAGTCGGGACAGGACTCGGCGGGCTCTGATTCGGACTTGGGAGAGCAGCCGCGTTGACGACCGTTGCCGGCGGTCCCATGCTTGTCGTGTGCGCTTGCAAATGAGCTTGGCTGAGGCGTCGACCGGTAGCTGCGACACACGCATCACCATCGACGGAAGCTTGAGAAGTCGAGTCGGCTCGGGCGCGTTTCCGAGGCGGACCCGGCGAGGGGTGCCGTAACGGAAGTGCAACGTCGTCGACACGATCCGCCTCCTCATCGAGAGCGTCCTGACCGTTTCCGGCACCTCGAGGCCGTCGCGACAACCGTCGCTGGTGGAGTGCGCCTCGCTCGACCCGCGACAACCCCTCGGCAGCGCCTGTCAGCGGCGAGATGTCCGACTCGTCCGCGATGCAAGCCTTCCCCTTCCCCTTCGCGCTGCGCGGCGGTCCTCCGCTCGAATGCCAGCCTACTCCTACGCCTGCGAGCAGCGGAGCTTCCGCGGGATCTTCCACATAGGTTGCTGACATGTCGCCTAAGGCGAGCTGAAACTGTCGCATGCTGCCTGGCCACGGCTCGGAGCTAAGCGGGTACATCTTGGGGTCGAGCGGGAGCGCAGACGAGGACGGGCCTGCCTCGCTCGACTCGTCGATGAGCTGGCGGATGGATGTCCGCGGTGTCACGGGGCTGCCGTGGCGCATAGCTGCGTCGCCTGAGGGGCCGGAGAAGGACGAGTGAACGGCGCGGATTGCGCGAGACTTGGGTATGCGGATCGGGGCGAAGTGGGTGGTCGTCTGCGTCGTCGTAGTCACGACAGTGGTTGTCGTCGCTGGCGCAAAGTGCAAGAGCGCAAAGTCTGCAGGTGCACCCGGACTGGCGGCATCGTCCAGCGCAGTTTCCCGTTCGTGTCCAGCGGGTCGAGACTGACAAGGTCGAGCATGCGCCGTCCTGGTGGTTACGCGGGTGACGACGCTCTCCACGTGTTGTCCGAGAGGTTCCGTCGCGCCCGCACTCGTACGGTCGACCTCCATCGAGAGATGAGGGGAGGGGTGCGGGAGCGAGAGATCAGGCGGGGAAGGGACGAGGTCGAAGGAGTGAGTGCGGTTGAAGGCGGGAAAGCGCGTGCACTGCTAGCTGCAGGTCGCAGAACGCCTTGTCAGCCTGCTCCTCAACCTCACGAGTCTCGAGAACGCACCTCGTCTGCGAACGCGTTCCTCTGCGCGATGGTCACACGGTTCGAGACGGTGCGGACTAGACAGCAGCCGTGTGGGCCGCTGAAGCGCTCGCCCGCAAACAGCGAAGAAACGGAGCGAGGTGAAAAGCGGGAAGCGAAGGTGATCCTGCACCAAGGGTGTCGGGGAAGAAGTGCGAGAAGGAGTTTAGCTAAAGTAGTGGAAAAGCGTACCGACGGAGTGCAAACGTCGTAGCCGTAACCTTTGGGGTAGCTCACACCGAGCGAAAGCGCCTTGAGCGAACTTAAGGGCGAACGGCATGAGGATACGAGAACAGTCGTCTACACGGCCAGTGTGCAAGCCGAGGCTACAGATGCGCTGCTGTCCGCAAGTCCTCGTCATTTGAGACCGGCAGATATCCCTCTGCCCGCTCAAGACCCCGACGGAACGGCTCAATGTCTTCCTCTCGCAGCTCCTTCGTCCCCTCAGGTAATGGCCGCGGCTCCTTGACGCGCCCGAGGGCAGCAAGTACCGCCAAGTCGTCCGAATAGCCCTCCTTGACGAACGCCTCGAGTTGTGCAATCGTGGGCTTCGTTTGCGCGAAAGTCAGAGCCTCCTCCGCCTTGTCCGGCGCCGCCGCTTTGACGGCTTCGAGAAGCGGCGCTAAGTGCACTGGCTGGAGTCGCTGAGAGCGATACAGGATGGCGAGCTTAGTGCGTGACGTTGATGAAGGCGAGATGAAGCGGTTTAAGAAGGCGAGATTGTCGGCTTGCGAGAGCTGTTGAACAAGCTTGGCCTGGCGTTCCCGGTAGCCAAAGTCGAGCTCGCCCGTGGAGACCTCGGCCCAGTACCGGATCGACCTGTTGAGATGCCGAGTGAGCGGAGGAAAAGGGAGAACGGGTCGGAAGTAACGCACTCCTGACCGAGCGTTTTCGGCTTCTCCAACAGCTTGTGCACCAAGCTCTCGCGCTCCTTCTCAAAGTCTTCGTCGCTCATGCCCTGCACATGCTCGGCGAAAGTAGACCACAGCGCGTCGATCCGCTCTTCCACGTATTCCGGCGACCGCTCCGACTGGACAACCACGCGGAAGCCGGCGTAAGCGTTCGTGACCCATGGGCCGGAAGAGACAATGTAGCCGAGCTGCTCCTTTGTGCGGAGTGTCGAGAAGACGGGGACTTTGGCGAGTTGGGCGAAGAGCGAGAGCTGTGCGAGCAGCTCATGGTCGCTGGCTGGACCCACGTCGTAGTATGCCGAGACTGCCGAGTTGACGTTCTCCGGCGACGGTACGAAAGGTCGGTAGACGGTCGATGATCCGGGCGGAAGCTTGAGTGCTCGATGGTAGTCGGTCTCGGAAGAGTCGGCCGCTGGGGCGTCCAGCTTGCCCTCGACCGTTTCGACCATCTTGACCGCATCCTGCGAAGGCAATGGTCAGCATTTGCCACCCATTCCGGACGAAGGTGGCGTACAGCGGCGGCGAAGTTGCCCGTCACCAGAGCGTCGAGCGAGTACTTGGCAAGTAGTTGCTGAGTATGCTGCCGAACGTCTGCAAGCGTGACACCTGCGAGACAGAGTATCAGAAGAGCGTAAGAAGGAGTGAGATTGGAGCGGAACGGACCTTGAAGGGCTTCGAGGCGTTCGTCCCAGGTCCAGTACGTCTGCCTCGTCAGCCGGCGGACCTCAGTGTCGGCAAGCCCAGACGGGTTCGACAGTTTCGCGTTGGCGTAAGCGCGCGTCAAACGGTCATGTACAATCTCGAAATCCTTGTCGGCGATCTGGAAGTTCTTGGCCGTGTCGAGGACCACGGAGGCGAGTAAGGGTAGCTTCTCGGTATAGCCGGAGACGATGAGGGAGAATCCGCCAGATTCTGTGCCGAAGGCGTAGTGCAGGCCGGCGAGGGTGGCGTCGTACGAGTACTTGGTGAGGCTTTCTTCGACGAGGGAGGTGAAAAGCTGGGTGAGGATGGCGTTGCGTGGCGAGGTGTCGGCGATTCCCCTGCGCAGCGTGTTCTCGTGAGCTGCGGATGCCGCGCTGCAGAAGGGTTGACGTACGAGCGGAAGATGAAGAAGGCGCTGCCCTTGGGGATACACCATCGGTCGTCTGCCTTGAAGAACAGCCGGGAGCGGGGATTCTTGCGAATCAGGCTTGGTCGCAGTGCCGGCTGTCCGTGGAGATTGATATCAGTGTAGGCTCTGCGGACGAGACTAGGAAGAACTCACCTTGGAAGACGGCTCGTCTCGCAGGAGGTCGAGCTTCTCCGGCACGAAGATGTTGCGGCCAGGCAGAGCTAGACACGAAGCGTCCAACGAAGCGAACGAGTCGATGTCGAGGGGGAAGACGTCGTACTCGGTCCCGTAGTACTGCCGGGCGAGCGAGGTCAGTCGTTTGCGAACAAGCAGCTCGAGATCGAGACGCACCTTCTCCCGCCCCTTCCAGAACTCGCGACCGGGGAGCGGTTCCTTCGAACCAACAAATACGCGACAGTTGTTCGCCCGCAGGTGTCCCAGCGTCTCCCTGATGAGCGACTCGTCCCACTCGGTCGAGAACCAAGGACCGACCAAGAGCTTGTCCGGATCGTACAGCGTCTCGCTCATCTGGCTCGCAAGGTTGCGCGTGGTGGATTGCGGCTGACCCTTCTCCTGCCACCGCCAGTCGATCTTGCCGAGCTGCTGCATCTCGTCGAATGCCCAGCGCTGCGGCGGCGTCGATTTGAGCAGCTCGACGTAGCGGAAGACGAGTGCGATCGCCTCCTTGTAGTGCTGGAGACCTGTGGCGGTCAAGCTGATCTCGACTCGGAAGAAGTCGAATCCACGGGCGCCGCCGCCCGACGAAGCCGAGAGCGAGGTTGCCCAGCCAAGCGACTTGAGTACGGCAAGAACCGAGCCTTCGCCCTCGTGGCCGAGGTAGTGCGACAGGAAGCGCCCAGGCTGCGAGGAGAAGCTTATCAGCTGGGTCGCGCGCAGACAGGTTTAATCTACGCCCACCTTAGTCCTCCAGTGCCGTCGCAGGTCGGGCATGCCAAACTCGATACGCAGTTTGGGAGTGTCTTTGACCGTGCGATACGAGATTTCCTGGCCAGCAATTGCAGGCGAGATGGGTGGTACGGTGAACCGATTTGCCTCGAGGTTCGAGTTGGGGATGTCGGAGTATTCTTGCAGGACGAGTTGTGTGAGCTCGTCGACCGACTCTGCACGACGAGTCGATCAGCATCCGATGGGAGACGTCGGAAGATGGAGCGCACGATTCCCCAGAACGACAAGGCTCATCAGGTTGGCAGAGTAGTGCTTCGAATACCACTCGAGCAGTCGATCCCGCACGTCAACGCCTCGTGCTCGCGGCTCTTCCCAGAGCGACTCCTTACTCCCCGTCCCGAACTTCCAGTAAACCGAGCCTGCCTCACGCGAGCTCGTCGCCTTGGCCAGCTGGAACAGTCGGCGCGTGTCGAGCTGCAGGTTTCGCCGAAACTCGGAATCGACGGCGTTGAGCTCGCGCTCTGTGCACGAAGCGTCGAAAAGAGGCGAGGTGAAGAACTGTGCGTGACGGGAGAGCGCGCCGGGCAGGCTAGCGGACGAGCAATCGAAGTGGTAGACCGTCTCGGCGACTATGAAGGGAGACGTCAGCCCAGGGAAAGGAGGAGAAGAGGTGGAGACTGACTTGCGCGATGTGTACGCGTTGCTCGAGCCGGCATTTCGCGAGAGATAGGTCTTGTACTCAGCCTCCTCAGGGTACTTCTCCGTTCCGAGGAAGAGCACTGCGAAACTGATCATCAGTGAATTCGCTTGGAAGACCGCAAAGAGCGAGCCTCACTGTGCTCGCAGAAGTGCGCAAGGCCTGGCAGGTCGTCTGGATCATTCAGGTGGCCGACTTGGACTCCGAGTGCGGCCGCGGCTGCACGAGGGGATCAGTTTCAGCTCGATGGGCTATGTATAAGCTCGCCAGACCGCACCCTTGTCAGTCTGCGAGTCGCAGATGAGGAGTGCCTTGAGGCCGTTTCGCAAGACGATGAGCCTGGCGAGTGCGAAGGTGAGTCGGCTGAAAAAGAGCAAGACAGCACATACGCACCGATATTTGCGGTCATCGTTCGGCGACACCTCGATCTCCTTCTCCAGAACCGCGAAACCTCCCTGCCCATCCGTCCGCCAGCCGCTGCCCAGACGGCCGAAGTCGAATGGCTGCGTTGCCTGATGCATGCTCTTGCTAGTCGAAGCAAGCGCCTGGGAGGCGTGCGAGGCTGAGTACGAGCGAAGTGGGGCGTTCAGAGCGAGCCGACGAGGAGGAGAGAACCGAGAAAGGAGTGGCGAGCGTCTGGCAACGAGCAACGAGCCACAGAGCAGCCTGGCAGTCGACCGCCCGAGCATGCGCCGGCGAGAAGG
>JAMALD010000073.1:0-11526 GCA_023628235.1 Rhodotorula sp. S30-09 | reverse complement strand
CTTCCCCTCTCCTCCCTCTTCCCTCTCCTCCTTCTTCCCTCTCCTCGCTTTCGGTCATTCCTTTCGTTCCTGTCACGATGACTTACGCAGTTCGCGTCATATACAGAAGCTTTGTAGCATTCAACCATGAAAAGACACTCGGTTCTTCCTCTTCCACGTCCTTCCTGCTGGAGAACCTTCGCTCTTCTCGCCGATCTCCTTCTTTTGCTCCTCGCTCTGCTCCCATCCGTGCCGCTCGTGCTCCTGACCTGCAAATTGCTCCTCCCAGACGAAGCCCGCAGCGAACGTACGTAGATCATCACTCAACTCGACTGCGCTTCTTCGTGACCGAACGTCGTTCGTGCACCGCTTCGACTGCTTTACACCGCTCCCCGCTACTCGCACAAGCTTAATGATTGCTACCAACGTCGATGGATGTCAACGGACGACGCCGAATCCTCTGTCGCCGACGCACCCGCCGAGTCTCCTGCCAGCGGAGGGACGCTCCTCGCCTGCCACGCCAGTGTCGACTGCGTCGCCCCGTTCGACGATAACGACATCGGAGCGAGGGGTTGAGGCGCGTCGACAATTCCGCTCACGCCGCGGAGGCCTGCAAGCTGACCTGCCGCCCTCGGTTGCAGTCACCCGCTCCGTACGCTTCCCATGACCCTCCACTCAGCGCCTCTTCCCCTCTGATCGCCTGGGAATCTACAACCAACGAGAAAGACCTCGCCGACGACGAGAAAGAACCGCTCGCCCTGACGGGCGTGAAGGAACCTTCAGCCGCCAACTGGGAGGAACCGACGAAGCCTCGGACGTCCTGGTGGCGAATCTGGGTCAAGGCCACAGTCGTCACTGTCCTGCTGGTTGCGCTGATGGCAGGTATAGCAGTCGGAATAACGGAAGCGAGCAAGAGCGTCGGGTCGTCTGCGAACGAGACTTCCTCGTCGTCCGCCCCGTCCACCTCTAGCTCGGCATCTTTCACTACGACCAGCACGGCATCAAGCACGACGTCAACAACGACGACGTCCGCAGGTAGCAGATTGAGCAGGCCATCCAGCGTGCCAACCTCCTCTTCCTCCTCCTCAGCATACTCAAGCTCCGGTTCCGTATGAACGACAAGCCCAGCCTCAATCACGAGCAGCGCTCTCTCCGCTTCGTCCACCTCTTCCACATAGACACTGCATCCAGCCTCCCCACACAGACACTTTTCCTCTCGCTAGACTTCCTATCGTAACTGTAGCCTCTTCCACGCCGCGCAACTACTGCTCAAAACCCCTGCAAACCTCATCCCACATCATCTCAAACCTCCTCAGCTCGCTCTCACCCCTCTTAAGCTTGACATCGCCCTTTGCCCGCCTCAAGACTTCCTGGCTCTTGACCACCTGTCCAGTGCGGACGAGTTCCTCGGCGTATGAGAGCCATTCTTCAGGCCCGGCTTCGGGGTGAGAGACGGTTCGCTCGAACATCTGTTGCCGGAAGGAACGGTCGGAGGAGAATGCTGGACCGGATGGGCCGAGGATGGAAGAGAGGAAGGAGAGCGAGAGGGAGGGCGCGGAAGACAGGAGCGAGAGGATTTTGGGCTGGAAGGAGGCGGGTGCGGTGGTGGTGAGGTAGTGGACGTAGCGGCGGGGAAGGAGCTCGCGAGGCGGAAGGGCGGCATGTTCGGTGAAGGTCGATTCGAACGAGGCGGGGGGGACGGCGTCGGTAAGGAGTACTCGTCGGATCGACGACTCGTACCACTTCTCGACGGCAGCGGGTGAATCCGCTGTTCGCTCCGTGAAGTCGGCAAAGAGGTCCCACAGCTTCGAGCTGTACGGCAGGGCGCGGGTCGCCTGTGTCATCAGCAAAGCCGCGTCCTCCGCCGACATCGAAAGCGACTCGGACGTCTCGAGCCGCGCCACCCACACCTGCTCTCGCCGTGCGGGAGGAGTTGCGTCCGAACCGAAGGCTTTGGTCGCCTTCTTCGCTTGCGAGAGGACGTCGGCGGCGGGCGCATCGGTCCGAAAGAGGTGTCGAAGGTGGACGAGGGAGAGGATAGGAGACGGAGGGGCCGCTGCGAGTGCCGACGCAAGGTTGGCGGAAAGGAAGGCGAGCTGCGAACCTCGAGCCGGTCGGCGAAATCCCTAGAAGATAACAGCCAAACGCACCAGATCCTCGTCGTCGGTCTCATCCGCCATCTCCTCGAGCCACCCACAGAACTGCTCCCACAACAACTGCGCCTGCCCCGCGTCCCTCTCCTTCCCCTTCCCCTTCTTGCCCCTGCTTTTCAAGACCCTCCAATACTCCTCACACGCCGCCCCAACAGCGTCAACCAACTTCTCTCCCTCAACTTTGATTGAATGCGGATCTTCAGGCTCTGCAACTTGCGTCTCGTCCGCTTTGCGCTTCTTGGATTGTTTGGGCGGGACGAAGGGGACGTCGTAGAGTCTTCGGGTTGCGAGGATGTGCAGGGCGGCGGGATAAGATGGGGACGAGGGTGTGATATGTGTGGAGAGAGAGGTGTAGACGTGCTGGAGGAGGGAGGGGCGGAGAGGGGAGGCGAGAGGGCGGAAGATCGAGAGGAGGAGGTTGTAGGCGAAGATCGAGTGCTGGTACGCTGTACAAAGAAGGCGTAAGTGCCGCGCCCCACAAGAGTCGAAGAGCGCAACGCACACTTGAGCAGGTTGTCAATGACGAGACGAACGATGGCGCCGTCGAGGAGCGCCTCCTCACCCGACTTGGCCTGCTCCGTCATCTTTTCCGCCAGCTGCACATCTTCATCATCGCCCTCCTCAGTCGTCGGAAGCTGGATCTCCTCATCCTCGTCGCCCTCGTCCGCCTCGCCGTTCGCACCCTTGGCACGAATAATCTCCTCCTTCCCGCCCTTTCCCTTGCCCAGGCCGAGAACCTGCCGCCGACCCCTCAGCTTCTCCACAAACGACACTTCAACGCGGATCCACTCGCGCCAGACCGCCTCTTCCGGCCCCTCCATCCCCTCCTTCTCCCCTTTCTTGCCTTTCAAGAATCGCAATGCGCGCATACAGAGCCTCCTCGCCGCTTCTGCGTTCCCACCGCCCATCCCCTTTCGATCTCCCTCGCTCTCCCACTGTGAAGCCATGATCCAGTACGGCGTGTGCGTCGGGTGCATAGCGATTGCAGACGAGAGCGTGCGGGAGACGAGGTTGGGCGAGGATTGGGAGAGCGCGTGCGCGATGAAGGCGTCCCAAAGCGTTAGGGACTCGGGGAAACGTCGGACCGAGAGACGGTGGAGCTGCGTGATGTGTGCTGGGATGGAATGGTCGGAGAGCGACTTCTTCGGCTCGGTTTCTGCGGGCGTCGGGGCGTCAGCTTCGTTTGCGGCGGTCGAAACAATGCGAGAGTGGACTCACGCAGCCGTGCAGCGCGCGCCTTTCTCAGCTTTTCGAGCCTGCGCTCGTACTCAATGTAGCGGAGGTAGTCTGCCGGCTTCGTACCCCGGCCCTGCGCCAACCCCATCTCGAACGCCCTCCGCTTGGAGACAATGTCGTGAATCTCATCCTGCGCGAGCAATCAAAAGTCAGCTTAACCCACTGCGAGGGAGAGCGGTGGGACAGACCTTGTTGAAGATGCCCTTGTCCTCGAGGTCGCGCAGCTCAGGGATGAGCCGCTCGAGCGCGAGTTGGACCTGCGCGCGTGGGCCATTAGTCAGGGGCTATCTGGCGTGCATGTTCGCTCAGCTGCTCACCTTTTCCATTGTGAGCGAGTGCGTGGTCGAGCTTGAAGCGATGTAAGTCGACCTCGTTCGCTCACACCTCGACCGGGAGTGGTTCGAGTGGCTGGAAGTCACATGCTACAGCGTCATTAGACTTGTCCAATACAGCGCGACCCAGTCTGCCGGTGTCGGTGGACCCGCTCGCACCGGCAAGGTCGACTCCCGACTCCTCCCTTCGACCTCGACGCTTCACTCGCTCGCACAGCTTGACAGGCAGCGTTACAGCACTCACACACACACTCACACTCGATCCCGCGACACCCGCTGCGTCTAACTCCAGCACGCGCCACTCTTCCCAACCCCCCTCCCGCTCATCTCATCCACCCCACCCTCGTCTCGCATCCCCGCAAACCAGCCATGTCAGGCGCATTCTCCGCCATGATGGGCGGCGCAGAGTGCTCGACCTCGTCCAACCCGCTCCACTCGCTCTTGAAGCAGCAGCAGACCGACCACTCCCTCCACCACGGCGGATTCCATGCTGGCCCTTCATCGTCGCAGGGATCGTCGATGCGCTCGTACACGGGCACGCCGGGCCAGACAGAGGAGGCAGACAGGTTCTTCCAGATGCAGCAGCAGCAGGCGGCGGCGGGAGGTGCCGGGCCACTTGCGATGGACCAGATGCGCAGAGAGCTCGAGAACGTCGCGAGGGGCCCAGCAGGAGCCATCAAGGGTGACAGGGGTGCGTACAACGAAGCGTGTTATACTCAAGATGCTTGCTAAGGTCGTCTTCGCACCCACAGAATGGGCCTCGCAGTACCATCCCGCTGGCTCTTCGCTCTCGCCTGCCGAAATGGCTCGCATGGAGGAGCAGTTCCGCATGCAGCAGCACCAGGGCATGCCGTCCGACTTTGCCGGTGCGTTGCGTTCTCGTCGCGCTCGCGTTTCGAGCCGCGCAATAATTTCTCGCTCGCGCGCAGCCGAGTTCCGACAGCAACAGCACTTCCCGGCTACTTCCGCCGCACCCGCCTTCGCACCCGCCGCACCCACCTCCTCCTCGTCACCCATGTACTCTCGTCCCGGCTTTGCACCCTCCTACGGAGCCTACGGCGGCTCAGGCGGCATGATGGGTATGCGGTCGTTCATGCCCTCTGCGTCGTCGAGTCTCGCCCAGCAGCAACCGCAGCAGGACGCAAAGGGGAAAGGACGATTTGTCGAACTTGATGATGCGGATTGGGAGGCGCAGTTTGCCAAGATTGGGGATGCGACGACGGCTGAGCCTGCTACGGAGGAGGCGGAACAGCAGCAGCCGGCTGAGGTGCAGAAGGAGAGCGAGACGGCCAATTTGTTCGAGGGCGAGATACCCCTCGACGCGACCGAGTCGGACCAGCAGATCCTCAAAGACCTCGAAGCGACCTGGGCCTCTCTCAAGACGCAGCTCAACTCGTCCGCTACTTCGGACGCCGAACTCGCCAAGTGGGAAGCCCAATTCGGCAGCCAGTTCAACGACATTCATGGTTCGCCCCTCCTCGACGACGACGACGGCGAGTTCCTCCGCACGCCTGACATCCGCCGCGCACCGATGTGGACCCCCGAGAACGTCGATTCGTTCCTCCAGGACCAGACACCCTTCCCCTACAACGAGGAGAACGAGTACATGCACCGCACCGACCCGTATGCGGACGGGATGCGGCTGCTTGCAGAGGGCGCGCCGTTGAGCGAGGCAGCGCTCGCGTTTGAGGCGGCTTGCAGGCAGGACGAGGGTAGGGCCGAGGCGTGGAAGGCGGCGGGTGAGACGTGGGCTGCCGATGAGCGGGAGGTCAAGGGCATTAGGGCGCTCGAGAAGGCCGTCGCTTGTGGTGGTCCTGCCGGTGTCGGTGCTTGGCTAGTGAGTTTGAGCTTCATCCATTCCATAAATTCGTAATTGTGCTGATGGTGTTACGCAGTCCCTCGCTGTCGCCTACGTCAACGAAGGCCAGGAGCTTCGCGCGCTCGCCACGCTCGAAAAGTGGCTCTCGCTCGCCTACCCCTCGATCTCGCTCCCTCCGCTTGACACAACCCAGATCCGCTCACCATGGGACGCCTCGAACCGCGTTATCGACCTCTTCCTCGCTGCCGCGCAGGCGGGTCCTCACGCCCGTGCGCCAGGACAGTCGGACGAGTTGGGCGTCGTTGACCCCGATGTTCAAGTCGGCTTGGGTGTCTTGTTCTACAGCAATAGCGAGTACGACAAGGCCAAGGACTGCTTCGAGGCGGCACTGAGCGTTAGGCCGAATGTGCGTATATTCGGTTCACGCAAAGACGACAGGAGCTGACTCGTTTGCGCCGCCCAGGACTTCCTCCTCTGGAACCGCCTCGGCGCTACGCTCGCCAATTCGGGCCACCCAGAAGACGCCATACAAGCCTACCGCAAGGCGCTCGACCTGCGTCCGACCTTCACGCGCGCGATCTACAACCTTGGCGTTTCGTGCCTCAACATCGGGTGCTACCAAGAGGCCGCGGAACACCTTCTCGCGGCAATCCAGGGACAGATGACGAGGGAGGAGGTCGCGATTTCGCAGAAGGGAAAGGGCAAGGACGTGGATCTCGGCAGACTGCCTGAGGATGGCTCGGCGAACCTCTTCCACACACTGAGGAGGGCCTTTTTGTGCATGGTGCGTTCGCGTCGTCTTCCTCCGTTAATGCTCCAGGATGGAAGCTGACGCTTCTCCCCGTGCAGGAGCGACATGACCTCGCCGACAAGGCCATGCCAGGCGCCGACTTGAACGAGTTCCGTGCGGCTGGCTTTGAGTTCTGAGCAGGCTGAAGCTGTGTTTCTGTACATTCGCATGTTCGCAACGAGCTGTCACCCTCCTCACGGTTTCGCTCCCTTCTGAGCGCCTGTTCCGCCACATTCCGCTCGACTTTCGCAAGCCCACGAGCTCTGATTTTGTTCTCCCGCGCCCACTCTCTCTCCACCCGTTCGCTGAGTGCGCAAGCTCGCAATGCGACGGTTTTGGCAGATGACGACTTGTATTCGGCACGACAAACGCAATAAGGATCGGGCAAACAGGAAACACAACTGAGAGGGACCGAATCTAGTAACGTAACGCCCCTTATGCCGCGTCCCAAAGCTTCTTCCACCACGGCTTGTTCGACTCGGCCTCCTCCTCGGCCCACAGCGCCTCGTCCTCATCGAACTCGCGCTTGCCGGTAATGAGGTCGACCTCCTCGAGCGGGATGAGCTTGGTCTTGTACCACAGCTTGTAGCCGAGGAATAGAGCGAGGTAGACGGGGATGCCGAGGTAGTTGGTGATGAAGGTCTTGTGGTTGAACTTGACGGTGAACGAGTCGAAGCCTGGATAGGAGAACGAGCGTGTTAGGACGCGCGAGACTTCCGGCAGCCACTCTGGTCCACCAAGGGCGACTTCGACAAGAAGAAAGAAACGAGACGCACCCTTGAAAAAGGTAACGATCGCGGTGATGCCGAGCGACATGTACGCGACGTAAGGCTGGCCCGGCGCTTTCCACGGCAGTGAGTCGCGCGACGTTCCCTGCGCCTTGAGCGCGCGCATGAAGCGGATGTGCGAGAAGAGAATGGACATCCAGACGAGCTGCAAAGGGAGATCGTCAACAAGGCGAAGAAGTTGTCACCCTCAATGTCGAGCTGGGCGTCCTCCAGCCTGGAGACGGAAAAGATTTGTTACTCACAGCAGCGTAGACGGTGACTGTTACATGCGCAAAGCGTCAATCACTGGGCGACAGGGAGAAGGGAGAAGCGCAACGAACCGAGCGAGACGAAATAGCCGAAGACGACCCGAGAGCCTGACGACGTAGCCATGAACCTACAAGCGAGCTCGTGAGCATCGTCTCGTGCATTGAAGAGCAGATGCTTGGCGGAGGAAGGTTAACGCACGAGATGCAGCCGATGGCGGAGCAAAGCGCCGTGCACCAGTAAGGCGTTCCGAAGCGGTTCGTCCGCATGAAGAAACGCGGCGCCTGTCCCTGCGCTGCGAGACCGTAGAGCGTGCGAGTGCCGATGTAGAGGTCGGAGTTGGCGGCGGAGAGGACCTGCGATCGCCGGGGAACGGTTAGGAACGGTCGTCCCGAGCTAAAGGAGCGGAAGAAGACATACAAAAAGCAGTATGCAGGCATTAATCAAATCTGGAAGTACTCCAATTTTGGCCCTTTGAATGGCGAGGACGAAAGGAGAAGCAGCGGCGGAAGTAGCCTTCTTAGTCGTCGCGATTAGGTCGGGGTCGGTAGCTTTGACGATGAGCCCGACGACGAAGATGGAGCCGATGTAGAAGAACAGAATGCGTGCCAGCGTACGCCTGATGGTTTGCGGGATGACCTTGCGCGGATTACGCGCTTCACCGAAGGTGACTGGAATTCAGAGTCAGTTGACGCTTCCGCTTCGACCGGGACGATTTAGCGCACCTCCGACGAGCTCAGTGCCCGAGTAGGCGAAGAGCGCAGAGACCATGCATGCCCAGACGCCGCAGAAGACGCCCACGTCGCCCTTGTAGATGTAATGCGAAAAAGGCTGATCCCTCCAGTATCTGAAGCCGATGCGCTCGACGCCGGCGCCGCCAAGGTCGATGATCAAGCCGAGAAGGATCAGGCCGGTGAGCGTGATGATTTTGATGAAACTCATCCAGAACTGGGGAGAGAAGGTCAGCGGAGGAGAATCTTCAGAAGGAGCTCGAGGCGGCGCACCTCGATCTCGCCAAACAATGCGATGCCGAACAGATTAAGGCAGACCGTAAGGACGAGCCAGATAGCGATCCAGGCGCCCACGGGGACGGCGTTCGTCCAGAATTGAACCTGTTGACGAGGCCAAGTCAGCGGTGCGCGAAGAGATCGTCAAGCGCTCTCACGCACGACGATAGCAGCTGCTACGACGTTGTTGGCGGTGACGATCCAGTACTCTGCGAGAGGGAAGAAGCCTTAACGAGAAGCGAAGGCGGAGGTGAGAGAACGAAGCGCACTCTGAAGGTAACTCCAGCCGACGGCGAAGCCCATGGCAGGGTCAACAAATCGTGCAGCGTATCCACCGAAACCCTTCTTCGACGGGAGCGCCGTGGCCTGAAGGGCAAAAGGGAAGGTCAGACGGCGTCGGCGGTCTGCGAAGCCTTAGTGCGATGTACCATCTCTCCCAGACTCATCATGACGCCGAAGCATGCGAAGCCCATGATCTGTAACAGACGTGGAGCTTCGTCAGTACTCGTCGTCGGGCGAGACAGACAGGCTACGCACGATGTAGGCCAACAACAGCCCAACTGGACCCCCCTTCGCGAGGCCGCCACCACTACCGATGACAAGTCCAGTACCGATACTGCCTGTACAGCGAGAAGCGACGAAAACGTCATTTCAATGTCGAGACAGAGCGAGAGAGCGCAAGAAAGGCGAACCTCCGATGGCGATCTGGGAGTCCACCGCGAGAGATAGGGTCAGCGACGACGCTTCAACCGACAGCAGCAACATCGCCACACGCACCATGGTGATTTGTCGGGCCTTCAGCTTGCGGTGCAAGTCCTCGCCCGGCGCAACACCTTCGTCGACCTGGCCCGTGTACTTGCCGCCGCGGCTGAGCACGTTAGCGGTGGCGGGGAAGTCCTTCGACATGCCAACATCCTTCTCGTAGTCGGCCATGGTAAGTGGCTAGCGAGAGAGGCGTGAGAAAATAAGCAGAGGATGAGAGCGGTGGAGGAAGTGGAAAAGCAAGCTTGTCGAGCGCGGGGCCCGTCGAGAGGCGGTTCTCCTTCGCTGATACCGGCAATTTGGGAGGCCTCGAGCTCTGCCAAGGAGTGAAAAAAGTCGCTAGCCGAGTGACCGCGCGGAGTCGAGGAAGGGATCTCCGTTGTTCCCCGCCGGATGGCTGCTGCGTGGACGCCCGCAGAGTGCCGGCGCCTGGTCGCCTGCGCCCCTCCGCCCCTCCCCAGCGAGCGCGAGCAACCCGATCGTAACCATGCGAGGAGATGAAGCGCGAGAGGACACCGCGCAGGATGGCGCGGGCGCGAGCTCGACGGCGCTGGACGTTGCGCAACACCCGTGAGCAGTCTGGGCACACGTGAGCCGCGCCGCGAACAAAGGCAGCAAGGCAAGCCGGCGAGGAGGCGACGGGGCGACGGGCCGGGACGACGGCCGCATCAATCCCGCTCTCCCGTCCCCTTCGTCCTCCGCATCATCCCTTGGCCAAGCGCAAGCAGATCCTTTCAGACGAGCACAATCGAACCCTCCAAGCGATCGAAGCAAGACGGACGCAGGCCCAGGCGCGGAGGAAAAGTTGGCCAGGCACTAAGGCTTGCATGCCTTGTCTATGGGTAGTCTACGCTCTCGAACAGGCTGTAAGAGACGCACAAGGTCAGCGAAAGTTCCCCGGAGAAAGGAAGTGCACGCACGCCGTCTAGAGGTCGACCCAGTCCGCCGTCTCTCCCGCCTTCTGCACGACACCGATGTTGTCGAGCTTGGCAAGGTTGGCCACCCGCTGCTCCGCGTACGCGCTCATGCCATCGTCCTCCCAACCTTCGCCCGCCGCAGGAAGCGGTCCCGTCCACTTGCCCGCTTTTTGCGCGACCAGCGCGCCGCCGTACTCGAGCCACTTGCCCACCTTGCGCTCCTTTCGCAACTTGAGGGTCCGAGTCCAGTTGTCCCGGTCGGGACCGACCCCAGAGATCGAGAGAACGCGGGAGGGAGGGATGGAGAGGCGCGAACCGCGCAACTTGAAGCAGGATCGGGAGAAGGCGACGCAGTTCAGCGTGCGCTCCTTCGAGCCTTTCCTCGGTGCGGTGGTGAAGCGAGATACGTAGTACATCTGTTACGCGCTAAGTTGTCAGCATCGTGGCATGAAGGGGCAACGGTTGAAGCGAATGCACCCATTTCTCATCCCAAGAAACGATATGGCACTCGATCTCGTACTTTGCGCCGAGGGGAATCTCCCGGTAAAACGTATAGCTTGTGCTGGCGAGCGGAGACCAAATTCCTTCGCCCATGGCCGGACCGACGAGTTCGAGGAGGAAGCGGAACCTAGCTGCGTCGCTGACCTTGGCGTAAGACGAGTTGGACATGCTGCGCAAGACAGCGGGACGTCTTCAGTCGATCCCTACTATGCACGCAAGAGGTGCTGGACTCACTGAGCGTTGTAGTCGGCATCAGCGAAACTGACATGCCCTTTCGTGACGGTCTTGACATCGAACGGCGACCGGCCAATCGCCATGGCCTTGTCATGGCCCTTGCGGAAGATCTTGAGGTACAGCTCGGGAACGGTCCACCAAACCGAGCTGTGACAAGGGGGGTCAGCGAGGAGAGCGGGGAGGCGCAGACGAGCCGCGCAGTGCTCGCAATCGGGCCGCGCGGCCAGGCGGAAGAGACGGAAGGGGAACCAAGCCGTACGTGTGCCATGCGAGCGGCAGATTCCTCCAGTTCAGCACGAGCAAGGCGACAAACGCCTTCTTGAGGAGGGTCGCATCTCGCACGGCGAGTGCAGCGACAGAGCCGATGAGCACGGTCGAGGGCGACGGGAGGCGGGCGATACCCATCCTTCCAGCACAAGCACGAGTAGCGCGGCGAGCTGGAAGAAAGTGAGGGAGAGAAAGAAGTCGCCTTCATCTCCGAGAACTCGGTGAGCAATCTCCGCCCGAGCTGCCGACGACGATGGGCGAGCGCAGCGGGTGCAGACCCAGCGGGTCTAAGGACTGCTGCAAACGGATTGCAAGTCGAGTTGGAGAGAAGGACTGAGGAGAACAACGAGTGTTTGACAGAACGACCGACGGATGGATGGGTAACAGACAGGATGCGGATAGTCGTGACAGATGCGAGCGTCATTCGAGACGAGAGACGAGAGAGAGGAGGGACGGGGAGGATAGAGGCGGAGGGGAGAGGGAGGAGAAGGGAAA
>JAMALD010000072.1:0-14362 GCA_023628235.1 Rhodotorula sp. S30-09 | reverse complement strand
GCGCGTTGGTACCCCGGGCGAGGAGGAGAGTCGTCCAGGGTGCGTTCGGGTTCGACCCGTTTCAAGCACCGGGTTGGCCCCCCCCCCCCCCCCCCCCCCCCCCCCAGCTCGCTCAGCGGTTGCTCGGGCCGTCCAGCGAGCGAGCGTGCGGACGAGCAGCGATGCGGTGCGGGGACGTGACGTGCGGGACGATGCAGCAGGGCCAGCGAGCGGTTGCGGGTGTGAATGCGCTATGCGCTCCGCAGCGAACGTGCGGAAGCCCAGCGCTGTCGCTCGTGCGTGTCGCGGAGGTCCCCTCGCAGTCGCAGTCTCGTCCGTCCGGCAGACGAACACACCTTGAACCGCCGTCAGAACCGCCGTACTGATCACCTTGCCGCAACTCTCCAAACCAGACCGCCATTGCTCGCGTGTACGACGACCCAGCCGGATCGGCCGCGTCGACTCCTCGACATGCCTATCCTCCGACAACCGACGATGCCGATGGTGTCGACGAGGCGTTGCTACCCGGTGCGACGCAAAGGAGGCAGGGCGGAACGGGCGGGCTAGGAACTGGCGCTGTCGGACTGTACTACTTGCGGCAGGTGCGCACACCAGCCTTCCCCTCCCGTTCCGCAAGCTGATCCCTCGCCTGCAGGCTCTCGCTGTCCCCATCTCGATCATCTCCGTCCCTCTCGCACTGGTCTACAACTTCGCCTCGGCAATCGTCCTCTTCATCGCCCGCATCTTCCGCCTCCGCCCTGCGACAGCCTCTTTCCGACCCCGCAACCCGTTCGCCGGCGCACGTCGACCTCGGACGACGCTCTCGCCCTCTGCCGCAGCGGAACAGTGGGTACAGTCTGTCGAGCGCACAACGGGGCTCCGCGCGCGACTGGGCACGCGGGACGGATCGTCCGCCGCCTCGGGCGTACGAATCGGTTCCTCGTCCACCCTCTCCCGCCGCTCGACGCTCCCTCCACCCGGCTCTGGTCCTCGCCTCCCCGAATTCGCAATCTGTGGATACGACCAAGCCCTCCGCATCGCGCGCGACGAGATGCGTCTCTTGATGGTAGTCCTCACGAGCGAGGAGAACGAACGGGACGAGCGGTTCAAGAAGGAGGTCTTGACGAGCGAGGAAGTGAATCAGGTGCTTGAGGAGGAGAACGTGGTGGTCTGGGGAGGGGACGTGAGCGACACGGACGCTTACCAAGGTGCGGCTCGGCGTCTCGAAGCCTCTTCTCGCTTGCGCTGATCCGGCCTTTGCGCGCAGTCGGCCAAACACTCTCGTATATCGCGCTGCCCTTCGTCGCCTTCATCTCGCTGCAACCCTCTGCTCCGACCGGCGTCTCGACGAACCCCTCGACCGCCTCGACCGCTTCTCCTCGCCTACGCCTCATCTCCCGCCTCGAGCCCACCCGCTCGAATCCTCTCACAGCCGCCTCCCTCCACGCACACATCATGACCTCCGTCCTCCCTCGCTCGAAACCGTTCCTCGCCCGGCTCGAGACGCAGAAAGCCCAGCGCGAGGCAGACAGGCGCGCGAGGGAGGAGGCTGAGCGGAGAGTGCTGGAGAATGCGAGGAAGGACGAGGAGAGGGTGTTGGCTGTCCGACGGAGGGAGGAGGAGCGCAAGAGGGCGGAACTGGCGGAGCGGGAGAGGCGGAAAAGGGACGCGCGGGAGAGGCAGGAGAAGGAGAGGGTTGCGGCGCTCGCGAGGGAGTGGAGGAGCTGGAAGAGGGGCGAATTGAAGCGCGGGGGAGAGCCGGCAGCGGATCAGCCTGGAGCTGTGCGGGTCGCAGTCCGGCTTGGCAGCGGCAAGCGGGTGATGCGGACGTTTGCTGCGGCCGATCGGACGGAGGAGGTCTATGCCTGGGTCGAGTGCGAGCTGGAGGAGGGCGAGGAGGACACGGGCGACACTGCGACTCCGCCGGCCGGATACCAGCAGCGATTCCACTTCCGCCTCGCAACGACTTTCCCTCGCCAAGTCATCCCACTTCCCTCGCAGCTCGCCTCACCATCGACCGCCAACCTCGCCGGCAGCGCTTCAGCAACACTTACTGTCGCCGAGGCGTTCAAGGGCTTGGGCAAGACGGTGAACCTCGTGGTCGACGGATTGCAAGAACGGCGCAGGATGAGCATGAGCAGCCGGGAGGACGAGGACAGCGAGGACGAGCTGGAGGAGGACGGTTGAGGTTGTATTCGCCGCATCGCCGTTCATAATTGAGCTTCTCTCAGATGCGCGCGAGTGAAGCGAGGACATGCTACATTTCCGGCATGCAATGCGCAGAGCTACAAGGGGCGAGGACTAGTCGACATACAACACCGATGCGCGATGCAGGAGAGGGACTAGGCAGGAGAATATGCGACTCGATGCGAGAGAGACGGAAACCTGTAAATGCGACCAGCCCACCAGCCCCTCCTACGTCCAGCACGTGTTCTTGTTCGACTCGCGCTGGCTGCCACCGCGCTTCGCAGTTGAGACGGCCTTGCCGCATGGCGGAGGTTGACGAGCGCCAAGGACCACAATGTTGGCCTCGCCAGGCGCGTCGTCGTCCGTCGTGTCGGTGTCGGCGCCGTACGGCACCCTCTTGCTGCTCTTCTTCCTTCCCTTCCCGTCCTCACCAAAATTGCCCGGATTCCTCCCCCGCACAATCAGCATCGCGCTGTGCAATCCGCTCAACTCGACGACCGTCTCGTCCTCGTGCACGGCGTAGAGCGTGCAGCGGACGACGAAGTGCTTGTCGGTCGCATTGGCGGCGAGACTCGGGTGGTTTGCAGTCGAGTGGCGGAACTGGACGCGGCGGAAAGTCGTCGAGTAGCGGTGCGGAGTCGGTGACGGATCGGCGTCGTCTTGCGGCCGTTCTTCGTCGAGCTTGTGAGGCGGCACGACGGGATGCAGGACCTGGCGGCCGAGCGTGACAGCATCCCTGAGCTTCCTGTTCCCGTCGAGCTGGAGCAACTCGACGTTTGCGCCCTTCGGGAACGTCGCGCTCGTGAGACCCACTTCGACGCGCTTGATCGGCGAAAGCGAAAGTGAGGTGCGGAGCGTGTCGAGCGCGAGAGGCGAGTCGAGTGAGATTGCGAGAGAAAGAAAGTTGCGGCGGTAGGTGCGCCAGCGCCTCAGGGCCGAGTCGTAGGTGAAGGAGGAAGGGTTGCCGATCACGGGAGAGAGGGAGACTCTGTGCGGGAAGAAGTTCTGTGAACACCAAGTCCAACCGCGAGCCAACGGCAGACCGTCAGGAGGAGAACCTGGACGCACTCGTTTCCATGCGCATCAAACACCTTCACATCCTCCTTCCGCCTCCAAGGTCCAAAAAATTCCGTCTCGCTCGTCCACTCGCCAATCTCCGTGACATTGATTACCTCGAGCGGTTTGTGAAGCGACTGGCGAGTCGAAGTCGGGCGGACTGCACATATGGCGGGGGAGGTGGCGGAGGTAGAGGTGGACATGGCGGAGGAGGCAGAAGAGATGGAGGGCTGCCGGCGGTGCGAGGAGGAGACGATGGACGATTTGGAACGCTTGCGAGAAGGTCGGTACTCGCCTCCGTCGTCCGCCTGATCTGCCCCGTCGCCTCCGCTTGAGGCGTCGTCTTCTGGGTCGTCGACATAGCCGGCGGGCCTTTTCTTGCACCTCGTCGGACGACTGCTCGACCCTTCGTTCGCGAAAACCTCCTCAATCTCGTCTGCCGGCATCGCAGGCGCCGTCGGAATGAAGGCGGGCGTGACAGGAGATAAGGGCGAGTGTAGGAAGTAGAGCTGGGGCTCGACGGGCTCGAAAGGCGGGGGCGACGAGGGCAAGAAGTGCGGCGCGGAATATTGCAACGAGACAAACGACGAGCTCGCGCCTTGCGAGTCCGTGCCGCCGCTCTGATTCTCCGCAGGCGCTGGATTCCGTTGGCTGGAAGAGCTGGGCGAGGTCGGAGGCGGAACGAAACGAAAGGCGGCCAGGGAGGAACCGACGAGAGGCGTGTCGGCGTGATAGGGCGATGGGGTGCGAGCGTGTTCCATGGGTGCCAGCATCGGCTGCACATCATCGTCGGTCGATGGCTGAGGGACATGGACGCTCGAGGAAAAGTCGGAAGCCGGGTAGGTCGACGCGAAGGGAAGAGGGTGTACGGAGGCTGCCGGCGGAGAACTGCGCGTGCGAAGCAGCTCGTCAGTCAACGTGACCAGTGGGATTGTTGAGCCTGACGCACGCCTGCCAAGGCGTCAATAGCATCTCATGGACAGGCGTGGCAGCGTTTGCGAAGTTCAGGGACTCGTTGTATGCCGTGACAGGCGCGCAGGAAATGCCGAAGGGGTATGTCGGAGGGTTGGCAGGCACAGCTGGATTGGCCGCGTCGAAGATAGGGTACGCCGGAGAAGGGTGATGAGAGAGGAAGTGTGGAACCGGCGGAGGGAAGAGCTCGTTTGCCGACGATCCGGCCAAACAGTTGGCCGCCGGAGTCGGCGTCGGATACTGCGCGACGTTGGAGAAGTTGAACGAATGGGCGGAAGGCACGTGGGCGAGGTGAGCCGGATCGAGATGCGGAGTCTGGAACTGCTGGAGGAGTTGTGCAGCCCAGCCAACGGTGCAGGGACGGACCGGGTCGCCTGTCAAGCAGTTGTCCGGAACGTCCATGTGACTCCGTTGCGAGCCGAAGGAAGGGAACGGATGAAGGGCGGCGAGGCGAGAGGAAAGGAGAAGAGGGGAGGAAGTGGAAAGCGAGGCCGGGCGATGCCGGTCAGTGGGGTCCGGAACGAGTCGCGAGAGTCTGCAGCTGCACAGGTAAGGTTCAGCAGTGCTCCGGAGCGATTATGTGGCGAGAGAGAGGAGCGACGCACTTGTGGTTCGGCTCAGAAGGCGAGTCGAGATGCACGCGGCTTCGCTGACTTTCCGGCCGCATAGAGCCGACAAGCTGTACTTATGTGCGTCCAGAACGGCTTGCACAAGTGTCCGGAGTACCGCGAGCGGTGGGAGACGAGCGAGTCGCAGCTGATGAGCGCGAGGGAACAGCGGGAAGGGAGAAAAGCGAGGCTTACGACGAGGCTTACGGCGAGGCCGCCGGAGCTCTCCAGCACGTTTCAGTCGACTACTCCGCCTGCCAGCGGCTCAGGCGAGTGAGTGGGTGCGAACGGAAGGAGCGAGACAGAGAAAAGCCAGGATTGAAGTCGCAATGTCGTCGCTGGCGCACTCGATAGGCCGGGATGTTATGTCACTGCGACAAAAAGCTGTAGCAACGGGCAGAAAAGCGACATGGGCGGTTGGGGCGGCGCGACAGGGTTTCAGTGTTGCGAGGACGAACAGGACGGTCAGAACAGCAAAGACCCTCCGGAGTGGGCTTGCTTGGGCCGCTGTGGGCAACGTAGCATCGCGCCGTTACCGTGGCATGTCCGTACCCTGTCCCTACGGCCTGTGAGGATGGGACGAGGGCGATGACGGGGTGTCGACGGTGAGTAGGACGTGTGAGCCGGTCGACGCCGTTGGAAGCTTCGCTCGCCTGGGGAGCAGGCGAAAGAGACCTCCGAAAAGCAAACCGGCGGCCACAGCGAAACATGTCAGCGGAGAGCGCGGTCGCAGCGTGCGCCAACCCTCTCCTCGCCGGCGAACGCGGCTTGCGCTCGCTCTCGCCACTCGCTTTCGGCTCGTATCCATCGTAAGGCTCCGCTCTCTGCTGCTTGAAGCTCGTCAACCGCGCCAGGACCTTCTCGTACGGCGAAGCGGCGGTGGGGACGGGTCGGGGACGAACGGGGCGAACGATTCCATCGGATGAAGCGGAACGCGGCAGCAACGGTCGAGCGCTCGCTCCGTTGGGATCAGTTGGATGCAGGAAAGCTGGGTCCAGCAGTGACTGCACTGGCAGACTTCCCGGCGCTGTGTCGACGCTTTGCTGACCTCGCCATCTTCTCCCCGTCGACCACGCCTCCCTACTCGCCCTTCTCGCTGATCTCGCGCTGGATCTTTTCCGATTGCGCCTCTTCCGTGAGTCTCTGAGTCTCTCTTGATGCTGTCAGAATATCAAGCTGACCCGGGTCTCTCTCCCTCGCCATTCCCAACCTCCGTCATCCTTGGGCCCCCGCTCCAACAACTTCGACCGAACCCACCGTCTTTCGCTTTTCCCGACACGCCAGCCAACCTCGCAGACACTCAAGCACACACAGCAATCATGGCCCGCAAGCTCTTCGTCGGTGGAAACTTCAAGAGTGCGTTTCCGGCGGTCCTTCCTTTGCGTTGCCGACGAATGGGCGCGGTGCTCGTTCGGCGGCCGAGTGACTCGGAGACGACTCACTAACAGCACTGCTAGCACAGTGAACGGCGATCTCGCCACCTTGACCAAGCTCCTTCACCAGTTCAACGAGGCCGACGTTGATGTCGAGAGTGCCGGTGCGTCCAGCGACATCTTCCCTCAGCTTCCCGCGCTCTCTTCCGAAGTCGGCCCCTCGTGAGCTCGGGATGGAGAGAAGGAATCGCTGATCCCTCCCTACTCGCGCTGGCAGAGGTCGTCATCGCTCCTCCCGCGCTCTACCTCCTCCCCCTCAAGGAGCTCGCACGCAAGGGTATCTCGGTCGCCGCGCAGAACGCTCACCAGCTCCCCGCCGGCGCCTACACCGGTGAGATCTCGTTAGTCGGGCGCCACTCCTCGTCACCTTGCCGGATCGCGGAGGGACGAGCGAGCTGATTGTTGAACGGATCCCCGCTTGCAGGCTCCAGCAGCTCAAGGACATTGGCTTGAACTGGGTCATCCTCGGCCACTCCGAGCGCCGCACCATCTTCCACGAGTCGAACGAGCTCGTCGCCGAGAAGGTGTGTTTCGTCACTCTTCTTACCCGGCTCTCGCTCGCCGGGAACTCACGCAAACTCGCCCGCAGACCGCCGCCGCGATCAAGACCGGCGTCTCGGTTATTTTCTGCATTGGCGAGACGCTCGAGGAGCGCGAGGCCAACAAGACCGAGGAGGTCGTCACCCGCCAGACCGACGCCCTCGCCAAGGTCATCTCTGAGGAGGACTGGAAGCACATTGTCGTCGCTTACGAGCCTGGTGCGTTGGGCGCTTTCGCGGGAATGCGTCGCACGCCAACTGCGCTGACTTGGCGCGACGTTTCTTCTTCGGCCCAATTCGCACAGTCTGGGCTATCGGCACTGGCAAGGCAAGTCGCTCGACAGCTTCTCCCGCTCGGCACAGAACCAGCTGACCCTCTCAGGATCGCAGGTCGCGACCCCTCAGCAGGTTCGCCTTCGCAACCCGCCCACCTCTCCGGCCACCGCCGTGCTGACTCGAAGCTCTCACTCGCAGGCTCAGGACACTCACAAGGTCATCCGAGACTTCATCGCCAAGCGCGTCTCGCAGAAGGTCGCCGAGGACGCCCGCATCATGTCCGTCTCGCTCTCTCTTCCTGCTCCTCTTGGCTGTAACGGATTCTGACTGTGCACGCGCGCACAGTTACGGTGGCTCGGTCAGCGGCAAGAACTCGAAGGAGCTTTGCATCCAGCCCGACATGTGCGCCATCCGTCGCCCTCTTCCCTTCCTTCTCTTGCTCGTCTGCTAACGCGTTCAATACAGCGATGGAGCCCTCGTCGGCGGCGCCAGCCTGAAGCCTGAATTTGTGGACGTTATTCGTGCCGCCGAAGAGGCGTACAAGTCGAAGGCGAAGCTCTGAGCGGTTCCGGAGCGTCCGGACGCCAAACTCGACGATTCCGACGGTTCCTCGACCCGTACATGATCCCGACGGTTCCTCGACCCGTATATGATTTCGACGATGCAAAACGGTTAAGTGTATCTAGACGATGTCGACAGGGTGCCGGGCAGCCGGGAAACGCGGAGAACGCTCGGCCAGAGGTGGGGATTCAGAGGGCGAGAGGCTCTCGTCCTCCGCTTATACGCCCGCCAAGCTTCTCGAGCACTACCCTTGCTCCACAAGAGCGCGACGAGCACTTTCGCCCATACGAGTGCGGGCGTCTCGCAGAATCGCGAACGAGCTCCGGCGAGCACTTCCCGACACTTGCTTCAGTTGGTCGAGCAACTTCACTCGCCGACTCTTCGATGCGCTCTGCATGCTATGCTGTCGCTTCCGAGCTTCAAGCGGCAACTCCATGCGAGACGGCAAAGGGAATGCTGCGATTGCGAGGGGAGGAAACGGAAAACAAGGTACAACCCAAACCAACAACGACAAACACACGAGTCACGCTCGCTCCGCCTACTTCTTGCCCGCTGAGCGCTTCAGACCGGTGATGCCGACCTTTGGCGCGCCCTTTTGGTTCGATTTCTTGCCGGCGACTTGCTGGAGAGGGACGAAAGCGTAGGGCTGCATGCCGTTCTTCTTGACGTCTCCGCCGGCGCGCTGCGAGCGTGAGAGCCATGGTAGCTGGGGATAGCCACGAAAGAGCACCGCAAACGCACCTTGGCCTTGAACTCGCCGCCAACCTGCTGGACCTCCTTCTTCTGCTTCTTCCACCGCTTCTTGTCGGTGACATCCAGCTCCTTCAGGCCCTCCGTGACAGGCACGTCCCGCTCGGGATCGTGGTCGTCAAAATCGTCGCCGCGCGCACGCTTGCCCTGCGTCTTGTTGAACTTGATCCGGCCGCGCGCGTCGCGGGTGTGGCCGTCCTCGCCCCGCATCGCCTCGAGGTAGTCGCCCATGCCTGAGGGACCGGCGCTAGCTCCCGCAGACGTTGTTGTGGCGCGATCGTCGTTGGACGAGCCCTCGTCCTCGATGCGGATGCGGCCGGACGAGTCGGTCTTGAAGTGCGAGTCGAGCGGTTTCCGGGCAGTCTTGGCGGGTGCTGGTCGGGAGGCTGCGCGAGAGCGGTGTGAGTGATTGCCTCTGAACAAGGGGAAGACTAGCACGCACCGGAGATGCGGCTCATCATCTTCTCGTCGAGCAAGTCGAGCACTTCGTCTTCGCCCTCCTGGATGTACGCGCCGCCCTCCTCCTTCTTCACCTTTCGCGCCTGGGACTTGCGGTTCTTGACGCCGGTTGGGGCGTGTCGAACGGGTCCCTCGCCCGTGTTCTCGTCTTCCGAAGCAGAAACGTCCGAGTCTGAACCGTACAGGACCTCGTCGTACGCCGAGCGCTGCGCCGCCTGGGGTCGGGGCGCGGTCTGCGGGAGAGAAGTGTCAGCGTCGGAAATCGAGCGAGCGCATTGCCTGGACTCACCTCGCCATTCTCCTCGTCCTCGTCATCGACATCCATACCCACCGCCGCAGCCGCAGTCTTCTTCTTCTTGCTTCGCGCCTGCCTCTTACGGATGTTGTTGACGAGCTTCTTGTCGTCTTCAGGCACGTACCGCTCCACCGCGTCGTAGCCGTACTTCCGGATCATGCGCTCGAGCAAGTGGCGAATCTTGACCTTGAAGTGATTCGAGTGCTCGTGCGACCAGTTGATCAGGGCTGGGACGAGCTGCGGGAGGGAAGGGAGGACAAGTGCCGAGTCAAGTGTGACGACCGCGACCTTGACGAAACCGAGCCCAGCCTTGACAATCTCGCGGTTGGCGGAGGTGAGGAAGACGACGATCGTCTCCAGCAGGTCGGTGAGATACGAATCCTTGAGCGAAGCTGCGCGTGCGAGGGTTAGCTGCACATCGATAGACGAAGTGGGCGGCGGGACACACTGTGGAATTCCCAGACGAGACGACCGAGTGCGCCAATGGTTGCAGCGATCATGTGCGGGTTCGCAGCCGCGAGGCCCGCACTCAGCATCGTGACAAATTCTTCCTCGCTCGCGTCGACTTCGTCCTCCATCGCGTCCTCCATCCCCTTGATCAAATGCCGCTTGATCCGTCCGCCGTTGGCCATCCGCTGCCCCATTGAGACGAGCAGCACATACGCCGACTCGCGCGTGACGCCGTTCGACTCCTTGGTCGAGAGAACCGCCTCGGGAATGAGCGACGGGACGATGTGAAGTGAGTCGGAGGGGATGAGCGGGACGAAAGCCGAAAGGAGAGCGACGCGGTCACGCTTGGCGCCGTTCGCGACTTGCGGCGCGCCGTCGACAATCTTGTCGATCACCTCGTCCTCGCGGCCGCTGACGACCTCCTTGCCCTTCTCCTCGCACAGGCGCGCGAGGATCCGATACGCCTTCTTCTGCACAGCCTGGTCGACGCAGCCCAGCACGCGTTCCTGCATCGCAAAATCAAACAGGCGGCGGGCGACGACGCCGGGAGCGCGCGGGATCATGGCGATGAGGATGTCGAGGAGGGCGTGCGAGGGCGGGATCGTCGGGTCGTCTTTCTTGCTCGGCGGGAGGGCGTCACCCGCGAGCGCCTGACCAACGAGGCCCTCAACGCGCTCGTACGTCGCGACGAGCTCGTCGGGCGGGAGGATGGAGAACCACAGGCCGACGGTCTCGAGAACGTAGCCGCCCTCGCCGCGGTTCATCTTGCCGTAGACGTTGAAGGCAACCGAAAGGATCGTCTGAGCGAGCGTGCGAAGGTGGGCGAGCGACGCTTTGCCGTCCGCAGGCGTGAGCGAGAACTGCTTGCGCAGGAGGTCGGGCGGGGAAGTCGAGTTGGCGAGCGAGAGCGTCGTGGTGAGGAGCGTCTGGAGCGCCTTGAAGACAGCAGGTCGGAGCGTCGCCTGGGTGTAAACGACGTTTGCGACGAGGGAGACAAAGTCGGTGTCGAATGACTCGACAAGGTCGGTCGGGTACTCGCAGTAACCCGGCAAGAGCGCCCAGACCTGCCCGACGAGCGTCTCCCACACCTTGGCCTCCATGTCGCGCCCGCCCGTGCGCGCCTCTTCCGCCTTGCTGAAGAACGCCGCCGAGAGAGGGACAAACGTTTGACGGAAGTGGGCGAGACGGGTGTTGGTGATTGCGGGTTTGAGGAGCGGGAGGAGCCAGGCGCGCGCCTTTGAGGGCGACTCGGACGGGTCGAGGTTGAGCGGGACGAGTTCCAGCACGCGCGCGGGGCCAAGGACCTTGACTGCCGCGTCGAGGACCGCGTCGGCCTCCTTCTTCCATTCGAAGCGCGAGTTTTCGCGCGCGTTGGCGACGAGGACGAGCGATTTACTAAGGAGGCGGGAGGCGGCGGGCTCGCCGTTGACGCGCACGCGGAGACGGAGGAAGACCGCCTTGACGAGCGTGAGGACGTGCGGTTGCGCCGAGGCGGCGTACCGCGGCGAGGTGACAGCCTTCTCGACGTGGGATACGACGCTCGAGATGACGGGGCCGTTCGAGGTAATGTCGGCGTCGGTGAGGCAGTGGCAAACCATCAGCGAGAGGGATGTCTCGACGGCGGTGCGGAGTGCTGGGGTCTGTGCCGAGGCGAGTAGCGCCAGGATCTCGGGGAAGAGGGTCGCCATACGCGAGAGCGCGGCGTCGGCGTCGGACCGTGCGAGTGCGACCATTCCCTCGCCAACTCCCTCGGCCCATCCCGCCAGCAGCTTCTCGCCCTGTTCACTGCCCTCCGCGACTTTCGGCTTAGCGTTGACGAGCGCCTCGAGAGTGTCGCGAACGTGGTCGTCAGAGATGGAAGAGGCGGCATGCGAGGCGGAAAACAGGTGCGAGAGGAGGGTGAGGGCGGAGAGTGTGAGGTGCGGCGAGGAGAGGGTCAAGGTCGAAAGAATGATGGGCAGGAGCGTCGACGTGGACTATAGGCGCCAAGTGTCAGCGACCCGACGGGCCCGGAGCGAAAGCCACACGCACCGATGCAGGCCACGCCGAACCGAGGTTCTTGACGAACGTCAGGAGCGCAATGGCCCGACTTTCGTCCCCGCCGTGCTCCTCGCCTTTCTTTCCACCTCCTCCATGTGCCCGCTTCGCGCCTTTGACCGCCTCCTCCAGCTTCGAGCAGATCCACTCTGCGCTTTCGCCTGCATACGGATGCGATACGGCGGGAGGCGGAGTGGAAGCGAGAACTGCCTGGACCGCCTCCTGCGCTCGTCGGCGGACTTTTGGTCGTGCGTCGGCGCAGAGGGAGAGGATGGTCGCATAAACGGCGCGGCAGCCGTCGAGGTCACGTTCGAGCTGGGTCTGGTTGGCGGAAGCGAGCAGGGATTGGGCGAGGGCGATGAGGGATTTGACTGCGGGAGCGTGGGCGGCAAACGACTGGAACAGGGGAGGGAGGAGGCGGAGGACGTCGATGCGTGCGCGGAGTGCGGGTTTGTCGAGGAAGGGGACGAGGAGGGCGAGGAGGTACAGACATGCCTCGAGGAGTGCGCGCTTGTCTGAGTCGGGCTTAGCTGCTTCTGCGTCCCCTGCCAATTGCTCCAGCGTCGAGAGGAACGCGACCCAGTAGGCCTGCGGTGCGATCGGGCTGTTTGGAGAGTCCGTCGAGGCGAGAGTCGACTCGACAGCGGCGAGGAGCTGAGCGGGCCGCTGGACCTGCTTGGTCTGCGCGTTTAGCTGTTTCCTGACCTTGTCCCACTGCGCGTCCATCCCTGGCGTCGTTAGAGAGCGGGAGCGGATGAACAGATGAAGGCTGAGCTCGACACAGCCTCGCCAGCGATTACAACTCGCACTACAACCCAGTTTGTGTTTGCCCATTACAACCTCTACCTGTATTCGTTTTCATTACAAGCGCGCTACGTAGTCGAGTGGTAATCCTTACTCATCGGGCAGTGTCTCCTCGCTTCACTCGCTCCTTCGCTTGCTAGACTCGCTCTTCGTGATGTCCTCGCTCGTGACTCGTCCCAAACCGGTTCAGCACGACCCGAGCGTCGTCCGCGAGCTCATCGCCGGACCACACGATGGGCCACAACCCCCGTTTCCCGTCTACCTCGACGGGTGGGTCACGCGCGGGTTCGGCAGGGGTTCAAAAGACCTTGGGTGTCCCACTGGTGAGCAAGAGAACCTCTTTCACTCGGTGCGAAACCCCCGAGCTGACCCGGTTCACCTTGTTCGACGCTGCCAGCCAACTTGCCAGACTCGTCGATCGCGCCGTACGCAGAGACGCTCTCGACAGGCGTCTACTTTGGCTTTGCGCGCGTCCTCGACCCGCAGTCCGCGACCCGCTCCTCGACAACCTCGGCTTTCCCCACCTCGTCTTCCTCGAACGACACCGAGCACGAGCACGACGGCGTCTTCCCCATGGTTATGAGCATCGGGTGGAACCCCTTCTACAACAACGACACCCGGACTGCGGTGAGTTTGGCGCACTGTTCGTTTGGAAATCGGGGTTGGGTTGGCGCGCAGCGCATGGGAGTACGAAGTAGCTCGCGCGAAGCGCCATCAATCTCTAGAGCATGCGCAGCGTGCACTGCGTGGCTGGTGATGTCGGGGGAGCCGTTCGAGGCTGAGGGGAAGGGATCCTCCTCGTGGCACGACCCGCATCTCGCTCTCAAACCGCGCACTGACCCGTTCTCCCCCTCTCCCCCCCCGCAGGAAGTACACGTCCTACATACGTACCCCTCGGACTTTTACGGCAAGCAGCTCCGCGTCGTCATGCTCGGGTTCATCCGGCCAGAGTACAACTATGGGTCAATGGGTGCGTTCGGGTGTCTTTGTCTTGCGTGGGAAGCGGGGTCGCGAGTACGGCGAAGCGTTGCAGAGAAATCCAGTGTAAGGCGGAGGAGTTTGAGGAGTAGGCCGCTGACCTATTTTGAATCTTCTCCCTCCACTTCTCAACTTTGTTCCTCTTTCGCCTTTCCCCCTTCTTGCCCGGCAGACGCCCTCATCACCGACATCAACACCGACAAACTCGTTGCGCTCAACTCCGTCTCCCCGCCCAACCAATCTCTCTCCTCCCCATCTTCAACCGAAACAACCGACGCCGCACCCGCCGTCATACCCGCCGAGCGAGGGATGAACTATGCGTGCTTTGCAGAGGATGAGTTCTTCTGGAGGGAGAGCACGCTCGAAGCGTTGCCCAAGGGTGTGGATCCGGAGAACAGGGAGGAGTAGAGGGTTGAGTGAGCGGGTTTACAACTAGAGCAGTGCGACGTTGATGGTTCACTTCGCATGGAACGCAAGCAATACAGGTGTTGTACGTCGTGGAAGACGAAAAGTCTCCGAGCGGAGTTGTGAGGCTGTTGTAACGCTATGCCTGTGCAAGTTGCTGAAAGGCGACGTTGACAACGCCTCACTGCTCGGGCGATAGAAGAGGAACCGCGTGCAATTGCTGGTTCTACCTATCAGCGAGAGCGTGAAGAGCACAGAACGAAGCGAGCACACCTGGTTCTACCTATCAGCGAGAGCGTGAAGAGGAAGAACAAGAGTGTAACGCCCAGACAACTTGACGAGGTCAAGTCGAGGCGAGCGTGGCGTGGATTCGAGCCGCGGAGGCGGGACGAAGGCGAGAAGTGTCTAGCGTTTGTAACCTAGCGGTTGTTGCACTGGTGTAGCAGCTAGATTGGATCGAGGGGTCCAGAAAAGGATAAAGAACAGAAGAGAGAGGGAGAAAGCGAGCAGGGAGGTTGTCTACCAGCGAGCGCCGACAAAGGGAACTCTAATCGACAAAGGGAGGAGTGGAGG
>JAMALD010000071.1:0-15233 GCA_023628235.1 Rhodotorula sp. S30-09 | reverse complement strand
GACTCCATCGAAACCCACCGGCGGCCGTTCTTCTCGAGGTGCTTCGTGACGACCCTGCGCAGCTGCTCGAGGACGTGGCGATTCGCTTCAATGCGAGTCTGGACGGGAGCTGCGGAGTGCGAGAAGGTGAGCGGGGCGAGGAAGGATGCGAAGGACGGAGCGAGACGAACCTTGCTGAGCTCCGCCTGCGACCTTGTTAAGCGCGCGCTCGATGTCGAACAAGGTGTCGATGTAGAGAAGCTGGTCATACAGCTTGGCGTCAGAATACTGTGGAAGGACCGGTCAGACCATCTCGAACCATTCGCTGACGAAAGGACTCACCTCGAAATGCATAGCGCCGCGACAGCCCGAGACGAGGCACTTCTTGCCGTAGACGGACATCATGCGGGTCCTGTTGCCGCATGTGGGTTCGTCGCAGACGAGCCAGGCTTCGTAGAACCTGCTGATAAATCCGCGAAGCTGGAGGTCGAGCTGGACGGCGAGCGACGGGGTCGGAAGCGACGCCTGGCACTCGATGTCGCCGCAGAAGAAGCCGTACTCGGAGAGCATGCCGGCCTGGAAGGGAAGGGCAGTCAGTTCCGTGAGCAAGAGCGAGCGAAAGAGGACGGGACACACCTTGTTCTCGATGATGCCGTCGAACGGGCTGATCGTGCCGCAGGTTCGACACCGGATGCGGAAGGGCTCGGCATCGGCGAAGCGCTGGGCGTCCGAAATCTGCGACTGGAGCGTCTTGAACTCGCGTTCGGGCACATCGAGCGAGGTCGACTTGAAGCGCATAGCGTCGAGACCTGTATACGCGTGTGTTAACAGCTACGCCGCGTGAGAATGTTCGAACGAAACTTACCGAGGCATTCGGCCAGACGGGCCTTCTCGGTTCCTTCGATGTGCTCGCAAAGACGCTCGATAGGCGGGAGAACTTGCGTCGACAAGTAGACCTCGAAGTCTGCAGATGCATCGTCGGTCAATCCGTGAATGCTCAGTGGGAGGACGGAAACGTACCAATCTTGAGCGTCGAGCCTTGTCGTCGCACGTCGTCCGGGTGGTGAGCGTTGGCGGCTTGCGCGGTCTTTGTTGTCTCGCCGTTAGGCGGAACGCAGAAAATGTAGGGGATCACGTCGCCTCCCTTGGCGGAGAGACCCTTCGCCTTCATCTTCAGCGCGACCTGGACGTGCGGGAGCGACTTGGCGTCGGGGTAGTCCTCCGGGTTCTTGCCGAGACGCTGGACGAGCACAGGGTGCGAGTCAGCGTCGAAAGCGAGAGGGTGGCGCGCGAAGACGCACCTTGTAGATGATGTAGTCGTCGAGAGGTTTGAAGCCGTTACGGATCTTCTCGCCGAGGTCGGAGAGGTACTCGTGAATCTCCTCAATGACGGTCTCCGTCGCCTTGGCCGAGAGGATCATGTCGAGCACGTCTCTGCGGGCGAGAGATCAGCACGAGTGGGAAGAACGCGGTGAGCCGACGTACTTGGAGGCATCCTTCGAGAGCTTCGAAAATTCGCGACGCTTCATGTCGAGACCCTTGATCTCCGTCGTGACCTCGCCCGGCCCACCCTTGCCGTCGTCCTCGACCTTGCGAGCGGCATACTTCTTCTTATTGAGGAGGAGCATGCGCTCGAAGACGGCGTCGCGGTCAATCTCGAGCTTCTTGTACTTGTCGTTGATGACCTTCTTGAAGTCCTCGCCAATCTTGAGCGCAGCGGCGTAGTCCGTCTGGTTCGTGTTGATCATGACCGAGTCCGTGTCACCGTAGATGACCTGTCGAGAGCGAAGGTCAGCAAGGGGATGAAGCTGAGAAGGCGAGCGAGACGCACGTTGAGCGACATGCCCTCGGCGTCAGCCTTCGTCCGCGTCAAGATCTCGCGACCCTTGAACGTGGTGAGCGCGGCGAGAGGGCGGGCGTAGAAGCGAGAGCCTTCGTAACCGAGACAGCCGTACATCGAGTTGGCGGTAAGCTTGAGCGCCTTTTGGGTAATGTCGTACTGCGGGAAGGCGAGCATAAGACTGACTGACAAGCTGAGAAGCAATGCGGGCGCACCTGCATCAGTTTGGCGACAGTAGCCGACTTGTCCTTCATGAGACCTTTGACGATTCGACGACGGGCGACGAGCGAGGCAATAAGCTGCGGGAGGATGCCCTGAGGTTCACCATCGCAGGGTGCCCGGTCGGGCATCTTGTCGAGGTCCTCGGCCTGCGGGAGGAGAGGTCAGTTCCGCCGCTCAGCTTCGAAGCCGAGGAGAACGCACGTCATCGGCGGTCCAGTCGATCGTCGAGAAGTCGATGTCGAACTCCTGGATGATACTCGGGTAGAGCGAGTTGTAGTCCATAACGAGGATGTAGCGATCCCACAAGCCTTTCTCCGGCTCGAAGACCAAACCACCCTTGTATTTCTCGCGCTTGACCTCGACCTTGGGCTCCTCCTCGCCATTGTCATCCCGAGTCTTCTTCTTCTTCTTCGTCTCCGCCTTGTCGATCTGCGCCTTCTTCTCGCGCGACGAGATCTTGTCGGGCACGATGTAGCCCGTCTCGTGGAAGCGGTGCAGCAGAATGTACTCGTTCCGCTCGGCACGGTTTCCGGCGAGCGTGCGGTTCCTGCAGGCGGCTCGTTAGCGTTGGAACTATGCGAGCGACGCGAGTCAGACGCACCAAGAGTTCCCGGCGAGGTTGGTCAGTTGGCGGGTAAGCGGGAGCGCCTGGACCTTGGCAGCGACAGCCATCTGGAAGTACGTGTCGGCCTCGCACTGCAGGACGAAGTGCTTGAGGTGGGCGGCGGTCGAGTGGACATTGTCGAAGAACTTGGCCGTGTCTTCAGGGTCGATGTCTTCGCGGGCGATGCCGAGATGCGTCTCGCACATCTCGGTCAACGACCACGTCGTCGAGTCGATGAGGGACTGCAGAAGTGAACAAGGATGAGGTGCGATTTGATAGGTAGGCGGAGAGGAAAAACACCTTCGATCCGTCGCTGGTCAAGTCGAGGAGCAAGCGACCCGCAAGCAAGCCAGTGTTCCACCCTGACCGCAGCTGCGGCCACTTGTCGCCTTTGACGCGGAAGCGACCGACGCGCGACCAGTTGTCGACCTTGAGCTCGCGCAGCCGGTTGAGCAGAACGTCGAGGTCGAGCTGGCTGAAGTCGTGCCCGACGATGACGTCGGGGTCGTTGCGGGAGATGTAGTCTGCGGGGGAATGATTGAGTCGACGATAGTCAAAGGTTGTGAGAGCGAAGAAAAAACGCACCGAGAAGCTGGACGAGGAGTGGTCGCTCCGCCTTGAAGAGCGCGAAGGTCGGCGATCCCTGATGCTGGCGCACTTGCTGGTCGAATCCGGTCGGGAAGTCGGTGAAGAGGTTGCGAACGAAGACCTTGGACGACGAGCCTTGGTGTTCGACGGGAGTCGGGTCGTCGATGTCGACTGCGGAGAGGACTCATAAGAAGCGTGACGGGTGGAAGACAGTTGAGCTCGAACGCACCGTCATGCCAGACACGAGCGGCAGCGCAGACAATTTCGCGCTTGTTCTCCTTGAGGTGGACGACCGTCCGGCTGCTCAAGCTGAGAACCGTTAGGCGAGGAACGTCCTTCGGGGCGGTCGCATCGGAGCTGGAAAACGGCCAGATGTTTTTCTCGTCGACTTCGGCTTCGAACTTGGTCCACGAGAACTGGGCAAGCGGAAGGGCATCAGCGGACGAAGCGAAACGAGGAGAGGAAGACCTTGACGCACCGCGTCGCCCTTGTTGACCTTGGGCTTCGAAATGTTGAGCCAACACGGACCCATAATCTTGTGGTCGACGACGAAGCGCTCGAAGGCGGTCGCAGTCGAGCCGAAGACGTACGAGTACTGCTCGCCAGCAGCGTCGATGGGAATGTCGGACTCATTTCGCTTGCCGGCTGCGATGAGATGGACGGTCAGCATACGAAAGACTGCGTGTAAAAGAAGGCGACGCACCAGGGAAGTCGCAAGTGATCTCCAGCCAGTTCGTCTCCTTTCGCGGGACACCCTTGATGCCGAAAGCGTACCGCCGCTTGACGTATCCCTGCGTGCTCGAAACATTTCGCAGGTTCCACTTGCCCTTCGCATCGTCGAGGAAGTCGCCTTCAACGTCGTCAAACGGTAGCTCATCGTCCTCGTCATCCGAATCATCTTCGTCGACCTCTCCGCCGTAGTCTGCGAGCGTGGATCATCAGATCAAGCAGCCACTCAACAAGAGCCTGAACGCACACTCGGCCTTGGTCTTCGGAAGAACGTAAAGTTTGCGCTTGATGTTCTTGACGACGACCGTCGCGCTGACAAACTTGGGCACGTCCTTCTCAACCTTCTTTCCGTCCTTGATCTGCGCGACCCTCGTCTGCTCGTTCTTGACGCGAACCTTGCCGACGAGGCGGACCGTACCGGGCGCAGGCTCGTCGTAGTCGAACCACCAGAACTGGAGCGAGCCATCTGCTTCGAGCGCGTTCGTCTGGTGGGCCGGCGCTCGCATTGCGGTCGAGCTGATGACCGTCTTGTGCTCCTCGTTGAACGCCGTCGAGTCATCGGTCGCGTCGGCGGACGCAACGATGGGAGCAGAAGCTGCTGCGAGAGCTGAAGTCGCGGTGCGCCAGTCGACACCCTTGCGCTTCGGCTTCATGTCTTCCAGCATCGGGCTCGGCGAAGCGTTGTCCGCTGGTTCAGGCTTTGGCTTGACGGGCTTGATGGCGGAAGCGTTGACAAGCTGCCGTCGCTGCGCCGGCCCTTTGGGCTTGCTCGCAGCGGTTGTCGGCTTGACGAACAAGTCATCGTCGTCCTCCTCGATCTTGACCTCCTCGTTCGACTTGCTCGACTCGCCGAGAGGTTCAACGGCGGAAAAGTCGTCGAAGAACTGCTGGTCCATCCCTCCGAGGTTGTTATCGAGTCCGTCCATCGCAGGGCCGAAACGAGCCTTCTTGACGCCTTCGAAGCCGTCGCTCGATGGTGCGCCGACGACGAAGGGGTCGGATGCTGGGTCGGAGGCGCAGTCGGAAGAGGAGGCGAAGTGGGTGGTCGAGCGGAAAGAGCTGGCGTCGACGTCGGCCTGGCGCTTTGAGCCAGAGACGGCCGTCTTGACGAGCGAGCGCTTGGTTCGTCGGACGGGTGCCGCTGCAGGACGAGGCGAGTCCGTCTTTTTCACAGTTGCTTGGCCCTCGAGGTCGCCGAGCAAACTGGCCATGAAGTCGTCCTCCTGCTCCTTGAGCGGCAAGCCCTGCTTCTGCCGGTTCGGGTTGATGTACGGGTTCGCGCCCTCCGCAACCTCGACACGAGCCTTTGCTCGCTTCTTCGCTGCGGCCTTGAGCTGCTTCTCCTTCTTCTCCTTGGCAGCCTTCTTCTCCTCTTTCCGTCGTTCTGCGAGAGTTACAGTTCAGCTCGCGATGACTTCGAGTGGAAGAGCAGAACGCACCCTTCTCTTCGTCATCGTCGTCGTCGTGCTCGCTTGCGCTGCGGTCCCAGTCGTCCATGCCGTTGTCCGCATACCCGCTCACGCCGTCGTCCTCCTCGATAAAGTCGTCCTCCATCAACCGTCCGCGCACAACAGAGCGATACACGTCCTCCTCAACTTCGTCATACACCGCTTCTTTCTCCTTGAGCTATGCGAAAGCGCGTCAAGGTGGTCAGCCGAGCGCGACGAGGAGCAAGAGGAGGGAGGGGTGCGCACCTGGTAGTCGCGCTTGCCGGACTCGCGCGCCTTCCTCAGTGCCTCCATGCGCTCTCGCGCAGCCCTCGCGGACGACATGGCGAGCGGGCGGGGGTGTGAAGCGCTTCAAGTCGGGATGAGAGAGGACGCGACGATGTGAGGTCGGGGGAAGACACGAGCGGTTCGCAAGGGTTGGTGTACTCGTGTAAAGGGAGTAAGAACCTCGACAAAGCTCAGTAAGCTAAGCAGTCGACCCGAGAGGGCGTGCGAGAGAGAGGGACACCGCGAACAGCTTCGAGTCGCGCTCGCGTTCGAACGCGGCGGCAGTGGCAAAGGGGGAAGGAAGCCTTTGAATTGCTTGCTAGTGACTACAACAACACGACGATGCGATAAGTTACTCCAGCACCCACTGGCGCACGATGGGATCGCCGCCGAGGACCGGGTGGAGAAGGATGGTCGCAAGGAAGAAGGCGAGTCGCTGTCTCCGTCGCTCGAGGAACGACGGGCGATACTTGGCTGCGAGCGAGATGTCAGGCGAGCTTGAAAAATCGAGAGCGCAAGGGCGGAACGTACCGAGTGAAGATTTGGGCGGGAGCCGTGGAACAATGTTGCGGAACCGAGGGTGTGCGTAGAGGAGGTCGGAACGTAGGCGAGCAAAGGCGGAGTAGCGGCGATGTATGCGCATTGTGGTGCTCTGCGATGTGTAAAAGCGCCTCAGTCAGAGGTGGCAGGACACGGATCGGCGGGACGATGGACCTGGCTCGTCGCATTGACCGGCAGCGTGTCAATCTCGATGTCGAAGACGACAAAGCCGCCACTTTCGGATCCGACGGCATGATAGCTCGTTATTCGAACCTGTCGAAGCAAGAAGGACATGAATTCCAGCGGGGGAGAGGAATCAAGGAAGAGGACGCACATCTCGTACGAAAGTGCCGCTGGGTCTCTCCGTCCGGTCTTGTATACGCACACCGCGTCGCTGCAAACAAGCTGGTTAGCGGCGCTGTGCGAACGTTAGTAAGCTCGAGTCTACGCACCGAGGAACGTTGAGACGTCGCAGTCGAGGCGACTGAAGGTGGCCGGAAGCGAAAGGACTCGTCCTGCGGGTCCTCGGCAAGATCAGTACTCGTCCATAAGCTCATGAGCAGATCGGGAAGCCCGCACGTCGCTAGAAAAGTCCTCATCGTCTTCATCGTCCGCTACCTCGTCTCGCACCAGAAGTTCCGCACTCGTCGTGCGTCTGAAATGAAGTCCCGACCGTCCAGCTTCTCTTTCGGATTCGCCAGCATGCACTCCGCCAGCTCCTGGGCCGCCAGAAACCCTCTCTGCTGCTCCGTCTCGCCTCCCCACATCACTCACCGGGTGTCCTCCAATAGCTGGCGGCAGCCGCAAGTCAAGTGTACTCCTTCTCCGTCGTACGCGGTGCGCAGTCGGACTGCCCGACGGAACCCGCATCTCCTCCAGCTGTCGTTGCGGTTCGGCTCGAGCTGACAGCGCGGAGAAGAGGAGGGAGGAGGTTGCGTCGTCAACGTCGTCCTGGACGGTCTCGGTGTAGCTTCGTATCGGTGGTCCAGGTCGCTGCACATCTTCCATCAAGTGTCTAGGCGGATCAAGCGATGCGAACAAGGTTGACCTTTCTCCTCTCCTCGACAACGGTCGTCCTCCGCCTGTTCAGCTTGCCATCGCCATAGCGCCTACAAACCATGTTGAGCAAGTTCAGGGCTCGCCATCAGACTACCATGCTTGTCCCGCTGCTCGCGCTCGCATTGCTCAGCCCGCTCGAACCTCCTCAGCAACGGGATCTCAAGAGCTTTGGCGATAGGCTGGAGGCTTCGGCAGCAGCGATTGAGCTTTCTGACGGAGTATCGAGGCCGTCGTATACTGTGCAGGTGCCCTCAGGCCAGCAAGGACGGGTCCTCATCCTCCGGACAATCCGCGGACGCTCACGCCGTCGACCACTGCTTTCTCCCTCGTCTTCTTCCATTCAAGCTGCTTTTTACGTCATGAATACGCTGGCGTACATACGGGCGCAAGCTGCAGCTCTCGCTCGCACAACTCGGTTGTTGTACGCCTCGTCGGCGGGTGGCCTCGTTTCCTTCGCCGGCATCTGTGCTGTCGTCCTTCGTACGTTCTCGTCTCATCTTCCGAAGACTCGCGCTGACAATCCGCCTACAGCATGGCGGATGGCAACAATCCAAGGACAATGGGTCGCCTTCGCTCTTCTCGCGGCATGTTCCTTCGGCTGGCTGTGCACGCCCATCGTGACCAGCGGCTACTTGAAGGACTTGAGAAATACTCGACTAGCTTGGTTTGCCCTACTGGTAACTGCTCTCTTAATACTTGATCGAGGCGCCGCTAACGAACGATCCTACAGGCTCTTGCGATCGTTCACGCTGGCATGGCCGCCTACGTCGAAGCCGCCTCACTTGAACTGCGCGACGGATACGTACAGCGGGTCTGGTGAGCGGGCTCTCCGGTCTCGCGCTGCGAAACACGGCCTGACCCTCGTTCCTACAGCTACAGCAGCGAAATTCGACGAGACTGGGACGCAGTAGAGAGCTGTAGGGGCGGCACGAAGGGGCCGGTCATTGCGTTCGGCCTGGTGAGAGGCTCATCGCAGATCCGCTTCGTCCAACGCAAGCTAACGTCGCTTCTCCCAGGCCGGCGCCATTCTCCCCCTCGCGTCTGCGCCTCTCCTCTTTCTCCTCTGGCGGTCTTTCTCGCATCTCCCGCTTCCTCACACCTACGACACCCTCTTCGACGACGAAGTACCGCCAGGCTGGCACGTTGCACCCGCCGAACTCGCGCACGACTCGTCCTCCTCCGAATCAGACGAAGAGGCGAAACCGGCGCTTCTCGGCCACAGTCGCAAGTCGAGCGGTCCGTCGATGGAGTGGCATGAGCTGGGCAAGCCGGGCGGAAGAAGGAGCGTCAAGCATTCGAGTAGGCTGAGCTGGAGTGCGTATCGGGAGAAGCGGAAAAGGCGGGCAGTGGGTTCTTAGGCGGGCCTCTCGTACCTCTGCATCGACGGGCGTATTCCATACAGCTTCGCCGATGTAAATGGAGCACATAGACGCTCGCGAGACGCAACCGCCACTTGCCGATGCCGTCGTCTTGTTCTTTCGCCCTCTGTTCTTTGCGCGTCTCTCACATCTCCCTCGCTCCCGTCGTTCACATAAGACAACATGACGTCTCTAGACCTTTCAATCCCGGCCTTGGCGCTGTCCTTCCTCCCCACAACGCTCTCGGTGATCCAACTCCCGCCTTCCGAACCCATCATGACTGAGCTTGTCGCGGTTCTCGCGGGGCAGGGAGAGGAGCAGGCTTTCGTCTCGTTGACTCGGACACCTGCTGAGACGTCCATCGTCCTGCCAACGTCGCTGCTCGAAGGACTCTATCCTTCGCCGGTGCGTCCCTCCTCCTTGATCCTTGTTGTACGCAACGACTCCCATTGTTCTTCTCGCCTTCGATATCTGCCTCTCAGCCTTCGACTTTGGAGACTTCCGGGCCCTGGGTTGCCCTCGAAGTCGCCGGCCCGATGGACTTCTCACTCTCCGGCATCCTCAACGCCCTCACAACCCCGCTCAAGGAGGCGAAAATACCCATCTTTGCCATGTCGACATGGGACACGGACTATGTCCTCGTCGATGAGAAGCACAAGGAGCGGACAAAGCGGGTGCTGAGCGAGGCGGGGTGGAAGTTTCGCTGAGGCGGATCTAAGACGGGCGAACAGAACCTGAGGCGAGACTGCGGATGCCGGAGAGACAAGCAAGGACAAAGGAGCGCGGAAGACGAGGACAGATAGATCGTGTTGTGTTCACAAGTCATTCCCTCAGTTTCTCCTCAGATGTACGGTCGCTCCGCCTGCGGCGTGATGCGAGCGCCGTGACGGCGCGCACCTCCTTTCGCAAAGTCGACAATAGCTGTGTGTGCCGTGATGCGGTTCTGCAGGGAGAACATTGTCAGACCGGAATCGACAGAAGCAGAGGAAGGGAAGGTGAGCGCACATCCCAGGCGATAACGGTGCGCGGTTGATGACGCAGCCTGACCTGGAAGTCGGCGCCGCGCTCGATGTGCAAGTAGAGAAGATTGAGGATAGCGTCCGATTCTTCCTGCTTGAGACCGACAATCCGCCTTGTGAACTGACGATTGACGAACAGTGCTTTCTCACCCGTGACTGGGTGGACGCGCACGATGGGATGAACTGTCTCCACGGGCTCGCGCTTGACGATCCCGCCGCGGTTGCCCTTCCTCGAGTACTCGGCCTGCTCGACGCCCGAGTGCACGGCTTGAAGCGTCTCAAGGTACGCGCGAAAGTTGGGCGAGAGATGATTGTAGGCGCCACTGGGAGGGCACATGTGAGTAGGAGCAAACGGACAGGGAGCAAGAGGGAGCCGAGAGCGCACCGCTGGTCTGCGTAGCCCGTGTCTCCTCCCGCGGCTGGCGAATCGAACAGGAAGAGAAGCGTGAGCCCGGGGGGCTGCTCCTCGTAGGTGACTGTTAGAAAGATGCGTCAGCTCTAACTCGACTCGACGGAGGGAATGAGCGCACCATCGCTGTGCCAGACGCTCGAGGTCAAGCGAGTGTCGGACTCGTAATTGTAGACAGCCTTGCCGTCGCGGCTGCGTCCGACAGGAGCATCAGCAAGTAGTTCAACTCGTTGAGAGGAGAAGAGCGGGCCGGGGACGCACTATACGAGGTGGAACTCGGGGTAACCTTTGGGCGCTCCGGAGCACGGGTGGATGTGCGGGCGCCCGAAGAACTTGCACCAGTCCTCGATCATCCACGTCGGATCCTGGTCTGCAAAATCTTGGTCGCGGAAGGCCTGCAGAAGGACCGAAGGTCAGCAAAAGATTCGAGGTCCTTACGATCGGTGGACGATTGCTGCCGTCGGGGGGGGAGGCAGAAAGAGAGGCAGTGTCACTCACTACGACGCCGCGCTGAGCAACAAAGAGCGCTAGCTGTTGCCTACCGCGGTCATCGAGCTGGTGAAGCTGGACGCCGGTAACCTCGGATCCAAATTCCGGCGTAAGATCGTCGACTTCGACGTTGGCAAGGAAAGACCGCTGCGAGGGGTCGTGGAGGGCTTTGTGACCAGGGTCGACGTGCTTGAACGGCTCGAGAGGCGGAAGGCGAAGCTCGGTGTCAAAGAAGGGGAGGAAACGCTCGTAAGGGTAGATGTCACCCTCCTTGGCCGTCTCGCTCCACCAGCGCCGCCGCGCATCCTTCTTCACCCGTGCCTCGGCGGGTTCGCCAGCAGGCTCAGACCGGAGCGACAGCGTGTGCAGCGAGTGCGAGAGAGTCTCTGTGGCGGAGGAAGCGGGTGGAGCCATGCAGCCGGTGGCGTGGACCTCAAGAGGACAAAGAGAGCAGCAGTCACATTCTGTCAGCCTGTGTGCCCATTCGCATCCAAGGCGAGACGCTTCCTGCGGCTTGCGCATTCGCAAGGTTGTCTTGCGTGATGAGAGCGTGCGATGGGTGAATCGTCGCGAGAGCCGGCCGAGACGTCCTGCGATCGAGCAATGGAGACAGAAGAACAGCTGGACCGTCGGTAGAAGCAGCAGAGGCTGGATGAAACGCGCGGGCGAGACACAACAGGCGAACCCGTCTCGAGGAGTGCTGCGGACGGACAAGGAGAGCGCGTCACGTCTGGCACCGTTGGAAAGCTAGCGAGCGACGAGCAACGGTCAAAAGAAGAGTGCAGGCTTGGTGGCGGATCGCTGCAGAATCCCGAGCAGCCGTTAAACGAGGCAGCAAAAAAGCGAAGTCGCCCAATGTGGGGCTCGAACCCACGACCACCAGATTAAGAGTCTGGTGCTCTACCGACTGAGCTAACCGGGCTTTGCTTGCAGACTAGCACCTTCTTTGCATATAGATCCGAAAGCGGCTTTGACAGCACTCTCGACTGCTTGCAGCTTAATTGCGACTCTCACACCTCCTGATCGTTCCCCTCGCTCGCCAGCGATAGACAGTGCCACTCGCAGACTCAGGTGGGAACGCTGGATGGGCCGCTGAAAGATTTGAATGACAAAGCGTGATTCTGCATCGCAGCGAGGCTGCCCTCGCCTCGCTCGGAGACTCTAGTCCTCAGGAGACACCTCGGTAACCGCGTCTGATGGACAGCGTCGTCGCCGCTGTGTCGCGCATTTCAGATTCCGCCAGATCATATCAGCTTCACACCGCCCGCGCTTGTCCCCGCCTTCCACTTCTTGCCGACCCTGTCCGCTGGGCGGTAGGCGAACGCATCGCCGTACAAGTCAAAGCTGAGCTCGCGAGGGTGCGTCTTGGAAGGTTGCGGCGCGAGCGGGAGGACAAGGGTGAAGACGGAGCCTTGCTTCGGGAGGACTGCGGAGGCAGCCAAGTCAGCTCTACCGCGCGCGACTGACAGGACGGCAGACGCGCCTTTGATCTGCGAATTTGGCGTAACCACCTTGAACGTCCCCTGCGTCTCTTGCAAGACGATGCCCTGAATTCGGACGAGCGACGGGTTCTTGGCGCGCTTGACTGTGCGAGCGAGAGATTGGCGCACGCGTCGATCAAATGTGGAGTGGACGCACCACTCAGCAAACAGCCAACAAACTCTGCCTTGATCAGCTTCGTCTGCAGGCTGACGACGTTGAACTGGGTGTCGCGGGAGGCTCGTGGCGGGTACGTCGGTAGGAGGGTTGAGGTGACGGTGGGTACAGGGGGAGTTGAGGATGTTTCCGATGGAGTGGCGAATGAGTTGACGGGAGGCGCAGCGGGAGGAACGATGACCGGGAGAGCGAGCAGTTCTGCCATGTAGCCGAGCCAGAGGTGGTAGACGGGGAGAACGGCTTCATAGCTATGCGGTAGAGATGTCAGGCCCTTCGACGGAAGAGAACGAGCCGCGGGACGAACCGAACAGCCCTGACAGCGGCTTTGCCCATCGCAGCCCGTTTCCGTCGACCTGCGAGACCGCAATCTCCCTCCCTCGACTTCTTCGCGCGCTTCTTCTCCTTCTCGGTCTCCCTCACAGTCAGTTCAGCCTTTCTCCGGTCGCTCATCTTGCCTTCGGGCAGGTCGAGCTGGAGGAGCTTGCCTGTAATCCGCTCGTCGGCCACTTCTGTCGGGATGTACAGCTCCTTGAGATAACCCTGTGTCGATAGAGCATCTCGAGGGTCCAGCTGCGAGTAATAAGTGTGCACGAAACCGAGGTCAGCTCTTCATCGCTTCTTCAGCTCAGGCAGGTGGTCGGGTATCGTCCTCCGCCCACATCGCACTGCAAAGCCGCCTGCCCCGCGCAGCTCCGCAACGAGACTGCCTGCTCACCTTGCGCTTGGTACTGGGCGGCAAGACGGCGTAGGGGTCCCAGGCGGATGCCCGCGGCTGTTTTGCTGGTCGCGGAGCGGTCGAGGTGCTGGCGCCGCCGAGTGTGGGCGCCTGAGTCGACATGCTGAACAGTCAGGAGCTCTTTCGCTGGCTGGGCAGGTTCAGCAAGTCGAGGGCGGAGGAGCGAGTGCTGAAGTCGCCGGACAACCTTGCCCCCCTCTTCGGACCGGTCCACACGCTCTGTCTCCTTCACTTCAGCTTCGTGTTACACCTTCTCACGTCAAACTGGCTCAGGATGGCTGTCGAGGGATCACGACCGCTTGCCGGCATCAGGGTGCTCGAGGTCCGTCTTCCTTCCGCTTCTCCTCGTCCTGCCCCACTTGTTAATCCCGGCTCGACTCGCTCACAGCTTGCAGGCCTCGCTCCCGCTCCGTTCGCAGGTCGTGAGTCGAGTGAGAGCCTGACCGTGGACGAGAAGGCTTATGTCATTCTTCTGCAGTCGTGCTCGCCGACTACGGCGCAGATGTCGTTCGTGTTGACCGGCAGGGCACGTCCTTCAACGTCGATACGCTCGCACGGTACGTCAGTAGAGCAGCTTCACGAAGAGAGTCGGTCCCGAATTGACGTCCCCCCCTTGCAGAGGAAAGCGCTCGCTCGCCGTCTCGCTCAAATCGCCAGAGGGCATCTCCCTCCTGCGCACGCTTCTCGCGCCACCTTCGAACAGCGCGGACTGGCGAGCAGACATCTTGATTGACCCTTTCCGGCCTGGTGTCCTCGAACGGCTTGGGCTCGACCCGAATCATCTGCTCGCGAAGAATCCGCGTCTGATTGTCGCTCGCTTGACTGGCTTCCGGCGCGAGGGTGCGTAGACACGTTCACTGTGAATGACAGAAGACCTGACGTATCCTCTTGTAGGCCCATACGCGAAGATGGCTGGCCACGATATCAACTACCTCGCTTTGTCCGGCGTCCTCCCGATGCTCGGAAGAAAGGATGACAAGCCTTACTTTCCCGCCAACTTGCTCGGTGAGCGCACGTGCGAAGCACTTCGACACGGCTCTGACATCTCCAATCGCAGCCGACTTTGCTGGAGGCGGAATGATGGCCGTCTTGGGCATCCTGGCGGCACTCATCGAGCGGACGAAGAGCGGCAAGGGCCAGATCGTCGAGATTGACATGGTCTGCTCTAACTAATCCTTTCGACGGGTGCTGCAGTACTTACACGTTTTGACAGGTCACCGGGACCCGCTACTCCTCCATCTTCCCCTTGTCGATGGCCCGCCCAAGTCTCGGTCTGCCCATGTGGTGCGAGGCTCGCGGCGAGAACATCCTCGACGGTGGAGCGCCGTGGTACGACGTGTACGAGTGCAAGGACGGGCAGTACATGAGTCTCGGACCGATCGAGAATCACTTCTACGCCGAGTTCCTGTGCGTACCGCTTCCCTTCCCTCCTCACCCGCCTGCTGACATTGCGCCGTTCGCCGCAGCGATACTTTCATCAAGAATGTTCCCGCTTCCACCGTTCCCTCACCTCGCCCCACCGCGTCCACCCAGCTCGACCGCTCCACCTGGCCCTCGCTTGTCTCCTTCTTCACCGCCGGCTTCCGCACCAAAACCCGCGATGAATGGTCGCGCATTTTCCTCGGCACCGACGCATGCTGCGTGCCCGTCTTGAATCGCCACGAGGTGGATTCGGAGGGTCGAGGACCGGATGAACCGGATCGTCAGCTGGGCGTGGACGAGGCTAAGGATGGGGGAGGGTTGCCGATGCCTACGCCAAGGTTGATTAGGACGCCTGCGAAGGCGGGAGCGGCGAAGGAGGCTTTCCTCGAGCCTGGCAGGGATACGGTGGAGATTCTCGAAGCGGCGGGACTGGGTGCGAAGGTGGAAGGGCTCGTCAAGGTTGGAGCGGTGGGTGCGGGAGAGTCTCGCTCGAAGCTGTAGGGAGGTTTTATGGAAGGAGTGCGTTTACCTAAATGGCCGGTGGTCGTCTCTGTTTGAGAGTGTGCGAACTGCGCACCTTCTCAGAATCTCAGGCTTCAACGAACTCCTTTCGCGGCAGCCCCTGGCTTCTGGCTCTCTACTTCCGGTCACCGGGTGACGTGCTTGAGAAGTGATCCTCGGTCGACAAGAAAGCAGGCGGAACCCAGCGACCGTTCGCCTTTTCCTGCCTTCCTTTCAACCTCCTCCTCATTTCCTCCGTGTTAATTTCGCGCTTGGCCTCCCCCAAGCCGCACGTCCTCGAGCAGCTGCGCAGGGTCGTCACGAAGCACCTCGAGAAGAACGGCCGCCGGTGGGTTTCGATGGAGTC
>JAMALD010000070.1:0-16782 GCA_023628235.1 Rhodotorula sp. S30-09 | reverse complement strand
TATACTACACACCCCCACACTCCCACACTCCACATTCCCACAGTACTACAATGCCACACTGCCCCCATATTATTGCAAACACCCATATTAAGCTGGCGTGACCTTAGACAAGACAGGAGTCGAACCTGCAGTGCAATAAGCTTGCACACCGAATAGCAATCAGCTCACCCTTTCCTATAGGCAACTTGTCCTGCAAGCATCACAATGCTAACTACTTATCAATAGTACAGGAGCTGCAATCTGGCTCATTTTAATGACAAGTTGGCTCCATTAGCCTTCATTAAACTTGTATTCCCCAGTGGACAAAATTGAGAGAGAGAGAAATAGCATTGCTAGTATTTTGTCTTTTACAAATATAGCCGATTTGCAATAATGAGTGCTTATTAGGCTTGTATTTCCCATAGCGGAGACATGAGCTTGCTACGTACGGTACTAGCAACGTGTCTTCTTAAGAGCAAGAAGAGCTCCTTTCTAGCGTAAGTGTGTTAATTAAGCTTATGTTCTCCAGCTGGCAGGTGCTGACCATGGCAATAGACTGGGTATTGACAGGTTCGAACTGTCGACCACCTAGTTAAAAGCTAGGCGCTCTACCACTGAGCTAAACACCCTACTGTCGTTAAGAACGGTTGCAACTGTACACGGTATGTAATAGACACATTGTTGCAATGAGATACGTTTACATGCTATGTGACAAGCTTGCAATAATGTAATAGACACATTGTTGCAATGAGATACGTTTACATGCAATATGACAAGCTTGCAACAGTACAAGGCTGAGCGTATTATAGCTAAACATGCTATAAACAGCAGTTTGCTAAGACATCACAAGTTTATAACTGTACAAGGCATGTTATAGCATACAAGCATGCAAATGACAATAAGTCACGATCAGACAAGTCTATAACTGTACAAGGGTGAGCGTGTTATAACTTAATAAGCTGTTAACAGGTATTTACTAAGACATCACAAGCTTATAACTGTACAAGGCGTGTTATAGTGTACATTGTAACACAGGGCGCACATCATGACGCATACCGGCTTCACTCCTCATCCTCAGGATGTCCTCATTCTCAGGATGTCCGGTGGAGCAGAGTAGTAGTAGTAGTAGTAGTATGACGTATACAATCAGTAGTAGTAGTATGACGTATACAATCAGTAGTAGTAGTAGTAGTATGACTGGTGGGACCTAGCAAGTCGCTGTGTGACAAGCTTGCAACAGTACACGGTATAGAATAGATAGCTATGCAGGTACTGGGTTAACTTGAATCGAACAAGTACCATGGGCTTCCAAAAAACCCCGTCATGCCATTAGACCATAACCCAGTGTTCCAGGGAATGCAATACAATACTGGCACACATCCTGTCCCGAACTAGACTTAAACAGAACTCTCTGCACAGCCTCGGTTGCACATGTCATAGACTACAGCAGTGTGTTAGTGTGTTAGTGTGTTAGTGTGTTAGTGTGTTAGTGGGTAGCCTACCGTGCAGTCATAAGCACATCTAAGCACATTGCAAACAGTAGCTACACCTAATAGAATTCGGTGCAATGAACATAACTTAGTCTATTGCAAACTGTTCCCTCTGGCGGCTAGAAGACGGTGGCATTAGCACAACTTAGCAAATGGTAAAGTCGTTACGATATGACACCATGTCAATAGAATACAAGGCAAATTAGGGACATTTGCTGCCAAAGCTGTGAATCGAACACAGGCTACCGTCTTACAAGGACAGCGTTCTACCACTAAACTAATCTGGCATATCGTCCCACTGCAATGCAAGACAGCTAGCTGATACAAGCTCCTATACAAGCTCATATACAAGCTCATAGCTATGACTAGCTACGGCCGTATACTTTCTTTGCATAAGACCCCTCTAGTCTAATAGCTAGGGGAAAAGGTTATACTGGACAGGAATCGAACCTGCGTGCGCAGCGTGAAGAACTGCTATCCTACCACTAGATGACCAGTACACGCGGGTCCAGGAATTGAACCTAGAACGACCGATCATGAGTCAGTCATTATACCGTTTAACTAACCCACAGGGGCTCCAGGGCAGCAATAGCAAGCAATTAGCCATTATTGCAGACCGTGTACAGTTACAAGGCTTAGCCATGCTAGCCATTGTCATAGGCTGTTCGCATCGAACCTGTTGCAGTTACACAATGCTGGAGTCGAACCAACGCTACTGTTGTGTAAGAACAGTGTTCTAGCCGTTAAACTAATCGTGTACAAGCCTATTAAAGGCTAAAGGCAATTTAAGGCTAAAGGCTAAAGGCTAAAGGTTATTAAGCCTATTAAAGCCTATTAAAGCCTATTAAAGCCTATTAAACCAGGGAGGCAAGAGCTTACTTATAATCAGCAGCCTAACTCCACACCGTTCAATGCTAGCAATTATTTGCAAATTATAAAATAAACATTGGACCCAAGCAGCAATATCTATACCTAGTCCCGTCTGTCTCATCTCTGTCCCACCTAACGAGTACTATGACACATACCCTTAGTAGTATAACACTACCGGCCCCACCAGTAATACAAGAAATTGTATGTAAGGTAGGACAGAGTTTAAACAAGGGGTTAGCCTGTATACTGTCAATTCTACACCTAGGCCTGACCTGTCATACCGGCCCCACCCTTACATCCTCAGAATGACTAGTGGAGCAGGACAGCAGTAGAGGGAGGTCCTTAGGGCCTTGCAATCCCCCTTTAGGCTGTCAATGGACAATTCTAGACCGTGTAGAGTTATACAGTTTACAGCTGTGCAGTCTTAACACTATGACAGTATACGACTGCAATTAAGCCAGCAGGCACGTAAAACAGCCATGTGCTATCATGCATAGCTACACCAGTAAATACAGGTAAGAACAGTAACAGCACTAGCAATGCTAGGCCAATAGTCATATACAGTGCATAGTGTGTGACTACACCCGTGTCTAGCTTAGCTAAGCTATTGCTAGTGTTATGCAAGCTCTGTGTGATACCAGCAGGACCTAGCAACTCAATAACACCACGGTCTAAGACGTTAGCGGTCACTAATCCTAGCTGTAACGACTTGTTAATAATTAGCTTATTGTAAATGGCATCAATATACCACTTGCTGTTTAAAAAGGCGTACATACGCTGTCCCAGTCAATGCTGTGACATTAGCACTGTGAAGCTAGCTTGGTGGTGGTACAGTAGCAAGGCAAAGGCAGCTGCGAAAACTGTACCGATAGCAGGTAAGAGCTTAATAGCCGTTGACAATGCAAACTCAGCCTCTACTAGCGTGATGTGACTAGGCAGCATAAACAAGCTGCTAGCTAGCATGTCGCTACCCATGCCCACAAACGCGTCTTTAGCAATATAACCGAATACAATAGACAACAGAGCTAGCAACAGCAATGGTACCATCGTTAATAGGTCCTGTTCATGTGCTTGCTCATATTGTGTCTTAGTAGCGTTTGCAGTTGTTAAAAACGTCATGCTGATAAGACGGAAGGAGTAGAAGCTAGTTAACATAGCTGTCACAGTACCTAGCCAGTACACAACGTGACCGCTTAAGCTAAACGCAGCATAGCCTGACTCAAGGATCAGGTCCTTACTGTAGAAGCCTGTTAAATAAGGCACAGCCATCAAACTTAATGATCCAGCTAACATTACAACGTAAGTGAACGGTAAGACGTTAACTAGGCCACCTAAGCGTCGCATATCTTGCTGATCTGCCATCGAATGTAATACACCACCAGCCGCTAAGAATAGCACGGCTTTAAAGAAGGCGTGATTTACAAGGTGGAACAGTGCGACAGAGTACTGTGATAAGCCTACGGCCATGAACAGGTAGCCCATCTGTGAACAGGTACTGTATGCAATGACACGCTTAACGTCATTTTGTAGCAGGCCTGTTGTAGCAGCAAAAAAGGCTGTGATAGCACCTACCCATGTAACAGCTAGTAAGGCTGTAGGGGCGTACTCTAGCATAGGGCTAGATCGCAATAGCAGGTAAACACCGGCCGTTACTAGCGTCGCAGCGTGGATAAGGGCTGACACAGGTGTTGGACCTTCCATAGCTGATGGTAATCACGTATGCAATCCTAATTGAGCTGATTTACCCATAGCAGCCATTAAAAACAGTAGACAAATGACAGTCAACGCTGCTTCGTTAATAAACGGTGCTACAGCAAATACGCTAGCATAGTCTAGACTGCCTGTGGTTCAGAACAGTACGAAGAAAGCGATACTTAAAAACATGTCACCTACCCGGTTAACAGTCATAGCTTGGATAGCGGCTTTATTAGCTTGTACACGTGTAAACCAAAAATTAATTAGCAAATATGAAGATACACCGATCCCTTCCCAACCTAAAAACAACACAATGTAGTTGTTACCAGCAATCAATACAAGCATAAAGAACGTAAACATAGACAAATACGACATGAAACGTTGCTGATGGGGATCTGCAGCCATATAACTACATGAATAAACATGAACCATGCTAGACACGAACGTCACAGCTAACAACATTGATACGCTTAACGCGTCGAAGGCAAGGCTTCAGTCGATAGCTAGCAAGCCTGTGTCTAATCAACTAGGTAACTGCACAGTGACGCTGCTATTACATAGTGCGACCTCATAGAACGCAATAGCTGACAGTAAGGCTGTTGTAGCCATGCAAAAGCAAGTCAGAACTTGCGCACCACGCGCACCGATCTTACGACCGAGTAAACCTGCTAACGTAGCGCCTAGTAATGGCATAGTAATTAACAATAAGTACATTTAGTACAGTGTAATAGACCCACGTGTGCGATAAAACGCTACTAAGATGCCTAGCCCGATAGCTGACTCAGCACCTGCGATTGCAATGATGAAAACAGCATATGTCTGACCAATGACATCATTGAACTGATATGACGATAAGATAACTAGCAATGTGGCCGCAAGCAGCATGACCTCAATGCTAATTAGCATTAAAATTAAGTTCTTACGGTTAAGCACAAAGCCTAGCACCGCTAAAACAAATAGCACGATAGAAAGCGCCATAGAATGTTATGATGTACCTGCGGGTTTATTTAAAAGTTTGCGGAGCCATGGCCCGACAGTTTCTAGCGGAAAGCACGGTATTCTATTGGTCTGATGATGAGCATAACGTTATGTGTGCTATCGCTATAAACAGAAGACAGTGCTAAAGCTACGTAAGCTTAAATTGTGTTAAACGTCTATCATAGCAAATGGCACTGCTATTGCAATTACGAGAGCAACGGGACTCGAACCCGCATCTACTTCAATGACACTGAAGTGTTTTGCCTGTTAAACTATACTCACTGTACGCTATTAAGCTAGTTAATTATAACGGCTAGGCTGTGACATCATGTCCATTTCCCTAACAGTCGCTAGAATACACTAAGACAGAGCAGAAGCTAGATCTTAATAGCATTGACTTGCATTGTACCGTCTAATATTCTAATATTGGACTACATGCCCTGCAAATCACTACTGTCGTTAAGATAGGACCAAGTGGAATTGAACCACTATCAATCAATTATCGGCTGAGCGCTCTACCGTTGAGCTATGGTCCCTAAACAGATGGGCAATACGAGGTCATGATACGTTATGACCGTTGCAATCATGACTGTGCTCTCTAATAGTTTAAGCTTGTCTGCTATTGGCACTTGCAAAAGCTAGTTAAGCTACTCTTTGCGATTTATACGCCTTCCTGTCCCTACCTTGCACACATTCAACTAGTAGTATGACCGGTATTAGACATACCTGCCCCACCACTCATCCAATTAATTGGATGTCAGGTGGGGCTGGTAGTAGTAGTATGACCGGTATGACCGGTATTACAGGTATGACCGGTATTACACATACAACAAGTAGTAGTAGTATGACCGGTATTACCGGTATGACCGGTATTACACATACAACAAGTAGTATGACCGGTATGACCGGTATGACAGGTATGACCGGTATGACAGATAAACAAGTAATATGACCGGTAGGACAGATATTACAAGTAGTATGACCAGTATGACTAAACAAGTAGTATGACCGGTATGACAGATACTACTAGTAGTATGACCGGTATTACTACCCCAACAAGTAGTATGACCGGTATTACTGCCCCAACAAGTAGTATAACCGGTATGACTGGTATGGCCGGTATGACCGGTATGACTAAACAAGTAGTATGACTAAACAAGTAGTATGACCGGTAGGACAAGGGGGTTATAGCTTAGTTACATACATACGTGTAACGAACAGCTGTACAAAGACAGGCAGTACGTACGTACCGAATACATAAACTAATGTACCTAACACTAGTACAGCAAATGATAGCTGGTTGACAAAATAGAACGGTAGCAATTGAGGCATGATGAGCATTTGCTAAGCTTGCAGACCGCGTACAGTGGAACCGTTTGCAAGGTCCCAGCCTGTAATAGACACTTGCAAAGGCTTGTGTTCTATTGGCGATCTGTTCATTAAGCATGTCTAGCTTTGCATGTTTTCTCACGCAAAGGCTTCACGGCATACGGGTCCCCAGATCTCCGGCTAGGAAGTAAGACATACTACTTTGTCTGGGACTGGGGAAGCAGTGAACTGCTAGGTAGTTATCTCTAACTAAGCTAACAGTCTAGACTAGGTCAACAGGGGGATTTGAGCTAAGAGCTACGTGCATGCATTTAAGAACATAAGGTCCACACGGAAGACAGTGCTGCCCAGGGTCCCAGTCTTGGTACGAAGGTGCAGAGAGGGTTCTGTGCAGAGAGAGTTCTGTGCAAGTAAGTGACGCAGCCCATTAGCAAAACCATGGTAATTGTATACCTAGAAGGTTAGCTTGCTACCTATGATTGCACAGGTAGTGTGTTATATGAATGGAATGGTACAGGGCTTGCTAGTGTCCACTCTAATGAGCTCGCTGTTTGCGGTGCTAATGCAAACAAGCTGTCGCTAGTGAAGTACTGTGGTACTGCCCATGGGTTGTGTACAACAGCTTTACCGTGTACGAACTGATCCCACACCACGTATAGGAAAATGACAGTAGCAACAACAGATACTAGCGAACCGTAGCTAGACACTAGATTTCATCCAGCAAACGCGTCTGGGTAGTCAGGGATACGCCGTGGCATACCAGCTAGACCTAAGAAGTGCTGTGGGAAGAACGTAACGTTTACACCCACAAACATAACCCAGAAGTGTACATGTGCTAGCTGCTCATTATATGTTTTGCCAATTAACTTAGGACTTCAGAAGTAGTAGCCTGCAAACATACCGAAGACAGCCCCCATAGATAGCACATAGTGGAAGTGTGCGACTACGTAGTATGTATCGTGGATTGCAACATCAAGGCTAGCGTTAGCAAGAACAACACCTGTCAAGCCACCAATGGTAAATAAGGCAATAAAGCCTAATGCAAATACCATGGGTGCTGTGTAGCGTAATACTCCGCCGTAGCATGTAGCTAGCCATGAGAAGATTTTAATACCGGTTGGAACGGCAATAATCATAGTAGCAGCAGTGAAGTAAGCACGTGTGTCAACGTCTAGACCTACAGTAAACATGTGGTGAGACCATACAATGAAACCTAGGATACCGATACTAAACATAGCATAGACCATACCTAGGTAACCAAAGATAGGCTTACCAGCAAAGGTTGCAACAACGTGTGATACAATACCGAAGGCAGGGATAATTAAGATGTAAACTTCAGGGTGTCCGAAGAACCAAAATAAGTGCTGGAATAGGATAGGGTCTCCTCCTCCAGCAGGGTCATAGAACGATGTATTAAAGTTACGGTCTGTTAACAGCATGGTAATACCACCTGCTAGTACAGGCAATGACAATAATAGTAAAATAGCTGTGACAAAAATAGCCCAACAGAATAGAGGCAATTTATGCATAGACATGCCGGGTGCACGCATATTTAAGATCGTTGTAATGAAGTTCATTGCACCTAGCATACTGCTGATACCAGACAGATGAAGGCTAAAAATTGCTAGGTCTACAGACCCGCCGGAGTGGCTTTGGATACCTGATAGTGGTGGATAGATAGTCCATCCTCGTACCAGCACCCTGTTCAACCAATGCGCTAGCTAATAATAGCACTAATGACGGCGGTAGCAATCAAAAGCTAATATTATTAAGCCGTGGGAAGGCCATATCCGGTGCCCCAATTTGAACGGGTACTAGATAATTACCGAACCCTCCTCACCAAAGCCGGCATGACCATAAAGAAGATCATTAGCAGTGCGTGTGCTGTAATTACTACGTTGTACAGTTGGTGGTTGCCTTGCAAGTACTGTACACCCGGTGCAGCTAACTCCATACGGATTAGTACACTGAATGCAGTACCTAGCATACCACTAAACACAGCAAAGATTAGGTACAGGGTACCAATATCTTTAGCGTTCGTGCTAAACAGTCAACGGGTCAACAACAAGCACGTTAAAAATGATAATGGCGCTATCAAACAACACAGCATAGGCAATGGTTACTATGCTATAGTATAGCTCTTACTCTTACTTTGTCTTAGCTATTCACTAATAGTGTGTTCTATTGAACCAGATTCCCCCTGCTACTGACAGCTACAAAGACCTTTGTCTTAAGTAAGCGTTTGCTAATGGACCGTCTTGCCCATGCGATTTGAACTAGACCCTTTATCTAGTCCCCACTTCTGGATCCTGAACTCGTCGTAACTTCTTAGGCCATGCTGCCTCACCTAACTAGCTGCCCCACCAGTTATCCTATTCATTGGATATGAGGTGGGGCCGGGATGACCGGTGAAGCAGGCGAGGCAGTGAGTAAGCGGAGTGGGGTATTCTCTTGACAGGTTGCTACTTTAGTGTTTTAAACAGGAACAGTCTGATTCGAACAGACACCACAAGACTTTGGAGGTCTGTATGCTACCATTGACACCATGTCCCTTAGCTAACTCTAGCTCTTACAGACCGTGCTATTAGACAAATCATGCTAAAGACACAGGCTTATGCTAGCCAATTAGCTGTCATTATACACCGGCTGGCCACCTAGCCCTGTCCCCACTTACTGCCCCGCTGCCCAGTGGGCCGGGCCGAACTTTTCGGTTGTACATGTCATGCTGCCTGAGAGGCTACAGCAGTGTTAGGGGAGGAATTGACGTTCTTAACGATTTGCAAAAGCATAACACTAGCATAAACAGCTTATTCTAGGCCGTGTGAAGTGATGCAAGGATAACGTTATTTGAACACAGACTAGCCTTCAAAGCTCATGATAGACCGTGTGAAGTGATGCAAGGACAGCGTGATTTGAACACACACTAGCGAATTTGAAGTTCGCGGTTCTGCCAATTGAACTATGCCCTTCTTTAGACGAGCTATTGTAGAGACGTTTGCTAAGTGTTGCTTATAGCAAGCCTGTTATGCTAGTCCACATGACTGCCTCGAGCCCCACAGACAACACAGATAAGGGGGTATATGTCTATGAACCTCATCAGTATACAGACACGTACAAGAACAACCATACAACGTCTACAAAATGCCAATACAAGATAGCTGCTTCAAAGCCTAAGTGGTGGTGGTCTGTTAGCTGGTAGCTTAACAACCGTACAAAGGCTACAGCAATGAACAGGGTCCCAATGATAACGTGTAACCCATGGAAACCTGTTGCAAAGTAAAATGTTGATCCGTATGCACCGTCTGCAATTGTAAAGCCTGCTTCGTGGTACTCTAGACCCTGTAGCATAGTGAACACAATAGCTAATGCAATTGTGACGATTAAGCCTGCAATAGTGCCTGCACGGCTTCCTTGGATTAGTGAGTGGTGTGCATATGTAACACTAGCACCTGACCCTAATAAGATCACCGTGTTCAACAACGGTACCTCATAAGGGTCCAATGCTTGGATACCTGCAGGTGGTCACGCGTTACCTAACTCTACAGTAGGTGCTAGCGCTGAGTGGAAATACGCTCAAAAGATCGAGATGAAGAAGAAGACCTCACTAACGATGAACAAGGCCACCCCTAGGTTAAGTCCCTTCTGTACAGCAAACGTGTGGTTACCTAGCAATGCACCTTCTGCAATGACGTCACGGAACCACAATGACATTGAGGCTAGCACGGTCATGAAACCGATGCTAACAAGCAAGCCACCGTTAGCGTAACCATTGAAGTACATAGCAGCAGATACAGTTAAGATAAGCAGCGAGAATGACGTAAGCAGAGGCCATGGTGATGGCGTTACTAGGTGGTATGGGTGTGCTTGAAATTCTGCACGTGTGACACGTTGAAGCATTTTATACGCCTTGTGAGTTAGACACTGCATTTTAAATGAAAACATGTTTGCTATCAGAACTGTCTTATCTGTCTAATCTGTCTAATCTGTCTAATCTGTCCACATAGTGACAGTGCAAAGCAGCGAAAACATGCTCTTTAAAACAGTTCATCGTCTAAGAAAACGAGCGTAAGCAGTACGTTGCTGTGATCAAGTCACAAGACCGTTGTCAGTCATTAGCAATAGCAGCTAGTGCTATGCTCTACCCCTCATATTTCACAAGCTAAGAGCTCATAGGGGGAGGCGGGCGAAATGGGATTCGAACCCATGGTGCTTATTAGCACACTTTATTTCAAGTAAAGCACAATCGACCACTCTGTCATTCACCCAGCACGGTCTAGAATTGACAAGAAAGGACTGTATTTTGAAACCTCGGGCCAAAAATACCATTGCATGACATAGCAAGCCAACTCCACACAGTGTAGTATAGCAAGGCTTTAGCTACAGTACCTCTTATAAACCGTTAGCGCAATAGCTCGTTTAGTGTTGTGTAGCTGTTGCAAGTTTCCATGTCATCTGCATTGCAAGTAATGGGACTTGAACCCATATGACGTAGCGTCATGGTTGCTTAAGAACCACCTGTCTACCATTCCAGCATACTTGCAATAACACCATCTATTATAACATAACAGCTCGTCTGGTCTTGCAAGCTTCTTAAAGCGTTCTTACTAGCTTATTCCATGCTAATCGTACCGTTTTCTATGGACCTGTTGCTCACGATTGACATGAACGATTAGCCAATCTGCTGCTTATTTGAACCGTTTTATAAGGCTTTTACTTAGCAAATAGTCTTAATGAGCCTAAAATAGGAAAATAGGAAAATAGGAAAATCTATTGCATGTGTGGGCTGAGAACAGTGGAGTTACAAGGGGTTATTTAGACTCGCATGCTAAGTCCAATAGTGTGTTTTCGACTAGTCCGATGACAGGCACGATGATTAAGAACCAGCTAAAATATAAGCTAGTGCTGACCATACCTACTGTCACGAATGGCTCTTCAACGTGCTGACTACCAATGTACATTAAAACGAAGAAGTTCGCTGCGAACAGTCAAAACGCTCAACGCATTAGAGGTCGGAACTGCGAACCACGTACACGTGATGTGTCAACGATCGGCATAACTAGTAAGATTAGCAGCGATGCAAACATGGCTACAACGCCGAGAAGCTTATTAGGAATTGATCGAAGAATAGCATAGAATGGTAGCAGGTATCACTCTGGCACAATTGAGGCCGGTGTTTGCATTGGGTTAGCAGGAATGTAGTTGTCACTGTGACCTAGATAGTTAGGCGCATAGAACACCATCATTGCTAAGACCAGCATAAACAAGAACACTGTTACTAGGTCCTTAAATGTGAAGTACGGGTGGAACGGTAGCCGGTCTGTGTTACCACTGATACCTAGAGGGTTACTGCTGCCGTGTTCATGCAAGGCTAGCAAGTGCATAGCTGCAAGAGCTGCTAAGATGAACGGTAGCAAGTAATGTAGTGAGAAGAACCGATTTAACGTAGCGTTATTAACACTGAACCCACCCCAGACAAATTGAACGAAGTCAGTACCGATCCATGGGATGGCTGACAACAGGTTAGTAATAACTGTGGCACCCCACAATGACATCTGACCGTATGGTAAGACATAACCTAGAAAGGCCGTAGCCATCATTAGCACTAAAATGATGACACCGATAGCTCATACAAGCGTACGTGGTGATCGGTATGAACCGTAATATAGTCCACGACCGATATGCAAGTACACGCAAATGAAGAAGAACGATGCTACGTTAGCATGCAAGTAACGGATTAGCCAACCATAGTGCACATCACGCATAATATGCTCAACGCTAGCAAAAGCTAAGTCAATAGATGGCGTGTAGTGCATAGCTAAGGTAATACCGGTCACAATTTGGATCACTAGGCACAGGCCTAACAATGAACCAAAGTTCCACATATACGTGATGCTAGCTGGTTGCGGACTGTCAACCATGTAGCTGTTAACTAAGCCTAGAATCGGGTGTGTTTTAAGCAGTCGCATTGATAAGCATGGTACCAGCTAAAGTTTACTAGCAGGCTGCTAGCATGCAATGCTGTGTGCAAGGATTGCACAGTGTGTCTAACGCACACGTGTGTCTAGATAATACTGGCACGATTCCTGTTCCCAGTCAGTCAGAGCTGTGTATCTGGGGAAAAGAAGTTCGATGACCGGTCGTACAGTACTGTGGTCTATTTGTCATTAACACTGATAGTCGCTGCAATGAATCACAGCTTATCACTGCCACACTTACACAGAACTCTCTCTGTGTGTTAGTGCGGCTAAAGCAAACAGCCAATGCTGTTCTGATATAGCCAATCTACTTATCAGCGCAACGTTCCAATACTAATGGGGCCGGGCGTGTAATCACTTGCATTTTGCAAATGAGCAACGCTAGCAAATCTGCAAAGAGTTAACTCTGCAAGCATGCGTACTGTCTACTCTACTCACGGCCTTGCTAGCTCTTTGTACAAGCTAGCTATTAGCTATTAGCTACAACACTAGCCATTCTAGACCACGTTGTTCCTAACTCTAGGGCATAGTAAGGTAAATAACTAGCCATTCTAGACCACGTTGTTCCTAAGTCATAGGGAAGAGTAAGGTAAATGACTAGCCATTCTAGACCACGTTGTTCCTAAGTCATAGGGGAAAAGGTAAATGACTAGCAGAACTAAGTGGGAGTCGAACCCATAAACAACAGATTTGCAGTCCGTGGACAGTACCTTACTGCCACCTTAGTTCATTATTAGGGCCTCGGGCTTTTTAAACCTAGAGTTGTGTGTAAGTCCGGTCAGGTCTAATACACATCTATTGTCTGCTATTGTCTACTATTGTCTGCTATTGTCTGCTATTAAAACATGGTTATCGCTAGCTAAGCATGTAACTGTATAGGGCGTATAAAGACACAGATACAAATTTCCATGCTTGTTAGTGATGTTTGCAAAGTGTATGGGCAATCAGGCACTACACTACGAAGGATTCGAACCCCCACAGCCTTATCCGAAGTAAGGAAGTCTACCATTAACCTAGTAGTGCATTGCAAGTCATTAAGAGCCTTATCCGAAGTAAGGAAGTCTACCATTAACCTAATAGTGCATTGCAAGTCATTAAGAGCTTCATTGCAGCAGACTAGCTTTTAGAAGGCTTGTTATTAGCGTGTGATCTGTATACTAGTTACCATGGAAACACTTCTTATACGCCGGCTGTAGTATTAGCTTGCATTGCAGTGTACCGGCTATTGCAGCATAACGATGTCATTAAGCTTACATTGCTAGTCTTTACAGCAGCCTTTTTATTAAGCAAGGTTGCAAAGAGACACATGTAGCAAGTTAAGCATAGATAGTACTGAAGTACAGAACCTAACTTCATAACCTTACCTTAGAACCTTACTTCAGACGGTGTAATGCAAGGGGTTATTGCATAGTTGAGAGCATAGCACGCTTAATTGATGAACGGTGGTCTGTAAACTTAAGCGCACCTTTACCGTATTCGTAGACGAAGCCGATGGTTAGCATTACTACAAATAGCATTGCAACGTAAAAACCGTACGCTGTTACCTCGTATAGAGTTACAGCAAGTGGGTACAATACTGCAATTTCTAAATCGAAGATTAAGAAGAGGATACCTACTAGGTAGTACTGCACTGCGAACGGTGCACGTACCTGGTGTGATAAGACGTTGAACCCACATTCATATGCTGATACCTTCTCTGTATCAGGACGGTGCACTGCAAGTAAGACATTAAGCAACAGTAAAATAGCAACAAGCACAGGCACTAGCATAAACAAAACAAGCACAGTCATTAGCCGGTGAATAGTGTCATAGCAAGTAACTGTGTGCTATTTAGCATGATTGCAGGCTGCAGCATGAACAGCAGCATAAACATCGTTAAGCAGGCAATAACATAGCTATGCAAGCTACTAATTGATAAGCTTGTCTTGCTATTTGCAATTGTAACCGATTCTACACCAGCACCTTGCTGCAGTGACGTAAGGCTAGCACTGTTTCGTAGTGCGTCTGATTCCTTTTCGTTACCTGTTACCGAATCGTCATTGCTAGTCATAACATGGTCAAAGTACAGCACACGTACGATACGTAAGTAGTATGCTGCACTGATCACGCTTGTCACCACTCCCAGCAGTGCAATAGCATGATGACCGTTAAGCATTGCAACATATAGCACGTTGTACTTAGCAAAAAAGCCTACCATAGGTGGTACACCGGCCATAGAAAACAAGCAAACTAGCATGCTTAATGCAAGCATAGGTTGTGTATTAGCATGACCTGCTAGCGTGCTAATAAGCGTGATGTCATTAGCGTCACCACGAGCTCGACTTTCTTCAGCTAGCGCACTAGACGCTGTCTTTGGTTGACCTTTAAGCATGTAACCAAAGCCTAGCAGCACAAAGAATGACGTAATAGCTGTCAACGTGTACTGTGCTAGATAGAACAGCATAGCATTAACAGCGTCAACACCTGTGTTGCTATAGCACACGCACGCTAATGCAACAAGCATGAATCCTACGTGGGACACAGTACTGTATGCTAGCAACCGTTTAATATAACGCTGTGCTAAACCCAATACCGTACCCACTACTAGTGATAAGACAGCACTTAGGAATAACAGTAGTTGTCATGCATTGATAGCTGCTTGCAGATTTGTTAGGCCAGACACAGTCATGGCACCAGCTAAAGTCACACACAGATTCAACAACAGCATAAAGACAGCAAGCTTAGGCATCACAGCAAGTCATGTTGTGACGATCGTGGGTACACTGTTATAGACGTCCGGCGCCCAGTTATGAAAAGGCGCTGCACCTACCTTAAATAGCATACCTACAGCCATTAGCACAAAGCTTAACATGACACCGTTAAAAACGTTGTCTTCAGATGAGCTTACTGCAAGTAAATTAGAAATGGCATGCAAATCAGTTAAGCCTGTATACTTGTAAAGCAGGGCTGTGCCAAGCAAGATGAGAGCAGAGGATAGCGCACCTAGTAAAAAGTACTTAAGCCCAGCTGCTGTTGCCGCTTCATTATTGCGATAGCTAGCTGCTAAAATATAAACAGCAAAGCTTTGCAATTCAATTGACAAATAAAGGCTGACTACATTAGACGCTGCTAACAACAGTAGTGATCCTGTTGTGCTAAACAGCGCAAGCATGGCATACTCTGTAATAGTATTGCTATGTACATTCTGTGACATGCTTAAAGTGTACCCGCTATGTTCTTTTTTCAAACCGGGTCCTGTCACGAACAGAGGTGACTTCACAGCGTTGCTAATTGCAGGTCATGGCATCAAGACTAAGCCAGCTGCTAAGCAAATGAAGGCATCAGCAACGGTCGTCACGGCATCTGCTGTGAACAGACCACTGTATAAGCTTACGCCCGTACCTAGCGTGGCTGGACTGTAACAGTTCAAGGCTAGACAGGCAGCAAACAGTAAAGCTACAGCTGTCAAACGCATCTGTTGCAATGCGCTGACGTTAGATGAATAAAGCGGTGTCGCAATTAACAAGGTCAATAACGTTAATACTAACATTGCAAGTCCTACAAAATGGAGAACGCTACAGGACCCTCTATTTCTTGCGGGACCATTCATAAGCTGCAACCCTTAGGCTCACAGTCACTTATTACTAATACGCCTTAACAGAAAATTAGGGCTAATAATACACCGTGTAGAGTTATGTTGTTACATCGTGTTTAGATCTTAATGAGCTGCAAACATGCTAATTTATTGGTACACCGGTGTGATGTTATGCTATTGATAGACAACAGGAGCTGTCATGCATCTTACAACAGGAGCTGTCATGCAGATCTGTTACAACGTACTACAATATACCGTTGTCTTTGTCTCATGTTATGCTATTGACCGGTGACACGTCATACAGACATGCTTATTTCTTAGGCTGTGTAACCTTATCCTATTGATTGGTTACCATCATGCAAACTTCTTGTAGTAAACACCGTATTCTCTATTCTGTTATGCTATTAACCGGTAGCTCCTCCTGCAAACTTGCTAATTTCTAGGCTGTTGGACCTTATCCTATTGATTGGTCACGATCATGCTTATTTCCTCATTTCTAGGCTGTGTGACCTTATGCTATTGATTGGTCACGATCATGCAAACTTGCTAAGATATAGGCTGTGTGACCTTATGCTATTGACATAACAATCGTGCAAACTTGCTCATTTCTAGGCTGTGGGACCTTATGCTATTGACTGATAACGATCATGCAAACTTGTTGTAAACACCGTATTCTCTATTCTGTTATGCTATTGACCGGTAACACTTCTTGCAAACTTGCTAATTTCTCGATCTCGAGTTGGTCCCGCTGCAGTGATATCACTAGTGATACCTCGTGCAAGCTTGTTACCAGATACACGGTATTCTATTATGCTATTGACCAGTAACACCTCTTGCTAACTTAGCTAAGATTGTAAGATAGGTCTGTCTCTAAGACTGAACTCACCACCCC
>JAMALD010000069.1:0-21496 GCA_023628235.1 Rhodotorula sp. S30-09 | reverse complement strand
GAGCTTGGTAGAGGAATGGGAAGCAGGTTGTGCGGGTGCGGAGGAGGCGCAGTCGATGCGGAAGGGGAGCGATTGGCGCGGACGGAAGAGCGAGGACTAGGCAGACCCGCCGGCTCTATTGTGCTTCCCTTGTTGTTCGTCTTACGTAATTTACCATTCGAATGGACACTCGTGCATCTCTTGCGATGGCGCGAGAGGTACGAGCAAATAAAGGTGCCTGCAAATGCGAGTGCTGCGAGTTCTAGTCGTACATGATTCGGCCTCACTTCTACACCCATCCTGTCTGATTGCGATCGAGTGGCGGTTCTTCGCCCTTCATCCCCTGCGGCGAGTCGTCCGCAGTCGAAAGCGACGAGTCCTTCCCGTCCACCGCGCTGTCCTTTGAGTCGCTGGGCGACGATCCAGAGGCGAGTTCGTCGTTCCCCACGTCGTGCTGGTCGTCTGAGAAGCGTCTGCTTCGTTCAAAACGGTCCTCGTCCGTCAATGGCTCGACCGTCTGCAAGCCGCCCGCCGTCACGGCCGTGTGGCTGCTGAAGCTGGTACGCGTCCGACGGGTGCGCAGGCTAGGCTCTCGCGCTGGATTGTCGACCGAGAAAGTCGTTGCGGTGTCGTCGCCGTGCTTCTCCAAGTCTGAAGGAAGGAGGACAGCGCGGTCGATGGCGATGGGCAAGCCGCGATGGCGACCTCGCACCATGACGGCGCAGATGATGAGCTTCGACAGTGTCGACAGGACGCCAGCTAGAGCGGCGTTGTTCTGCGGGAAGTGGTGTAATAAGCTGAAATGCGCAAGCACGCAGAGGAAGAAGCGACGAACGCGGTTGTTGCCGAGACTCAGTCCGACAGTGCCGTACGCCGAGACGATCTCGAAGATCAAGGTAAAGATGGTGACCTCGCTGCAGACAGGCATCGTCAGCCGATACACCGGAGTAGCGAGCTGAGAGCGCGGACACACGGCCAGTCCGTGCTGCCGATGCGATGCCGCTCGACGATGCAGATGAGCCAAACGGCAAGCGCGAGCCACCACAAGTCGAAAGCCAGCTGCTTGCGGGCGTGGTAGCCGATGTATTCCGTTGCAGAATGCGACTTGTCGAAGCGGGCCTCCGTTTGGTCCGGATCCTCGTCGAAATCATTGTCGTAGACACCTGCGCGGTGAGACTGTCAGCTGGTACTGTGACAGCGGCAACGAGACAACCACGCACCCATCGACTTCTCCTCGTAGACGTTTGTACTCCGGATGGAAACGGCGATTGGGTAGACGGCCTGCGGAGGAAGCGTGAGCGAGGGCGATGGGCGAGGGGCTGGCGAAGGCGACGCACGATGTACATCATGATCACGTAAAGCAGCTGCGGCGTTGGCGATCAGCAAATTCGAAGAATGAATACGGAAGGTGGACGAACCTGAAGAGCTGGCGCTGCGGAAGCGATCGAGACGATCGAGAAACCTGCCGCACGGACGGCGCAAGCTTGAAACAGGCCATCGATGACACGCTGCGGGCAGATGGAGTGAGTCGGGATGAGCACCGAGCGGCGCTTTGACAAGACGTACCACGCCAGTTGGCAGAGCCTCGATTTCGGGGTTCCCGATGTCGAGGACGAGGAAAGACGCCCAGTCGATGCCGCTATTGCGTGTCATTGTCAGCGAAGATGCTCGTCACGAGGAAAGAGACGACACACTTGAGGCAGACGAGCATGAAGACGAGGAACCAGGTTTGGCTGCGTGGAAGGAAACGGTCAGCTCCAGCCATCGCCAACCTCGGAAAGCTGACGCACTGCGATGGGAAGAGATAAATGAAGCAGCGGCGAGGGTGGTCGAGCAGGAACTGCAACGTCTCGCGCGTCCGCGAGCGGGAAGGCATGGCTTTGTAGACCGTCCAGCTGAGGGAAGAGGTCGTTAGCAAGAAGGCGCGAGACTTGCTATCTCGAAACGCACATGAGCAGCCGCAGGCTGTGTCAAAGTAGGTTGTCAGCCTCCGATCTTTTCAAAGAATCGAACGAGCCACGTACAAGAGGGGGAATGCTGTGTTGCCGGCGAGAATGAGGAAGGCCTGGACGATGACGAGCCAGTACGCTCGCTGGAAGGGAATCATTGAGGAATCGACAAGGCTGCAGGCCGTCCGCAAGTGGATCAGAGATTGACCTGCAGGAACGAAGGGGAATAACGCACCTCATGCCGAGGTTGCTATAGGCGGACCAGACTTGGAAGAACGTGAACCACGTTGGATTGGCATTCGAATCGCCAGTGATGGACGACGCCCAGTGTTCCGACGTTGACAACCAGGGCGCGAGGACGAGCACCGCGAGGAGCTGGACGCCGAGCCAGTAGGCGAAGACGATGCGGAGGAGGACGGTTAGGGCGCGGTACTCGACACCTCCGAGTTCTTCCTGCTGTGCAGTCGTCAAGCCGTGGAACTTCGAGTTGCGGCCAACGACAGCGTCGAACGTAATGTACGAGACGGGCTTGAAGTTGCCGGTTCCCTCGTGCTTGACGCCTCCCGACGACGTGCCCCCGTGCGAATGTGTCGAACGCATCGTCGTCGTTCGCGGCATGGTGGAGGTCCGCTCGACAGCGTTGCGGAGAGCCGGGATCTTCGACTTGGCGAGAGAAGCGGCGGCATAAATTGGGTTGGGGAACCCGCCGAAACCGGTGTGCATAGCAGCCTGGTCGACCGTCGTTGTGCGAGTAAAGGTGCGATCACGAAGGTTCGACTGCGACATGCGTCGGGTTACCGGGTAGTCGGGGTCGACGGCATGCGTCCGGTTTCGGCGGAGACGAAGGTCGCCTGCTTCGCTCGGGTCACGGAATTCGATAGTGCGGGTGCGGCCGACATCGAGGTCGCGATGGCGGAAGGTAGGAGAAGAAGGCGATGGAAGGGGAGATGGCGACTCGGTGATCCCGTCAAGGAGTCGATGGTCTGCGGGAAGGCATCAGTCGCGGTCTCGAGAGCTTCGACAAAGCCGGCACAGCTCACCAAACGTGCGAGTGCGAGGGAAGCCGGCGCCCGGTGCGCGAGAGGCCGCCGCTGCGACCGAGTCGCTGCTTCGCCTTCCTCGAGTCCCTCGGTCCGGCCTCGACGAAGTGTCGATCTGGATACTGCGCGACACCCAAGAACTGTCTCAGCGATCATCGGACCAGAGGACGCAGAAGGACTCACGCTCGAGTATGCCCAGCAACCTCGTTCGCTCGCTCAACCGGTTCAGGACTGGCAGGACGAGGGGAATCCGCCAGCTCGCCGTCGTGCCGATGAACCGAAGGAGGGGCTTCCTCCCCGTCCTGATCGTCGTCCGAAAACACTTCTGGCAGATCCTGCGTCCTTTCCGCCCCTCGTCCCTCCGCCGGCGCCGCTTCTTCCGCTGTATGCGCCTCCCCCACCTTGTTCATCTCATGCACCTCTTCGTCCATCCGCTGCTCCCCCTCGTGCTTCTCGTCGCCCAACCAGCCGCTCACGTTCATCCTGTTGACACGAACCGGCACATCGACGCGCTTAATCATGTCCGTCCGCAGCTTCTCCGCCTTGCGCTTCTTCTTCTTCTTGCGCTCCTTCTCCCCCGGTCGCTCTTCGTCTTCACCGTCCTGTCGACTCGGTGCGGCGCTGTTGAACGGCGACGGGCGAGGCGAAGGGACAGCCGAGTGTTGGCCGGGCAGAAAGTCGGAGTACCAGGGCGTGTGGCCTGGGCGATGGCTGGCATCGAAGGCGCGGTACGCTCGACCAGCTCGAGCGGCCTGTTTCGGAAGCTGCTCAGCTTGCGGACCGGTTGAGCGAAGAGGGGCACAACTCACTTCTTGCTCGCCCACCTCGTTGACGCGTTTCCGCGCCTCGGCTGCACGAGGAAAAGCGTCAGATTGGGCGCCTGTAGGGCGACCTGGTCGTGCACTCACCATCGTTCGCGACCATGTACTCGAACTTGTTGCGGAAGAATTGCCTGCGAAGGCGGACAAGTCAGCTTGGATTGCGCAGAGTCAACGACCAGAACCTCAACACACCTTCGAATGACGATGACGAGGAGGGAGACGAACGAGGTCGAGCCGATGGTCATGAGGAGCTGAAGGTGAACGCAAGGTCAGTACTCTCGCTGCCACGATGAGCCCGCATCGACGCACAAACAGCATGACCTGCTGCCACACCGTCAAACGCGACAAGACGACCGTGTTGAGGCCCGTGACGGTCATGGCGGACGTGCACATGAACAGCGCGTCGATGTAGGGTATGTGGTTCTCATCCGACGGTCCGTTCGAGGCGAAGAAGATGCCTGAGGCTATGAGCGGGACGAAAGTGAAGACGAGGAGGTGGAGGCGGTAGAAGTTCAGATGGGCGGCTGCAGGGAGACGAAGCTCGTCAGTTGAGCCGGCAAAGATCGTTCGATGAGGTGAACGAACAGCTGAACGCAGAGATTCGGCTCCACAGGCTCGACCGCTGCAGAAACCCTGGGATCCGCGGTGCGGTCGACGGGTGGCGATTCAGGGAGACTCGTCGCCGCATCTTGGGGCGAGAAAGTCGGGACGGGGAGGAGAGGGTGTCGAGAAGCGTGAGGACGCCTTGTCGCCGCTCGAGCGCGCTCGCAGAGAGTACGACCGAGCTGTAGGGTGACTGGTACACGCTCTGGCGGCTATTGAGGCGAGCTGCAGGGTGAGCGACCGTCCGCTGTTTCAGAGTGGCAGTGCGCGGGTAAGAGGGACGACAACTTCGTCGCGCTTCGTTGGCGAGATGCAAGAGAGCCGAGAGCTCACCTAGTACGTCTGCAGCCCACTACACCCGTTTCTGTACCACCCGGAGGCAATGTTGGCGACTTGAAACCGGATACTCCAGCGGACGAACCGAGGACGCACACTCGAAAGGCGGGCGCGCGATAGTCCGCCAGGCGCAGCAAAGCACGCGCGGGGGCTAGATGGTGCAGCTCGCGAAGCAGCAGGGGTCCACGAGAGTGGGGAGAGCGAGGTGAGGCAGGCTTCTCCTCTGCTGGACTTGGCCGCGAGCCTAGACGACGTCGACTCGAGCCGCTCCCAAATCTCGAAACGGTTTCGGCTTTGCAGACGGGTATTCCCTCAACGCAGTGTGAGCCTTGGGAAAGCAGTCTTGGCGAGAATCTCCGCAGTGAGGAGGACGGAGCCGCTGTTCGTTCCGCCTTCCTCTCCTCGTCTCGCCCTTGAAGAATCGTTTACAGTCCTACATAGTTCCGACAGCCTCGCTGGTGTTCTACGCGTGTGTCTATATGTCGAGAACAGCGTCGAGTACGACGAGGGGGGGAGGTTAACTGGCTGGAGGCGAAAGTCGTAAGGGCGAGGGCGGAAACGAAGAGTGGCTGTATCTCTCGTCGGCGGAGGGCGACGTTCTGGTCTGTCGCGGCGAGAGAGGCAGAGGAGCGCGTCCATCGCGGAGGTGGAAGAAGCGCGGGAGAGGCGCTGCCGCGTACGAGCGTCCCAGTGGATCTGTCCCATCAAACTGCCAGAGGAAAGCGAGCGGTCTGCTTAGCTCGGCCGGCGCAGCTCAAGCGGATAAGGGTCGACGCACATGAACGAGTTATACGACGCCACATCCGTTCTCCAACACGGGCTCAAACGCCATGACCTCCTTACACTCCGTAAACAGCCTGCGCCAATAACACGCCACCGAACCGACACTCAATCAATGCCGCCAGACCTCGTGGCTCGTATCCGCAACCCTTTTTCGCATTGGCATCGTCCGGAAGGGGGGTCCGACATCACGCTCGCGACGTAGCGCATCTTGTGGGCCTGTGCATGTCACCTCCGCGCGTCAGTCACGCCTCCAAGCCACCTCGCTGATGAGGAAGAGCGAAACGCACGACGATCACGCTCCGACACTGCGTCAGATACTTCAACCTGCCCGAGTAGGCGCAGCCCTCGGCGTGTGCGAGGAACTTCCTTTGGCAGTGCTGTTCGGGCGTGAGCAGGAGCTTGTTGACCGAGTCGCGGTCGCCCGAGTCGAGGTCTGAGACGGTGCCCTGCGGAAGCGGCAAACGGAAAGAGTCAGCTCCACACTTATGGAAGAAGGAGGAGCGCGACGGCAGGTCGCGGCGGACCGGCGGGAACGGCGGAATGACGGGAGCGGAGGAACGGATCGAGCAGCGGGACGCACCCCACGGATACTTCCTCGCAATCTCCCACAACTCCTTCCTGATATCCACAAAGAACGTCCCCCTCCAAAGGAACTGGTCGAGCTTCCCACCGGAGGTGCGACTCGTACTCGCGACAATGGTGGGCAACCTCTTGCCACGAGTTTACTTGCGGGTCGGGGCCACGAGAAGAAGTTGTAGTCTGCGGCGGGCGGGACGACAGGGATGTCAGCTCGAGTGAACGAGCAGCAGAAAAAGCAAAACGGCTCGAGGGAAAGTACGCACCCGGCATCAAAGTCGACTGTGCCTCCTTCTCCTTCCTCCCCAACAACCACGGCGCACCCTGCGGGATGCCATCGTCGCCGGTCTGGATGACGAAGTCGATGTCGGGTACGGGTTCGGGCGAGGTGATCAGGGCTTCGTTTGCGCACGAGGCGAGGGGTCGTCAGTCGTCTCCTCGGACCCCTCTGAGACGAGACACTCTCAGCATGGAGCGACAGGCGGCGCAAGAAAGGAAAGCGGAACGCACTGATGAGAGCCCGAGTCGCCTCCATCCGCGTCCCCGGCTGATCATTCGAGTAACTCTTGACATACATCTGCACTCGCACGCACGAACTCCATATCAGCACCTTGCGCAGATTTCATCAAACGCGAGGCGAGGCGCACCCGGTTGTTGATGATTTGCACCCGAGCCTGGCCTTTCTGCTCCGCCCCGTCCAGATCTTTCTCCGTGACGGCTCCCCGCGCCATCCGGTAGTGTCGCGCTCGTTCGATTTCCCTGCGTCAAGAGAAGAAAAGTCAGCGAAGATGGCGCGGAACAAGAAAGCAGGGGTTGAGGACGGACAGGGTGAGACCTGGGTAGACGGCGTCGCATTGCTGCCGCGTCAGACGTCGGCCGAGTGCGAGGTCGCAGTTCTCGGCCTGCGCAACGCCGAGCTCAAAGACTGTCAGCAAGGCAGCGGCCGAACCACCTTGGCTCGAACAGAACGCGGCTCCTCCGCTCGAAGACGCACCTTCTGCCTCTCTGGCCCCATTCCCGCCCCACAAGCCGCCTCGAGCGTGGTCAAAGCTGCTCTTGGCCCGCACGCATACGTGTTGACGACCGCCATGCGCACGGAGAGCTGTCCGTTCCTGGTCGACGTAGACGGACGTTGCGAGGAGGAGGACGAGGAAGGGGGCTAGGTAGATCCACGCGACGACGAGCCAGTGCGTCCTGGGTACTTGCCCACCCGCGCCCGAGTCCAAGCAGTTTCTCGTCGTCTCGTCCGCGCCGTGCAGGCCGTCATCTGATTCCACCGTGGCCCGCAGCTGCCAAGGCGTGAGAGGCGCGAAAGGCGCGAGAGAGCAAGAGAGCAAGAGAGCAGGAGAGCAAGAGAGCAAGAGAGCAGGAGCAGGAGCAGGGAGCAGGGAGCTTGCGAGGGAGGTGGACGGCGGAGGTGGATGTCGGACGGGGCGAGGGCTGCGTGTATGCGGCGCTGGCTGATGAGCTCGAGGGAGCGAGGACGAGAGAGTCGCGCGCGCCCAAGTCAGCTCGCGGGCTGTCGACGAGGCGGACGAAGGCGAACCCAGCACCACGGCAACGCACACGCTCACACGCTCACACGCTCACACGCTCCGGCTCACCACACCCCTGCCAATCTCACCCTCGCACCCTCCTGCTCACCCACACACCTGCTCACCGCCATGCAGTCTGCGATCCGGGCTGCAGGGCGCCAGCTCGCACTCGCGGCAGCAGCAGCACGGCCGCAGCCAGCCGCCGCTTCGACCTCGCGCCGCACCCTCGCGACCGTCGCCAACACCCCCTTCGCCGACTTCGACCCGACCCCGTCCACCCGCGCACGCACACCTCGCCCACCGCGCGAGGTCGACACGAGCATGCCCCTGCCCAACAACCCCGCCATCGTCATCCCCCGACCGACCCAGCTCGACAAGCCCGCCGAGCCATCGCCCCGGTACTCGCGGCATTCGTCCCGCATCAGGGGCCGCGGGCCGCAGCGTGCGCCGAGGTACATCGAGCGAACGACCAGGGACGAGGCAGGGGTCGACCTGTACCTCCCGAGCGTCTTCGTCCGCCTCGTCCGCAACACGGAGGAGTACGCCGACGACCCCTTCACCGCGACCTTCCGCACCTCGCTCCAGCTCACCAAGCCCGACATTGTCAACTACCTCCGCACCATCTACGGACTCGAGGTCACGAGCGTCAGGACCATGAACTACCTCGGACCGCTCAGGCGTTCGGCCGGCGGCGGGACCGTCCGCGACAGCAAGAAGACGTACAAAAAGGTCCTCGTCACCCTCAAGGAGCCCTTCTGGTACCCCCAGGAGCCGACGCGCGGCTGGCTCAACGAGCACTTTGAGCGCGACAGGATGGAGGAGCTCCGCGACCGCAAGATGCTCGAGCTCGGCGGCGAGAAGGGCTGGGGCAGGCAGTCGCACCGCTACCGCGGCGCCGACAAGCCCAAGGTCGAACAGGAGCGCGCTCGCTTGGTCTCGGTCGACGGAGGTCACGACGTCGAGTACCGCGAGCCGGGCGACAACGTCTCGGAGCGCAAACCGACCGGCCTCAAGCGCAGGAAGAACGTCAGGCGCGCCATGGGAGAAAAGCTCGACGCCAAGGTCGACACCATCGACGAGCAGGTCGAGCGTCTCCGCCAACAAGGCTGGTGATCCAGTGCGTTCGTTCATCCGGCTCCTGTCCCTTCCCTTGCTGACTCTCCAGCGCGCAGTTCCCGCTCGCTCGTATTCCTTTTTACCACTCGCAATGCATCTGTACACTGGGCGATCGTTTGTGACTCCATGCGAGGTGTCGTCGCCGAACTCGAGAGGGTCCCTTGGTCGAAGAAAGGTTGCATCGCTTCGTCTCGCCTCACCGCTACTATACGGCTCTCGCTGTTGCTCGCAAGCCTCTCACTATACTCGTACACTACTGGCCAACACCTGCCACGTCCGCCGCGCCGGCCTGCACGCGACGACGACCCCTTCACAGCCTCATCAGTTCATCGAGTCGAGTGAGGCGAGAAGTCGGCGACAACGCGTCAGGGGAGCTGACGACGTGTAGATATGGTATGTGGTTCTTCTGAATGACACATACACGGCAAGCGAGCTGACCTGAATCTGTTGTCGAGCAGGCTTCGACACCCCGGACGTCCGTGAGTTGAGCGACGTGTCCCGCCTCGCGCATGCATCGCAGCGGCAGTCGAGCTGACAGACTGGCTTCCGTGAGCAGATAAACCTGCAAGACGCAGCGAGTACGCCGGTGCGTCGTGTTTCCTCGCGGCCTCCCCCTCCTTGTTTCGCTCGCGCCTCGTGTCCTCCCCTGCAAACAAGCAGCTGATTCCGCCGGACCTCGTCCGCAGCATCGACGCTCGCAAATCGAGCTCCTCGACCAACTCAACACCCTCTTCGACAACTACCTTCCCTCCGGCTCGCGCCCGACATCCCCTCTCATTCCCTCACTCGGCGATGCTCCCTCTCCCACGCCCGACCAACCCCGCACAGCGCCCCTCCGCCTGCTTCCCGACCTCCTCGCGGCGTTCGAGCAGAAGCGAGGGATCCAGCTCCTCGCGTTCGAGGAGAAGATGCAGCTGAGAGGGATGGTCGAGGCATTGCCGGAGGGGATGGAGGACCAGCCTGTCGGTGTTGAACAAGTGTTGCAGCTGTTGGTCAACATGGGCGTGGCAGATAGCGGGACGAGCGAAGATGTTGGCAGGTCGACGACGCCGGCTGGCGATCCTCCCGCCTTGACGGACCAACCTCCGCCTCGTATCGACCCGACGTTCCTCGCTACGGCGGAAGGCTCCCCCGTTTCACGCCACCGTCGTCTCCCCTCCTCCACCTCGACAAGCCAAATCCCCGACCCCTCATCCTCAGCATGCCTCCAGTCCGCCTCCGCAGCAACGGCCGCCTCGCGCCGCCGCTCCCTCATGTCTTCACTCTCGCGCGCTTCGCCCTCGTCTTCGAAAGGTCTGAGGAAGAAGAGGACGTTTGAGGATCTATCGGCTTTGGTGGTCGCGCGGGGGGGACGGTACCTTGGTGTTGGACTGGATGGACCGACGGGAGAGGGGTGGGCTGCGAGTGCCGCAGCCGCGAAAGCGAGAGAGGTGATGGGCAGTAAGGGACCGGTGTGTTCACCCCTCATGCTTCGCCGGCCTCGCCCGCTCACACTCGCTCTCAACAGGCCCGCGAACGCAACCTCGTCACCCTCCTCACGCCCCTCACTTTCCCGCAACTCAAAGCGCTCGACAAGGCGTACGCTGTGGGAACCGCGCAGGGCCTCGGGAAGGGCAAGGCGCTGCTCGAGACGTTTTCGGCGGAGAAGGCGTTCAAGGGGAACCGTGAGATTCGCTTCCGTGCGGCTCATCTTTCGATTGCACGCTGACGCTGGATTACTCTAGTCGAGTTTGCGCTGAGGGGCTTGCTGATGGGCCCACTCGCTTGGGACGTCTGGCTGCTGCAGAAGGCGCTCGACTCGGCGACCGTCAACGAGGTGCGCCTTGCCCACCAATCTGTAGCTCTGACGTCTGCTAACACAGTGACTGCAGACTCTCCTGATCGACCTCATCATCAGCCGCCCGCCATCTGCCTTGACCCTCCTACGCGCAGCCTACTCCCATCGCCTCACCGACCGCGATCTTCCCGCCCCGTCTGCCTCACCCAGCTCCGCTGTGACAACCCGCTCCCTCGACGTCGCTATCCTCTCTGCCTTCTCCGCGAACGTCCGCGTGCGGAAAGCTTGGGAGGTTGCGCTGCGGGGGAGGTGGGAGGACTGCGATGGCGATGAGGAAGGCGAGGAAGGCGAGGAAGGCGAGGAGGGTGAAGCGAGTGCGCCGACGAGCCCGGTCAGCATGGAGGCGCGGGAAGAGCGCAAGGCGAAGTTGCTGAAGGAGGATCTCGACCAGCTCAAGGTTGCGCTTCGGCGAGGCGGTAACATCGAGATTGTGTACGTTCGCTGTCCATTCTTTGCGCTGAGCCATTGCCGACGACTGGTACGCGCAGCTCGAAGATATTCCTCGCCCGCTCTCCGACACACCTGCACGCCCTCGTCCTCGAATACCGCAAGTCGACCGCCGGCCATTCGACCCTCACCAAAGCGATCAAGCAGTGCATCCCATCCGGCACGCTGCAAAAGCTCTTCCTCCACGCCGTCGAGAACGCCAAGAACTTCGGCGAGGGGAAATCGGCTGGCGCTGGAGTCGGCGTGTGGAGGGACGCCAAGTTGCTGCAGAGGGCGATGGAAGCGGACAAGGGTGGACGGAGGGAGGAGCTGATCTGGCGGTACGTGCCGATTCTCTTCCCTCTCCCTGAACATCGGCTCACCCGGATCTTCTGCCAGCCTCATCCGCGCACACTGGGATCGGCCTCGCTTCCTCGCCATTCAGCAAGCCTACAAGACGAAGTACCGCAAGACCCTCGGCGACCGCCTCGAGTCTGTCCTGCCAGCTGGTCCCATGCGTGACCTCGTCTGCGGTCTCGTCGCTTCGGCCACGCTGCCGGAACCGCAGGCATTCGAGGTAGAGGCGGACCAAGGCGACGACTTGACCGCGGCCGACTCGCTTCGCACTCGCACGACGAGTTCGACGAATATCCTCAGCGTCGCCTCGGCCCTTTCGGAGAAGGCAGACGACCGTTCGTCCGACGGCGAAGGACGAAGCGGCACCGAAGCTGCTGAACTCGAAGCGGAAGGCGAGCTGTCCGACCCCCCTTCTCCTCGCTCGCCGCCTACCGCCATGAAGACGCCTGTGGACGACGACGCGGACCAGTTCGTCGAGGATTCTCGCGCATCGCAGGAGTCGAGTCTGTTCTCGACGACGGAGGGCGGACCTCAGACACCCGGCATGCCTTTCGCCGCCGACTCGTCGGAGCAAAGTCGCTCGTCCTCGGTGCTCAGTCGCCGCAGCGACGGCCACCGACCATCTTCATCGCTCTCGTACCGTCAGCGCTCGACTCCGCTTGAATCGCATCAACCACCGTCGTCAGCCGGTGGCAGCGCAGACAGCAGCAAGCTTTCGAGCTCGCTGCGGCATGCTCGACCCATTGCTCCTTCTCGGGCGAGACGCAGGCAGAGCGAGGAGATGGCTCGCAAGGAACGTCAGGCGAGCGAGGAGCCGCTCAGCCCGACAGAAGGGCGAATGCTCAGTCCGACGCCCTCGGCCACCTCGATGACATCTCTATCGCGCTCAGCTTCGTCTACTGGCGACATCTCGCTGGGCAGCTCGACTGGATCAGCCGGTCTTGCGTCGATCAGCATTGGGAATGGCGCAAGGCGCTCGTCCCTCGCGCCCAGTGACTCGGCTTTCGGCTCTCCGCCGTCGAGCATCGACACGACCTCCTTCTTCACGACGCCCCTCTCGCCTATCCGGGACGAGTCCCGGCCCTCCTCGTCCTTCTTCCCGGACCAGCTCGTGACGCACCCGCCAGCTTCACCACCCGCTTTCGACCCGCCAGTGGCGCGCACCGACTTCTTCGCCACAGCTGGTGCGACGCCCGACTCGCCCGAGCGTTTCTTCACCGCCATACGCCGCGACCCCTCGAACGCCTCGAGCGCCGCAAGCAGTAGTCGCCCTTCGAGTCTCTTCGGCGAAGGCGGCCTCGACACGCTCTTCGCGACTGGCAGTCCCGCGGCGCAAGCGATGGAGCGCACTACGTCCGAGCATTTCCAGCAATTGGTCCGGCACGCACAAGAGTGAGCAAGCACTTTCTCTGTTCCCTTAACACTCCTGACTGTTCTGCTCTCGACAGTCTCGCCCGCAAACTCAAAGAGAATGAAACTCGCTTCCAGGCCAGCGCAGCCGCCTACGAGCAGGAGGTGTCGGATCTCGAGGCGCAAATCGAGGAGGTGAGTGTGACCCGCATGGGGTCTGATTCAATCCAAGCTGATGCTTGTTCGCAGGTTCGTGCAGAGCTGCAGACGAAGCGCCGCGAGGAGAAGGAGCTGCGCAGCGTGGAGAAGGAGCACCTGCAGCAGATCAGCTCGCTCGAAGCCGACATCGCCAAGCTCACGAAGAGTCTCGAGCGGAGCCGCGAGGCGTACGACGGCATGAAGCGCAACTACACCTCGACGTGCGAGGAGGCCGAACGTTTGCGTGCGCTTGTTGCGGAGACGAGGAGGGTACGTTGGGTTGCTTTTCCCGCCTAAACCGACGGGTTGACCGCTGCACATCGCAGGAGCACCGCGCCGCCGAAGAAGCGATCCAGAATCACGGCCTTCAGATCCAGCAGTCTGCGCGCGACCGCGAGCTGCTCCAGCAGGCGGTCAACAAGCTCGAGGAGGATCTCGTCGTCGCCAGGCGCGCACAGGATTCGCTTGACGAGCAGAAGCAGGAGAACGTGAGTCACCAGCTTTTCCGTTATGCCGCAACGTGCTGAATCCTCTCTCGCGCAGCTCCTGCTCAAGGAGACGATCGACAAGCTTCGCTTCGAGATCGAGGAGATGCGGGTCGTTGGCCGCAAGTCTGGTTTCCTCGACGGCCCGTCTGCTCTCGCCTCGCCCGCCAAAGCCTCCCTCGGCGACTCCATTAACCGCAGTCTCGGGCGCGAGATTGCGACGCAGCTTTCGGTGCAAGACAGCGAGTCAAGCGATGAAGAGGGCACGGCCGGTGAGGAGGACGTCGACGACATTATCATCACGACCCATCGCCGCATCGTGAGTTTGCTCTCACGTCGATTCGGGTCAGTGACAAGCTGACTTCGCTGCTCTCGCGCGCAGAAGAAACGCGGCAAGAAGACCTCGCCTCTCAGCGAGCCGGTCGTCACGTCTGTCGAAACCTCAGCCAGCGTCAGAGATGCCGACGTCCAAACCGGGATCCGGGTTACGTGCGAGTCATATGTGCAGACAGACCTTGTCGCCGTTCAAGACAACCTTGTCAAAGCCTCGGAGGTCAAGCCTCAGATCGTCGAGATCTCGCCGCCGCTCCCCCGGGCACGCACCGAGCGCGAGATGCAGAAGGAGCTTGCGAAGGGCTTGGGCGTCAAGGTCGAAGTCATCAAGCAGTTCGTCGAGGCACAGAAGGGTGCGACCAAGACCAGCGGAGTTCCGGCCGATGCCCGACCAACTCGCCCCGGTCGCTGGCGGTCGCGCTTCACACCTGGTCCGATCGTCCAGACGCCTGCCTACCTCATTAATGTACGTCAAGCCGACGTGAAGGCTGAGTACCGAGCTGACCGGTCTTACCCGGCAGGTCTTCCCAACTTCAGCTCGCCCGTACGTCGCGCAGGTCCTCGACTCGGGTGTCAGTCTCTTCCTGTACACTTTCACCATTTACCTCATTGGAGTGATCGTGAGTTCTAGCTCGTCTCGCTCTGTGACTGGGGGCGCTTTACTGATATTGGCTCGCTCCACAGAGCGGAAGTCGCTCCCTCCCTCACACCCACCGCCACACGCTCGAGATCTTCTCGCCGCACGACACCCTCGCTTGGGAAGGACTCGCAGTCGGAAACACGGGAGACAGCGGAATGGCGCCGGAAGGAATCGCTAGTCTTTTGCACAAGTGCGTCCGGCTTCCCCTTCCTCCCAAGCTGCAGTCGCTGATCACACTCCGCAGTATCGTCTGGAGCGGCATCCGTACCGCTCGACGCGTTCCCCTTTGATGTTGTACCTCCTCACGCCTTCGCATTTCTCGTTTGTTTCGCATCGCTTCCAGTGCCGCCATCCACACTCGTTCAATCTACAACCGTTTCTGGACCGGATACACCTGCCTTGGAAGTAGGGTCGGCGAGAGAGGCAGAGCGCAGAGCCGCTCTTCTTAAGATCTTGAACTCTTTCCTCTCGCTCGCACTCTGGCTGTTGGCTGGCTAGCTGAGGCTGTCGAAGCGCTTGCGCTTGAGCCGCCTGCGTCCTGAGAAGCTTCAACGAGCTGCCAACGCCTCTCCATCACCTCCATCGCCTTCCTCGATGAAGTAATCCGACCGGGCGACAGCGCTGTTCTTGAGCTCTGAGCGCACAGCACGGCACCGAGAGACACCCTGACTGCTCGTCACGAGTACCGCACGCGCGCACGGTGCCATTGCAGCCGACCACCCTGCTTGTTCCCCCCGCGAGTTGGACGACACAGGCGACCGGTCCTCGAACCGCCAGGAGGCGAGACTGTGTTGCAGTGAAGGAGCGAAAGCCACCTCCGAACTTGCGCCTAGCCCCTCTATCCCTCCGACCCTTCAACCTACTGCTTCGCCTCATCTCCTCCCTACGCCTTCTCTCCCTCCGTGGCGACCTCACCCATCATGGGTCGCCGCCTCTCGCTGGATCGACATCCTTCGACGGCTGCGAGGCTTCCGCTGTTCCTAGAGCGGTCGAGCGTGTTGAACCAGATATCCGCTTTCAGCTGTGCGTCCTCCTTGGTTTCCGAACTTGGCTCGACGGTCCGTCTGACCAAGTCCTTCTCTGTGCAGCCGCTCATCTCAACTTCTACCGCCTGCATCTCCTCGCCTTCACCTTCCTCCCCCTCATCGCCTCGGGCATCTTCTTCGCCTCGAATGGCCCGTCGCCAGCGAACCAGATCCCCTACATCGACGCGCTGTTCATGTGCACGTCGGCCATGACGTTGACAGGGTTGAATACTGCATTGTTCGCCAACTTGACAGTCTGGCAGCAGTTCATCCTCTTCGTGCGTTGCACCTGCGCGAGATCCTGCCCGAAAGGCAAGCTTAACCTCAAACGTTCCGCAGTTCCTCATGAGCATCGGCTCGACCTCGTTCGTCTCTATGATCACGATCGTCATCCGCAGGTGCGCTCTCTTGCTTCGGATCATGCGCACAATGATGCTTACTCTTCTTGCAGGCACTTCTTCCGCAACAAGTTTGCCTACATGGTTGCACACGACGGCATGTACCGTTCCATCGCCTCAGACTGCCGGAAAAGTGCTAACACTGCGATTGGACACAGAGGAGGCGCGCATGCGGGTCAACGAGGTGGGAGTAGGCGAGGTGCGCTGCTGCGTCGATTCGTCCACCATGGTGTTCCGCTGACAATTCTGCAGGCCGCTCGACATGGCCGCTTTGACCACGTTTTCGACGATGCTCATCGACCCGGCCGACCTTGGTACACGCGTCTCGTCCCGCTCGGACGGAGAACAGGTGAACCGCCTGCCGCAGCTCGGCCTAATGGCTCATCTGGCGAGGATAATGGCGAACAGTGGACGGCGAAGGACCGCGAGCGAAGCCGGAGGCGTACGGAGAAGCTGCGAACGGATATGATCAAGCGTGTCGACACGCCGGTACGGGTCAACGAGATGAGCGTGAGCGGCTGGCTAGGCGACGAGAAGGCGGTTGATGCGAAGGAAGGAGAGGGAGGAAGGAGCGCTTTGAACGGAGACGGCAGGCAGGCGGAAATCCCTATCCACGAGGTCCGTGAGGCGCAAAGTGCGCAAGGCTTGCCGCACGTCCATCCCCACGAGGCCAGCCGCGATCGTGGTGAGGGAGGTCTACCGCCCACGGTCCAGGCCGCAAGAGCTTCGACCGAAGAAGGAAGCGCAGATGCTGCAGGACATGCTCGAGCGTGCGTCTCTTCCTCCGAACATGAGCCTGCAGCCACCGGTCTGACTTCGACGTCGCCCGCAGCATACAGATTGACGAATCGACACGACCGGACCGAAGGGCGCGCAACCGGCGGAACAGCGATTCGATAGCGACGACGCCGACTCGCGCGGCAGGAGCGAGTCTGCCGCGCACCCATACTCTCGGTGCGTCCGCTCCCTTCTGTACGGCTTGTCCTGTTGATAGAGGATGTTGTTCCAGATCATCGCCATCTCGCCCATGTCGGAGCGAGTCTTCCTGCTCAACCGCATCCGTCTTCGCCAGCTCGCCGGGATTTCCACGTCGGCCGCACGCGTACAATCGACTTCAGTAATCCTGACGGCGCAGGCGATCTGCGACTCCGCCGGAACAGGACGCAAGCGTTCGACCCAGACTACCCGATCCGACGACGCATGTCGCAGTCCAGCCTTCGCGATGCGAATCCCCGCGCCTTCACCAGGACCGTCACGCTCGACCAATCCGCCATGCACAGCGACTTTGGCGGTTTCCCCAACCCGCTCTTTGCGGCTGCCTCCTTCGCCAAGGACAAGCTTCCGGGTCTGCGCAACGTTGTCGACCGCACCGCGGTCTTGCCACGAACGATGACCATGCGCTCGACACACTCGCATGGTCGCTCGCCTAACCGACGACAAGCGTCAGACGGAGAGGTCAAGCCCGTTTCGTACATCTCGTTCGACGCGGTCGTCGGCCGCAACTCCAAGTTTCACGACTTGACGACCGCTCAGCAGGAAGAGCTCGGAGGCGTCGAGTACCGCGCCCTCACCGTCCTCCTGCGCATAGTCTTCGCCTACTGGCTCGGCGTCCAGCTTCTCGCAGTTCTCGCCGTCGCGCCTTGGCTCGCAACAACACAGCCTTGGAAGTCGACGATAAAAGCTGCCGGCCCCGATCCAACGTGGTTCTCGTTCTTTCAGGTCTGGTCAGCGTACAGCAACTGCGGCATGAGGTGAACCGCCTGCCTTGCCGTACTTGATTGCGAAGGTCAACTCATCGCGGACGAATCCTGCGCGCAGTCTCGACGATGCCTCGATGGTGCCCTTCCAGAAGGCCTATGGGCTCGTCATCGTCCAGGGCCTGCTCATCCTCGCGGGGAATACGGCGTTTCCGGTCTTGTCGGTCTCGCTTCGATTCCTGCAGTCTTTCGCACAACGCTTATATTCTTGCGTCGCGCAGTCTCCGCCTTCTCATGTGCACCGACATCGATCATCTCCGCCATCATGCCGAGACTGACGAGCTTGTCTGCGCTCGCAGCTGGATCGTCAGCAAGGCGGTGCCGTCCCGTTCCCGAACTCGCGAAACCCTACAGTTCCTGCTTGATCATCCGCGTCGCTGTTTCATCTACCTCTTCCCGTCGTAGTGCGCGACCTTCGAGTGCGGTTCACCGGTCCAGGCTGACATACTCTGCCCCAACTGCAGCCAAACCTGGTTCCTCGTCTTCATGCTCGTCTGTCTCAAGTACGCTCGCCAAACCCGTTCGCTTCCGTTCGCTAGCTGATCCGAGCTTCTACAGCGGCGTCGACTGGGCGTCCTTCCTCGTTCTCGACATCAGCAATCCTCAGATCGAAGCGCTGGCTACAGGTGTCGTGTGTCCAGCTCCATCGTGTGGCGAGAGTCAAGCGAGCTGACGAACACCGGCGCAGCGTGTCATAGACGGTCTTTTCCAAGCTGTTGCTGTCCGGACAGCAGGATTCGCCATCGTCTCGCTTTCGACGGTTGCTCCCGCCGTTCAGGCAAGTCGACGGCTCGCTTCGCAACCTCCGATGGTGCGCTGACGCTTGTCCGTAGCTACTCTACGTGATTATGATGTACATCGTGAGTGGCGTCTTCGCCGATGCTGCTTGACCTGCTCGCTCACGCTTAGACTGCAGGCCGTCTACCCGATTGCGGTGTCCATTCGAAGCACGAACGTCTACGAGGAGAAGTCGATGGGTACGTTAGAAACTCTTCGCTCGTACAGCGCGACCTGACGTACTCGCTGTGCAGGCGTCTACGAAGAGGACTTCGAGGAGGACCCGGACGAAGCCGAAGCTCGCTTCGACAAGTCGCATTCCGCGACTCAATACATCGGCTACCACGCCCGCAAGCAGCTGGCTTTCGACTTGTGGTGGCTCGCGCTTGCCGTTTGGCTCATCTGCATCGTCGAGCGGCACCGCATCGGCAGTGCCGACTGGCCGTGAGCATCTCTCTACCTCCGCCTTGCCGACCCAGTCTCTGACGCTTCGGTCCTGCAGCGAGGTCACCATCTTCAGCCTCATCTTCGAGATCGTCTCTGCCTACGGGACAGTCGGCTTGAGTCTGGGGAACAACCGAGTGCGTCGAAGTCTTCATTGCTGTCGGTCGCTAGGGATTGACTTTCTCACGGCTCGTACAGACCGCCACCTCGCTCGCAGGAGTTCTCTCGATCCTGTCGAAACTCATCGTGTGCGCGGTGATGCTTCGGGGTCGACACCGCGGCCTGCCGATTGCCATCGACCGCGCCGTCCTCCTTCCTTCAGACCTCGAAATGCATGGGGACGACACGGTGACAGTCAACTCGGGGGAGAATGATCCTGGCAAGCTCGGGCGGAGGACGAGAACGAGCTTCAGCAGCCATTCGGCTGTTGCTGGCGGAGGCTTGCAAGCGGTCGAGCCGCTGACCGACGAGGATCGCCTACCTCGTCTTCGTCGGGCGTCGAGCGCGCGGCAAGGCGACATGAACGGCAATGCGGAAGTAGGTGTCGGGCGGCTATCGTCTCTGAACAGCTCGAAGGACGGGATTGCCGGCTCGGAGGCCAAGCATGACCCATGAGGCTTCCCGGCGACATGGAAGGGACGCACGAGGACAGATTAGCAGGCGGAAAGGAGTGCTCGGATGACTAGATCGCATTCTCCCAATTCGCAACTTCAGCCTTTCTTCCTAGCGAACCAGAACGTTGTGCCAGTGTCCATTCGTAGGCAAGCGTATAAGAGAGACAACAAGGGAAGCACAATAGAGCCCGCGGATCTGCCTAGTCCTCGCTCTTTCATCCGTGCCAATCGCTCCCCTTCCGCATCGACTGCGCCTCCTCCGCACCCGCACAACCTGCTTCCCATTCCTCTACCAAGCTCATCAAACCGAGACGGCAGCCGTACGACCAGCCAAGTCCGCAAGGTCTCACTCGACGAAGAGGAGAACGCAGGCGCGAGGCGACGGCCGAAAGCGAACCGGATCAGGAGAGCCAAGGCGGAGGGAGGGGAAAGAAGAGGTGAGAGAGGGAGGGAAGTGTGACGATGTGGAAGAGTAGTGGTGAAGCGGAAGTTGGAGACCTGCGAGAGAGTCGAAGTCAGCGGTTTCTCGCTCATCAGGGGCGGAGAGACACGTACAGAGTTCAGGTAGAAACTGATCGCGGACCGCCGAAGAAAAGCCCATCCTTACTGCCTAACACGCAATCTCAGCCGCCGTGCCCGTAGTTGCGTCTTGTCGCAGGAAGTCGAAAAGGTCGAAATCCGCCGCCGGCTCGTTGTCGATGGCAGGAAGCGTCGCCTCGTCGAGACCATCGAGACTTTGCGACCATTCTGTCCAAGCTGCGACGATGTCGTTGTTGTCGAAGATGGGATTGGCATCAACGGCGACACCTGGATCGACGAGAGAATCTCCGGGAGCGTTGGTCGCGGGGAGGGAGGGTTCGGGGGGGCAGGCGAGCTGGTCGAAGCCGGTGAAGTCGAGCCCGAGGGACGAGACACCAGACGAGACGACGGGTAGGACAGCTTCCGCTGCAGGGAAAGGTCGACCTCGCGTGCTACGAGGCGAGAGCTGTCCGCCTCCGTCGTCATCGTCTGATTCGTCGTCTCCGGCTCGATTGCTTGTGCGGCTAGGCTATTCGACGTCGCTGCCTGGCTCAGGAGTCGCTCCAGTCGGCCGAACTTGGTCTCGAGCGACGAGAGGCGAATCTGGAGCGACTGCGACTGGAGCTGCTCGAGGGCGAGTTGCGTCTTGAGCGACTCGTTCTCCTCGCGGAGCTGGGCGACGAGGGGGTCTGTCGCGGATGAAAGGGCAGGAAGGGCGGCGAGGGGCAAGTTGATGCTGGAAGGGGTGGGTGCGGGGGAAGTCGAATGGGATTGAGACACAAGCTGCGCCTCAAGTTCCGCGACGCGCGCCTCGAGGAAGTCGGTGTGCTGCTTCTTGCGATCTCGCGAGACTTGGGCAGCAACTGCGGACGACAACGGGCGAGTTTAGCGAGATGGGAGGAGAATGGAGAAGGGCGCACTCACTCCTGTTGCGCTCCATCCTGGCCTGCTTCCTCGCGTGCTTCTCTGCCGCCGTGCTCCTCGGCGCACGCTTCTTCGCTGGCGGTTGCGCGGTGTCGTCGTGGGCGAGGGAAGCAGGCGAGAGCGGTGGCGACGCCGTGCGCTTCCTCGAGCGGGTCGTCGCTGGCGAGTCCATCGTGAGCGTGTGAGTCTGCACGCGGCAGTCAGCAAGCCACGCGCTGCCCTTGTCGGGCGTGAGTGTATCGAGTAAGCGAGCCGTGGAACCTTCGACGTGGAAGCGTTCGATTGCAAGTTGTATCCAAGCACTACAATCGAGTTTGTATTCATGAAAAGCGTATTCAGCTGATCCCGCTCGACTTTGTATTCGAGCGATTACCCCGGCTGACCCTCGCTCCTCGCCCGCAACAGCCTTCGTGCGAGTCGTGTGCAGCATCGGCAGTACCTCACAGAGCGAGTGACCATCGCTCGCCCCTTCGCAAGCCCTGGCGCGCGGGTTGAGCGTCGTCGTAGTCGCCTCGACCTTCGCAATCCGCTCTCTCGCCTCGGCTGTTCACCGGCTCGCTCGATCTGCGCTGCTCCGCTTGCTCGACTATGTCAGCTACTCTGGATAAGCCCATCGCTCCCACCGCCAAGTCCCCCGCGGCACATGTTGCTGCTCACGATGCGTCCCCGCTCTC
>JAMALD010000068.1:0-26626 GCA_023628235.1 Rhodotorula sp. S30-09 | reverse complement strand
TGAGGTGGGGCCGGTATAACACATACAACGGTATGATACAGACTGCCAGGGGCCGGTATAACACATACAACGGTATTATACAGACAAGGTGTGACACATACAACAGTATGATACATACTGCCTGCCCCACCGGAGGTGGGGCCCCCGGTATGACCGGTGGGACCGTGCAACTAGGGGCAGACATGTGCAAGACCAGTGCAAGCAAGAGTAGGGGGAGTAGGAGAGTAGGAGAGTAGGAGGAGTAGGGGGAGTGGGTAAACAAATAGGATGTGTAGTGTGTGTGTCCTGTAACAGCTAAGAAGTATCCAATGCAAACACGTATGCAGTAGCATAACTTAAACAGTATCAGAGCTAAGTAGTAGTAGCAAATAGCATATGCAATAGTAGATGAAGTAAGGGGAATAAGGTGTATTGTACACGAATCTATGTAAGATGCGTGATCCTCAAGGCTTTAGCAGTCTAGCTAGTAAAGGGGCTTATGAGGTAATAGGCTTTAAACAAGGGTCCATGTAAGAGGCTTGTAGCATGTGTTTGTAGGATGGCTTGTAGCACGTCTTGTAGCATGTCTTGTATGATATACGTTGTAGCGGCTGTGCAACTAGGCAGTCCTATGGAACAAGGGAGTCTTATGGAAGTGGACCAGTGTAATTAGGCAGAGAGTAGTGTAAGTGTGGCAGCAATGTCTGTAGTGTAGTCTGGAAGTGATAGGAAAATGAGGTAAGATATAGAAGTTGTACGAGAGTAGTAGTAGTAGTATATAGTGAGATGTAAGAAGGAGTAACCTAGAGCCCAGGAGTATGTAATATGCCATGGGGGATTAGGGGTATTATTAAATAGTGGATATAGGCAGTATCTTATAGGTTTGTGGGGGATAAAATTAATGTAGGATATAATAGAGATATAGATAGAATAAAGTAGTATCTTATATGTCTTTGGGTGAGGTCTATAATATATATAGAATGAATGCAGTATCTTATACACCTTGGGGTGAGGTCTATAAGAGAGATTATAGAAATATTCTATTTTTTTTTAACCGACCCCATAAAGTAATTAAGAAGGTGATACTGGGCGGGGTCGGACTGCTTAACACTGGGTTTTTGTTGTTTGGTTTTTAAAGAACGCTATTCTATTGATCAGCTAATTCATTAACATCTTTGCAAACTTGTCAAGATAATTGGAGGTAATAGAGTAGGGTTGTGCGTTGGTCCCTTTTTTATTTTTAACCGACCCCATAGCCGCACCAGTCATACAAAGACTTGTATGTCTGGTGCGGCAGTCATTAATAAGGTCAGACTGGGCGGGGTCGGACCGCTTAACACTGGGTTTGGTGGTTATAAAAACGGCTGTTCTATCGATCATTCTACAATAGAATAGAATAGGCGGTATTAACAGGACTGACCGGCTCCGCCAGCACGGCCTCGCTTAATGCTTAGCATTAATCGAGACCTCGTTACGGTCCCACCGGGAATCTTCAGGATGTGAGGTGCGGCATAATTAGGTGAGGCATAGTTGGATGAGTGGTGGGGCCTGGATGAGTGGGGCTGGGATGTGAGGTGCGGCATAATTAGGTGCGGCAGAGTTGTATGACTGGGGACCTCCTGTAGAGTCTGTGGCATGCCGTATCCGGTCTAATCTACTGCTAGGGGTTGCTAAACGCGCTATTGCGAGAGAGGTCTATATGCATTGCTAATACACCTCTCTCGCCCTGTAGCTGGGCCTAGCACCGTCTGCACCACAGGCCTGCACGGCTCCGTTACCCTTTTGCATAACTAGCTTCTTGCAAAGGCTCGGGCACTGTTACTAGACTTGATGAACCAACGATGGCAAGACCATTGACAGGGTCCTTGCAAAGGCTTGTCTTGTTTTGCTAGATTCGTGTGAATTTCTTAGGGTACTGGCTATCTCCCTTTAATAATCCTTTATTAGTAAGCTCATTATGCCTGTGATGTTGCAAGCTGTCATCTCTTGTTATTGAAAGCCTCTATGCTAACCTCTAGCATCACCTGTCTACGATAACATCTAGGATCTCCTGTCTACGATAACATCTAGCATCACCTGTCTACGATAACATCTTGGATCACCTGTCTACGATAACATCTAGCATCCCCTGTCTACAAGCAGGGGCAAGCCTCTAGGCTAACCTCTAGCATAGCCTCTATGCTAACGGCTGTGCTAACCTGTCTGCAAGCCTATAGCATAGCCTGTGCAAACCTCTATGCAAACCTATATGCAAGCCTCTTTGCTAGCCTCTTTGCTAGCTGGAGAATGAGCCCTCTTTTACTATTTTAAAAGCTCACGACCTACGGAATCCCTGCAAGGCGCAGGTCCAGACCTAGAGTCCGGGAAAGGACCAGGTCCCGATCTACGGAGTCCTGCCTCACTAGTCATACCGGCCCCACCACTCATCCAGGATGTCAGGTGGGGCAAAGTTAGGCGCAGTAAGGTGCGGCAAAGTTAGGCGCAGTAAGGTGCGACCGAAAGACGCTCGTCGCGTGTGTGATGTAATGGTAGCATAGCTCACTTCCAATGAGTTCGTATCGGTTCGAGTCCGATCACACGTAATTACGTATGCTGATCCTTTTTTGTTTGTTTTCTATTTGCTGTTTAGCTGATTTCTTCACAAGTTTGCATCCTTGTTACTAAAAGCACTGTTTTATGTATACTGTTTTCTCTTACACTGTATTAGACTATACTAGACTATACTAGACTAGACTATACTAGACTATACTAGACTATACTATACTATACTAGACTATACAGTATTAGATTCTACTGTAGTATATAATACTGTTTTCTCTTTGTATTAGATGATACTGTCTTATATTCTACTGTATACTATACTACTGTTTTATCTTAGACTGTATTAGATTCTATTGTATTAGATTAGATTAGACTGTATTAGATTAGATTAGACTGTATTCTTTTCTATTCTACTGTATTAGATTAGATTAGACAGTATTCTATTCTACTGTATTCTATTCTACTGTATAATGTAATACTGTTTACAAGTATGCATCCTTGTGACTGAAAGCACAGTATTATGTAATACTGTTAAGAAGCTTGCATTCTTGGTACTAAAAGCACTGTCTTATGTAAAACTGTTTACAAGCTTGCATCCTTGCTAGTGAAAACACTGTATTATGTAATACTGTTTACAAGCTTGCAACGATAACGTCATAGCAAAACCGTAGCTAAAGGCACCTAATTATGTTACTGTCTGCTAGTGTTTGCATGACTAAGTCCTTGCTAAATAGCAGCTAAAAGGACCGTCTTATGTTATACAGTTCACAAGATTGCAACGTTCACCAATTGCAAAGACGTTGCTAAAAGAACCGTATTATGTTATACCGTTCACAAGATTGCAACGTTCAGCCATTGCAAAGAGATTGCAAAGAGGTTGCAAAGAGGTTGCTAAAAGGACCGTCTAATGTTATATGATTTACCAATAGGTCCTCATGACCCGTTTGCAAAAAGGTAGCTAGATACACCTTATTATGTTATGTAGATTGCTAATAGTTGAGATTGTTAATAGATTGCAATCGTTTGCAATAAACTGTTCTATTCACCTGGTCCCACTTACAGAACTCTATGACGACAGCTATTTGCTGCCCACAAATGCAATGTAAGTGCTTTGTCTAACTTAAGACAACCCGATGTAACTTAACACGGTGTATTGTAGTACCGATTTGTATTGTAGTACCGATTTCTATTGTAGTACCGATTTGCAAATACGCACATCTATGCTTAAGACAGATACACTACTGAATCTAACTGATGTCACTTTAACAGATGTGCCTTTAACAGATGTGCCTTTAACAGATGTGCCTTTAAGTGATGTGACTTTAACTGATATCACTACCTAGGGTACTATGGTAGTGATGTGACTTTAACTGATATCACTACCTAGGGTACTATGGTGCTTTGCTGAATCGGTTTACCATTAGCAAGTCTATGCTAAATCGTGCATGATGCTAGAAATGCTTGCAAGTCCTGTTAGCAGCATCAAGCTTGCTAACTGTCACTTCACATAGTGCTTTACGGAGGTCAATGTGCTCTGCTCCAGCCTTTGTCAATGCAATAGCCGCTACCTAAGTCTAGCCAATATAACTTCTTCCCTTAACTTCTTACCTTAACTTCTTACCTTGACTTCTTACCTTAACTTCTTACCTTGACTTCGTAGGGGGAATAAGGGAGAATAAGGGAGAATAAGGGGGAATAAGGGGTTAGTGTAGGTCAATAGCGTCACGCAAGTAAACACAAGTAAGCACCACAAAAACGTATGCTTGAATAATGCTTACAGCGATTTCTAAGCCAACTAAAGCTAAGAAAATGGCCATTGGCAGCAATGCAACAATGAACATGACTACACCAGATGTTAAAATAGGCCATAACATACCGCTTAAAATTTTCAGCAGAGTATGACCAGCGACCATGTTAGCAAACAAACGTACACCCAGGCTAAAGGCACGTGCTAGGTATGAAATCAGTTCAATAAGCACCAATAGTGGTACCATAGCAACCGGTGTACCTGCAGGTACAAAGAAGGCAAAAAAATGCAGGCCATGCTTGTGTAATCCAAGCACAGTAACACCAAAGAAAATGGTAAAGCTTAAACCAATTGAAAGTACGGCACTAGTAGTAATCGTGAATGAATACGGTACGTTACCAGCTAAGTTGGCTAAAATAACGAAGAAAAACAACGCGTAAATAAACGGTAGGTACCGTTCGTTGCTGCTGCCTACCTGTTCTTTAACCATGCCGTGCAATGATGCATAAGCTGACTCTAAACCAACAGATCAACGGCTAGGCACAAGGCGTCGCTCGTTAGCAGCTAAGACGTGCACGCTAATTGACAGCATCAAGACTAGCAAGGCATATAGCCCTAGGTTCGTCAATGCAAAATTAAGCCCTAATAGCGTAAAGTTTACATTTAAAAACGACGTCACTTCAAATTGTTCAAGTGGTGATGAAAATAGAACCATTTTATGTTATGCATGTGCTACTCATGTTACAGTCTTTACAAGAAATTAAGGACTAATGACAGCAGTCACTAATACAGCCTTTACAAGCTTTTGCAATTAGCAATTTTCTTAAGGAACGGAACTCCTCCCTCAACTTCACTGCTCTACTCCGCCTATTCACACAAGAAGTAGTAAGAAGTAGCAAGAAGTAGCAAGAAGTAGCAAGAAGTAGCGACAAGTCGTGTGTTAGGTTCGTGGTCCAGGTGTAGGGCCAGGTAACATGGCGTATCCTTTGCTGTTTTGCAATAGGATGCAAGAGGTCACCTTTTTAAACAAGCCTAACTCTACTAGGAGTTTAATTGCTATGTATTAGCAAATCTGTGCGAAGATAGCCCTTAGCTAATGACCTTACTCTAAGAGCTAATGACCTTACTCTAAGAGCTAATGACCTAACTCTAAGAGCTAACTTAAGACGGTGCTTTGCAGAAGACAGAAGACAAGGGGTTATTTGCTATGAGCTGTGCTATTGTCAGCAGGCGTCATACATAATACAATAGGGCCGACCATAGCTAGCATAAAAATGACGCTAGCGACGACAAGTCATAATGCTGCGTATGTATATAAGCTATGACCGATGCTTGCAATCTGTGTGAAGCTAGCTAGTTGTCCGTCATTAACAGCCGTGCTAAACGCTTGGTAAATCTGAGCGTCAGCCTCAAGAGCAGTCTTAGCATTGAACAGTGTTGCATTGAATCAGCTAAAGACTAGCTTAGGCATGGTAGCAGCAGCAGCAGGCACCATTGTCAACAGTTCATAAAATAGCATAGCAGCTAGCATTGCAGCCATAGGTAAATTTTGAGTGTACTGTTGTCCCGTTTCAACCAACTCTACAAGGCGTAAATTTAGCATCATGATGACAAATAAGAATAAAATAGCAATAGCACCCACATAGACAATCAAGTAGACCAGCCCTAGGTATGCAATGCCTAATAATACAAGGTAACCAGCGACGTTTAAGAACACAGCGATCAAATACAAGACAGACATAACAGGGTTCTTTGCTGTGATGACTAGGATTGTAGACGCAATAGCAGCAAGGCTTAACAGATCTAATAGCACAGCGTTCATAAATAGCAAAGTCTTCTAATCTAGCCTTTTGCTAGAAGCGATGCTAGCCTAACTCTAGTCCTGAACTCTAATCTTGAACTGAGTAGAGGAAGCAGGCGTATACCATGAAAACGACTGCACAGTTTTATTTTTTCTTGCAGCCAAGTGCATAGCTAGCATAACGTAGCAAGGCGTATAAATAGCATCGTTTTGCAAATCTACGTTTTTACGTACATTGGCTACAATAGACCGTTGCCTCTGTTGGGGCCGTGCAAGCAAGAGATGTACACATGCAACAACATGCAATTTCTTAACCTATCTTTCTCTCTCTTTCTCTCTCTTTCTCTCTCTTTCTCTATCTTTCTTTGAGTCGGAGTAACGTTATGCAAGCTTATCCAGTCCTTAACTGGAGTCGAACCAGCTATCGAAGAATTAACAGTTCTTTGCTGCACCGTATAGCTCTAAGGACACCATTCGCAACTCTTTGCAAAGGATAGGCTTGTTTTCTATTAGACAAAATGAGAAAAATGAGAAAAATGAGAAAAATGAGAAAAAACACTTTGCAGCCTGTTTGCCCTTTGCTAATGACAAATATGCCTAATATGCCTAATATGCCTAATATGCCTAATATGGCTAATATGCCTAATATGGCTAATATGGCTAATACAAGCTCGGCTGAAGTTAGGTTCTTGCATAGTTCTCATGAAGTGCGATTAATTGGAAACTTGTGTTTTGCTAACCGTATTCTAAGACGTTGTTTCACAGTAATGCACTGCTCATGTGTCTTTTAGCAGTGAAGTAGCTGACAGGGGGGTAGTTATTGTTAGCAGCTATGCAGACTAAGTTATTGTTAGCAGCTATGCAGACTAAGTTATTGTTAGTTGCTATGCTGACTAAGTCAGACCTTAACTGTAAAGGCACCGAGCTTGTTTTTAGCAGTGAATTGGCTGTAATCAGTCATGCCAATACTGCTTTTAGCAGCTGAACCCAAGTGTGTTAAGCCAACAGTCTGACGTGGCCCATAACGCTGTGTAGTTAAGCGACCTGAGACCTTAATTTGCAAGCCTGTTAAGCTAGACAGAGGTAAGGCAAGGTTATTAGCTGGCATAACGTCATTAAAGACAGGCGTGAGCAAGCTTTTAAGCATGTCTGCTATACGATTGAAGGATAGCTTGTTACCATGCAATGCTAAACACTGTGCTAAAATGCTGCTATCTAGCGTCATGTTGCTTAACTGTACAAGGCGCAATTCAACGACTTTGTTAGCAAAACAGTTTGTTAAAGCACCACCTAGTGTAGCAATGCTAGCATGTTGCATTGTACGACCGGGTCAATAATAAAAGACGTGTACTGTGACCTTATGCTGCTGTACTGCAAAAATAGGCTTAGCTAATAACAGGCCATCATGTGCTGATAAGCATGCTGTGAGCACTGCTGTTGCATAGCGTTCAGTCTTCAGCAGGTTCGCTGCGTTAGACTTAGCAAATGTATATGCGTTCATTGTTTATTTAATCACGTGCTGTAATACAAGGCCCTTAGTAAACTGCAATCACAGTCGCTAAAAGCTGTGTTAAAGGCTGGCTAGATTAAGCATAGCACATGCCTAGTTATAGCGTCTAAGTACAGGGCGTAGAGCTACACTTATAACCTAGCATAGCTTGCACAGGAACCTAACTTCACTGCTTCTCCAACCCTGGCAAAGAGAACTTGTCACAACTTGTTGCAACTTGTCGGAATTTGTCACAACGTGTGCCAACGTATGCCAACGTGTCCCAATGTGTGCCAACGTGTCCCAATGTGTGCCAACGTGTCCCAACTTGTCACTACTTGTCGGTATTTGTCACAACGTGTCACAACTTGTCGGAATGAGTCACAACGTGTCACAACTTCTCACAACTTGTCACAACTTGTCACAACGTGTCACAACTTGTCGGAATTCTTGTGTGGTAGGGGACCAGAGGTCTACAATAATGTGTTATTGCAAAGATTGCAATTGTCGCTATTTGCATAACTAGCTAACTTGAGTCGGCAAGAGGGTTGGGGAAGTAGGTGTATTATTTACAAGTAATGGGACTTGAACCCATATGACTTAATGCCATGGTTGCTTGAGAACCACCTGTCTACCATTCCAGCATACTTGCAATTTAGGTCTTTATTATAGCAGCATAGCAGCATAGCAGCATAGCAGCAGAGCATAGCAGCATAGCAGCATAGCAGCATAGTAGCATAGCAGCATAGCAGCATAGCTGCAAAATTTAGCTAAGTCCTGTCCAATTAAGGCCGTATCTTATAGGTACTCTAATATGGAGGTTTATAAGGACTCTTAAAGTATGACCACTTAGTCATTTCTTGCTAAGTCCTGCCCATTTAACCCCGGATTTTCTAGGGACTCTTAAAGCATTACCACTTAGTTATTTCTTGCTAACTCTACTAGAGGTCTCATACGACAAGCTTGCACGGCCGCACCTCTACAATTCAGGGTATGACCAGTGGCGCAGTCATGTATAGCCTGTTGCAATATGAGCTCACTCTAGTTCCAACTGCACTGGCAAACACCGTGTATGATCCTGCATGCAGACGCACACACGTGAAATGATAGTGGCTATCTAGTCAAGAGAATACGGTCATCTACCTCATATCTAACTAGTGACTATCTAGTGACTATCTAGTGACTATCTAGTGACTATCTAGTCAAGAGAATACGGTCACCTACCTCACTAGTTACTATCTAGTCAAGAGAATACGGTCATGTACCCCATATAGAATACAGTCACGTACCTCACGTACCTCACGTACCTCACTGCTGGTTGAATACGGTCATCTACCTCATCTAGAATAGAATAGAATACAGTCATCTACCTCACCTAGAATAGAATAGAATAGAATAGAGTTACCTACCTCACTGCTGGTCGAATACGGTCACGTACCTCACTGCTCGTCGAGGTACGGTCACCTACCTCTAGAATACAGTCACGTACCTCTAAAATAGAGTCAGGTATCTCATATAGAATAGAATAGAATACAGTCACGTACCTTTAAAATAGAGTCAGGTACCTCACATATAATATAATATAATATAATACAGTCAGGTACCTCACATAGAGTCAGATACCTCACTGCCCCGCTTGCCCGCTAGCGGGGCCGAATATTATAGAATATAATATCATTATATAGAATACAGTCAGGTACCTCACATAGAGTCAGGTACCTCACATATAATATAATACAGTCCCGTACCTCTAAAATAGAGTCACGCACCTCACATACATTCTATTCTGGAATAGAATAGAATAGAATAGAGTCATGTCTCTCTAAAATAGAGTCACGTACCTCCCTGCCTGAGTTGTATAGCTCTAAAATAGAGTCACGTACCTCATATTGAATGAGTCATGTATCTCATATTGAATGAGTTATCTAAAGGGTGGCTATGTGCTATAATGGTTCCTAATGTAAAATCACCAAGTCAAGCAACACATAAGTATCACTAAGCTACGCTGCTTATTATCGCAGTTTACACATGTGACCTTATAACAGCATAGTCTATGCTGTGTTGCAGTTAGCTAATACAGGACTGCTTCGACCTTAGATGCCTTCAGGTCTTATCGTTAACGCGTGTAGCTACTTTGCAATACTAGCTTTCAATAGCAAATAGACCAGTGACGCGCGTTTAGTGGTCCTTTCGTACTAACTAAACGTCCTGTTTTAGCTGAATAACTATCAGAAGATAGGGACTATACTGACTCACGTCGTATTAAACCCAGTTCACGTACCATTTTAATCGACGAACAGTCGAACCCTTTCTAGCTTATGCACCAGAAGGACATGGTGAACCGACATCGAGGTGCCGAACAGCGCTTACGATATGAACTCTTTCGCGCTACTAGCCTGTTATCCCCAGCGTAGCTTATCCGTTGAACGATAGCTGTACCATTACATACTACCGGTTCACTATAACCAACTTACGTTACTGTGTGGCCCGTCAGCCTTACAGTATAGCCTGCTTAAGCTATTACACTGTGATGAGCTATACATAGCTACTTAGTCTACGTCTAAGCTTAGCAGACCTTATGTGCGACTCCGTTATGTTTTAGGAGTCTACCGTCCCAGTAAAACTACCCATTATGCACATTATTTACATTTGTAATATGTTAAGGTCTACAAGTACAGTCCTGTCTTTTAAACATAAACTGTACATTGGTACACGTCAACATAAAACAGTTCAATAAACAAGTGTATTATGCAATTGTCGTCATTTTTCATGATTGCTACATCAGCTGCTACGTGCCTGTATCAATAGCATAACTTACACAATGCACAACTGTAGTAAAGCTGCATGGGGTCTTCCCGTCTACCTGATAGTAAACCGCATCTGCACGGCTAATTCAATTTCACCAGACCCATGGTTAAGACAGTCGAAACATCATTACTCCATTCATGCAAGACCATAATTGGTGGCCAAGGCATTTTGCTACCTTAGAACCCTTATAGTTAAGGCTGTCGTTTATTACGGTTTATAATTAGCTAACCTTTACATTGCAAAGGTTCAGCTAACGTTATAGCGCAACACCGGACAGGAATCACAACCTATACTACCACTGTTAGTGTTTGCAGGCTGCTGTGTTTTGAGTAAACAGTTGCATTTCGCGATTATCTGCGATCCTACATCATGTAATTAGACAAGCTAATAAAACATGAGATATGACACCTCTTCTTGACGAACGTACGAGGTCATTTGGCCGAGTTCCTTAACCATGGTTAGTCTGTCGCTTTAGTGTACTTCACTACAAAACCTGTGTCGGTATAGGGTACGATAGGCTGACGTCAAGATAACGCCAGCAGTAGTAGTTTTTCTTGGGATTTTACCGTTATACTACATAGTCATCGCAGCTTTGTTTTGACTAGCTGCTTAGACATCGCTATGACTTAAGCCTGTGTAACAGCTGCTTAAAACCCTTTTTGTTACAGCGTGGATGTTTACACACCCATGGTGCTACTCATGTCAGCATTAGCACTACTGCAAGCTCAAGCAATTAAAGACTGCTGTTCAACGCTGCAGTATGTTCTGCTACCTGTCTTACAAATTTGCAACATAATACAATAGTACTGCTGCCTACACCCCCGCTATCGCCTCATTGGCCAAATTCTTAGCCGCGATGTGCGAATTAAGGCAAGGCTACACAGCCTAACTGTACACGGTACAATTGCAAGCACGTGTGTATTAGTTTTAGCATTAGACCCGTTAAATTGTCGACGCTGCTTACCTAGGACGGCATATAAACACGCAGGTCCCTATTTCTAAGGATCTGAGGTTGATTAGACATTAACATACTTCCGTAGTGTATAGTCAAGCATCCCGCATAACTACCACGCCAGAATTTTGCTAACTGTTTACAGTGCAATCCTTTAATCTAGGTCACTGAGCTGTTACGCTTTCTCTAAATGATGGACGCTACCAATCCCACATCATGACTGTCTTAGGTTAGCAACCTTCTTATTTTCACTTATGCTAATATTAGGGACTTTAACACCACGTAAAGACTGTTGTCTTCTTGTGATACGACCTTATCGCCATACCACTCACTGCCATATCAAATTACAGCCTTTATGAAGCTAGCTAGCCTAGGTAAGGTGGCTACACCCCCCTAATCAACAAAATTCAAAAACACGATGGATAGACCGTGTGAATAATGCTTGCTAACCAGTGTTGTACTTGCTGCAATTGAAAATATGACGCTGCACTGCAATGCATTTCGCAGAAAACCAGCTATAACGCAGTTAGATTAGCATTTCACTACTAGTCACATGTCATCGAAGCATTATGCAACATGCAATCGTTCAGTCTTTACACCTGCACATGACTAGATCACTACGTTTCGGGTCTTGTGCTGCTAACTATAAACCCAGTAATCAAAGGTGGTGTATCGAACACTCTACTCCTCCAATTTGTTTTTACTAGTTGCTTTAGCTAAGGCTTACGCCGTGCTAGCAGCACAAAATTGCGGACCCATTATGCAAAAGGTACGACATCATGCTATATTTAGCACACTGTCTGCTTATGAGGCTGTTAGTTCAGGATCTGTTTCAGCAGTCATCGACTCACTTGTCACCGTTCCTTCACAGTACTATACGCTATCGCTAATCACGCTATACTTAGCCTTAGATGATGGTTCACCTATATTCAAACAGCTGTATGCCGTTTTACTTAGCTGTCTAATGACATAAGTCTTTGCAATACTAAATTGGCAAAAAACACACCAAGTTTTGTTCCTCACTCCACATGGGCATTTTTTGCTATTAGATAGTTCTTGCATGAAAACTTAACATCAATAAAAGCTAGTTGCAAACGTTTGTCAGCTTACTGGGTTATCACCAGCTATGACTGCTAATCATAAGCATTTAGCTGACGTGATAAGACGTTTGCAAGGCTATGCGACGTTCGCTCGCCGCTACTAGTCGCGTATCTGTTGATGTCCTTTCCTTAGCTTACTACAATGTTTTGGTTCAGCTAGTAAGCATACAACGGGTTTACCTTAAGATTGAGCTTGTTCATGACTTGTTGCAAGCAGTCTAATGATACGTGCTATACAATTAGCTCCTTAAGACATGTGCAAAACACATCTCTTAATTAGCTTAATGTGACGTCTGACCAGTCTGTTATTGCAAGCAAGCGTACAAGCTCATTTAGCTTTATGCTTCTTTGCGTGCGTGATTGCTAGGCATCCCTAGCAGCCTCGTTAGTTACTTGGTGATCTGTCTACATTAGGATCGATACTTATAATACGAGCTAATTAGAGGCAGTGTTAGCTTATTGTAATGCAAATTGTGATGCAAGGTTATAACTCTAGTCCCTATTTACACAAGTTGTTGCTAGTTATGATGTGTACACTACTTGTAGTAGGTCGGCCCCGCTTGCCCCCACCGCTCATCCGGGCCCCACCAAAGGTGGGGCATAGTTGGATGTCAGGTGGGGGCTAGCGGGGCAGGGGAACACGGTGTATTCTGGTTAAGAAATAACATCAAATGGACTATTAGCATATTACTACGTCTCATGGGCCTAATTAGTCTACATAATGCCCCTGGTCTATTGCTCTATTGCAATGCATGATCGGTATAAGTACCTGATTACAGGTCACCATGCTGCAATGCATGATTACGTTTAATAGGCTAGTCTTGATAGCACTGTCTTCCTGCCCTCCTGTCTTCATGCAGCCAGCCCGCACATACCTGTATTATACAGACAAGGGCATGACACACAATGGTATGACAGGTGGCCGGGATAGGACCTAGCTATTATGCTAGCGTTGTTACACCGTAGACTATTATAGCTGCTAATCCTATGTTATTAAATGGTTATGCTAGTTGCTAAGACATGCATTTGCTAACTGCAATAGACCTGGCTCACCCTTCTGTGACAGGTGGGGCTGCTGTGTGTTAGTGCGGTATTATGTTAGTGTTGCAAATACTAATACAGCTAATTGCTTGTAATACCCCAGTATTCTATTGAAGTGCTGCAAGTTGCTTACTGTTGTTAATTGCTTTGCAATACCTCAGTATTCTATCAGTGTCTTGCAAGTCTAGTCCATTAGCATTTAGCCAAGATTGCATTGCAATACATTGTATTCTATTGACCGGTCACAAAGATTAGCAATAGGACCTAAAGATTAGCAAGCTAATATAATACGGTGCTTTAGCCTGTACACATGCAAACATTTCAATGCTTACTGCCTTAATTTTAACGCCTCTAGCCGGTGCACTACTATTAACAACAATGCATGAAGACAGCACGGAAGCTCTGTCACGTGTTAAGAAAACCGCATTATTAACTACTGTTGTCGCATTTGCTGTTGCTATGTTACTGTGATTGCAATTTGACAGTGCTAGCAGCGAAATGCAATTCACTGTGAAATACACACCTTTTTCCCTAGCGGAATCTCTTGATGGTGACAGTTTGAATATCGGTAATGCAGTAGGAAATGCTAACGTGTCTAATAATACGAGCTATTTTAACATGCATTTAGGGCTTGATGGCTTATCGCTATATTTTGTATTGCTGACAGCGTTCACGATGCCTATTTGCATCTTAGCTAGCTGGTCTAATGTACAGCATAGCGTGAAATCTTATCTAATTGCGTTGCTTGTCTTGCAAAGTCTTCTTACTACAGCGTTCGTTGTGCAAGACTTGCTGCTGTTTTATGTGTTTTTCGAAGCAGTGCTAGTACCACTATTTGTACTAGTAGGTGTGTGAGGTGCTAGTGCTGACCGTGTACGAGCTGCGTTTTTACTGTTTTTATACACGCTGCTAGGTTCACTGTTTATGCTGCTAGCGTTCATCGTCATCGCTTCTACTACCGGTACTACGGATTTGCAAGTCCTGTCTTTAACAGGTGTCCATTTTGCAAAACAGCAATGACTGTGAATTGCCATTTTTGCAAGCTTAGCTGTTAAAACGCCGCTATTGCCTGTACATATTTGACTAAGTCGTGCACACGTGCAAGCTTCGGTCGCTGTGTCCATGATTTTAGCTGGGCTAGTCTTAAAGCTAGCTACGTATGCATACGTGCGGATTTTACTACCTTTGCTACCTGAAGCTAGCAGCTATTATGCACCGCTTGTGCAAACAGTGTGTGTCGTTACGCTTATCTACAGCTCCTTAACAACGCTACGACAGACTGATTTTAAGGTACTAGTTGCCTACTCATCAGTAGCACACATGTCAGTTGTTGTTATTGGTTTGTTTTCTAACAGCTTGCAAGGTATCGAGGGTGCGTTGCTACTAAGTATTGCCCATGGTCTCGTAAGTCCTGCCTTATTCTATTGTCTTGGTGGCGTGTTGTATGACCGTTACCACACACGACAGCTACGGTACTACCGAGGCTTGTTACAATACATGCCTGTGTTTGGTATGCTGTTGTTTCTGTTTGTGTTAGGTAACATGTCTACGCCACTTACATTAAATTGAATTGGTGAGCTCTTAGCCCTGCTAGGTGCAATGCAGCGTAGTGCTGTAGTGGGAGCAGCTATGAGCACTGGTATTGTGCTGTCAGCTTGCTACTCGATTTGACTGTACGCACGTATGACAGGCGGTATGTGAAGCCCTTACTTAGGTTATGCTGTAGACGTGACACGGCGTGAATTCATGGTTTTACTGCCTTTGCTAGTAACAATGTTCCTGTTTGGTATGTGCCCTAATATCATCTTAACTGATTTACACTATAGCGTAACTGCCTTGTTAAACAGCTAACCCCTTGCTAATTTTTTCATAGTCACTACTGATTAGACTGATAATACAGATCATACTGATTAGACTGATAATACAGATCATACTGATTAGACTCATGATACTGATTACACTGATACATATTAGACTGATGATACAGATCATACTGATTAGACTCATGATAGTGATTACACTGATGATAGTGATTAGACTGATACAGATCATAGTGATTACACTGATGATAGTGATTACACTGATGATAGTGATTACACTGATGATAGTGATTACACTGATGATAGTGATTACACTGATACAGATCATACTGATTAGACTCATGATAGTGATTAGACTGATACAGATCATACTGATGATACTGATGATATAGATTACACTGATACAGATCATAGTGATTACACTGATACAGATCCTACTGATTAGACTGATACAGATTATACTGATTAGACAGATAGAGATCATAGTGATTAGACAGATAGAGATCATAGTGATTAGACTGATTAGACTCATGATAGAGATTAGACTGATTAGACAGATAGAGATGATACTGATGATACTGATTATCCTCATGATAGAGATTAGACAGATTAGACTGATTAGACTGATTAGACTGATTAGACTGAGGATAGTGATTATCCTCATGATAGTGATTATTCTCATGATAGTGATGATACTGAGAATAGTGATTATCCTCATGATAGTGATTATCCTCATGATAGTGATGATACTGAGAATAGTGATTATCCTCATGATACTGAGGATACTGAGAATACTGATTAGACTCATGATACTGAGGATACAGATTAGACTGATTAGACTGATACAGATCATAGAGATTAGACTGATTAGACTGATACAGAAGATAGAGATTAGACTGATTAGACTGATACAGATGATAGAGATTAGACTGATGATACTGAGGATACTGATGATACTGATGATACTGATTAGACAGATAGAGAGGATACTGATTAGACAGATAGAGGTGATACTGATGATAGTGATTAGACAGATAGAGATGATAGTGATTAGACAGATAGAGATGATAGAGATGATAGTGATTAGACAGATAGAGATCATAGAGATGATAGTGATTAGACTGATTAGCTAGCCTAACTATTCCCCAAACAGATTTTCCCCACTAACACAGAGAGAGAATTATTTGTAAGAGGGCACAAGGGGTGACGGTTTATAAAAAGCAATAAATAGCATACTGCAAGAAATGCAGCACTTAGCTAAATTTTGGCTAAGTCCTGAACGTGAAATTCCGACCCTAATCATGCAAATGCAAATCATGAGCTACAATACACTCTATTATGAGACACGATTTAAGCTAGCAGTAAGAATTGAACTTACATTCTGTCCGTATGAAGGACATGTTCTAACCGTTGAACTATGCTAGCAGGTGGTCTAACGTAAGCCCAATTAAGCTCGATAATACACCATATTTCCCTGTTCCCACCTTGCATAAACTCACTATGTGACATATACAACTAATCATATTAGCATACAACTAAGGGTATAACCGGTGGGGAATAGGTTGAAGATGGGTACCCGATATGCTGATAAAATGCAACACGTTGCTTTAGTCTGCTATTGCTAAATGAATAGCAGTCTTTTAGCATAGGACTGTAGATTGCATGAACATAGCTATGCTGCTATGATCGTCATCGCTATAACGCAGTAGCAGCTTATGCTGTCAAGCTTATGCTTGCAAAGGCTATGCTTGGGACTTTACTTCAGTTTTAAACTGCCAGCTTATTAGACCATTAAGATCACAAATGGCAACAATAGACCAGGCCCCACTGACACAGAAAATCTCTTGGCTATGTTACTGCAAAAGCACTCTGCCCCACCTTTCATCCAACAAGTAGGATGTCTGGTGGGGCCGGTAGCTGTAGTCGTCATAATGCACCGTATTCTCTTGAGAACTGAGGGCCTGCTCCCAGAATTGAACTGGGACTACTAGTACCACAAACCAGTGTTCTACCATTGAACTAAGCGGACCGATTACAGCTTTATGCTAGCAAACTGGAAATCGTTACTTATGCAAGCCTGTCTACAGTTACCTAATGCAAGCTTGTCAACAGTTACCTAATGCAAGCTTGTCAACAGTAACCCTATGCAAACCAGTCTACAGTAACCCTATGCAAGCTTGTCTACAGTTATTTAATGCAAGCCTGTCTACAGTAACCTAATGCAAGCCTGTTTACAATAACCAAATGCAAGCCTGTCTACAGTTACCTAATGCAAGCTTGTCTACAGTAACCCTATGCAAGCCTGTCTACAGTTACCTTACTTGCTCTTATGCATGATCGTTCGTTCATAATAGCTGCAAGGATATGCCGTATTCCCCCTCCGTATCATTACATAGGCGCTGATCTGTGGGCCCCAGTCTAATAAGGAGTTGAGACCGGGGTACAGTGAGGCGGGGCAGAGATGGACACTAGCATCGATGAGCTAACGGTTTGTATTAGTAGATCAGTTTATGCTAGGTCATAGGACAGATCGTAGACGTAGTGCAATCTGCCTTGCAGTTATGTGCTGCAATGAACGTGATAGCACGTTAAAACATAAAATATGCTTCAAGCTGCTAAATACATTGGTTCAGGACTAGCTACAATTGGTTTGGCTGGTGCTGGTGTGGGTATCGGTGTCGTATTTGCTGGTCTTATTACAGGTGTATCACGTAACCCTGCTATGCGTGCACAGCTATTCAGCTACGCTATCCTAGGGTTTGCCTTGTCAGAAGCTACAGGCCTATTTGCATTAATGATGTCATTCTTGCTGCTATACAGCTAGTAACCCCTTGGTCTATAACAGAAGAAGACGTGCAATTTCAAACTATGCTAGAAATAGATTCTAGGGTACCGAGCAATTCAACCTAACTTCACTGTTCCCGGGTGTGTAAAAGGCTAGTTTTGCAATTAACGACAAATTTGCAAACTATGCAAGCTTACCTTTAAGGTCTTATAAGATACAGCCTAAATAATAGGGTCTTATGTATATTCTACAGCCTAAATAATAGGGTCTGATGTATATTCTACAGCCTAAATAATAGGGTCTTAGATTATACAGCCTAAATAATAGGGTCTTAGATTATACAGCCTAAAGGGTATGGACTTTATTTGGACTTTATTTCTTAAATACGTAACAAACAGCAAAAAGTGTATTGGACGCCTGTAATGGCATGCCTCTATGATTAGACACCTGTATTATTGGACACGGGTATTATGGCACGCCGGTATTATTAGACACCTGTATTATTACAGGCCTGTATTCTGGCACGCCTGTATTATGGGACAGGAGTATTGGAAACCTGTATTATTGTACACCGGTATTATTGAACACCGGTATTATGGCACACCGGTATTATGGGATGCCTGTATTATGGGACAGGAGTATTGGAAACCTGTATTATTGGACACCGGTATTATAGGACACGGGTATTATGGTACCCGGTATTATAGGACACCGGTATTATGGCACACCGGTATTATGGGATGCCTGTATTATAGGCAATAGCAAGGGGTGTGTTCATAAAGTCATTATTCAGCAGCACGTTCCCGTACCGCTCCTATATTACGACTTCGTCCAGATTAGCGCTAGTTGTTAGTAAAGCCTGCATGGCGCTGCAGCATGGCATCAATATTGCAATACTGCTAGTAGATGCTGATTTATACGTAGTGTTACGTTATAAGCTATCACTGCAGTACACGCATGCAAGCCCTATTTTACAGCTAGAAAGCCTCTCCCGACGTGACGGGTGATTAGTACATTTTGAATGGGGTATTCACCGTAGCGCACTACACTACGATTACTTGCAATTCCTTATTCATGATAGCCTTTGCAGCTATCAATTCATCAAGCGAGTGTTAGCAAATAGCTACTGCCAAAGGCCATTGCCTTGCTTTGTACTCACTTTAGCAGCACAAAGACAGCCCATCGCATGGGGGTCATGGTGTCCTTTCTTAGCCCCTATCTGCAATCATATGGACCGCAAACAACCATATTCTATTGGCTGCTAGGTTTGCGCATGTTAGCGGATTTAACCACGCATTTAGCAACACATGCTGAAGAAGGACATGTAGCACCTGTGTAGATTATGACGTCTATTACACAATATTCCCCTAATCACACCTAAGAATACCTAAGTGTAGATAGAAAACGTGTGCAATAGAACCTCGTATTCCTCATGCAAGCGATGGTAAGGTTGTGCGCGGATTGTCGAATTAAGGTTCATGCTTCACTGCAGGTCTTCAAAACCGTCTAGTTATTTGGTGTTCAGCCGTGTGACTGTACTACCCAGGCAGAAGGCTTAAGCGTTTGCATGCTAGTCTAGCTAAGCTAAATTAGCAGCCTTCATCGTTAACAGCATAGAATACGAGGGTATCTAATCCTCTTTTATGCCTATGCATTCATGCCTTAGTGTCAATTGCTAGTCAGTAGCAATAATAGGGTGGTCCTTTCAGCATCAAAGCATTTCATTGCTACGCTGAACATACCCACTACCCAACTAGAATCCAGATATCTCTCAATTTCTTGAGAGAGGATACAAGGTAATTAATACCAAATATGCCAGTATCACCTACGCATCTTTTACGCCTATTTATTATTAGCAACGCTTGCTGCATCAGTCTAACCGCAACTGCTGGCACTGAAATGGGTTGCAACTTGTTATAACGGCTGTCATGATCTGACGTTACGTTACGTGTTAAGCTTAAGCCTAAGCACGATCTAGCTAGCTTGTTCAGTCTTTCGACCATTGACAAATATTCTGCACTGCTGCCTACTAGTGTAGTATGACTAAATTCGTAGTCATTGCGGACGTCGTAGCTTTCACTAACGTCTACACGTCATAGCCTTGTTTAGATTTTAACTAAGCAACTAGCTGCTGTGATGTTAGCGCATGCTTAAGCAAAGATTACCTTTTTTAACGACATTCTGTTGAGAATGTACTATATCCTTAGAGGACACTTAAGCTTAGCTGCTAACGTATACTCGCCTGTACGCTACCGTCTTATGTTAGCAAATTGTTTAGGTTACCCCATTGCAATTTGCAGAACAGACGATGAACTTGCATGTGTCAAACTGCTAGATAGCGTTCGCTATGAGTCATAACTAAACTCTCATTTATTTTAAATCGATAGGCATTACACACTAGCTTTGGCTAACGTAGCAAGACATATTGTTTGCATTTTTTGCTATTGCTAGCAAAATGAGCAAGGCAATAAGTCAATAAGTCAATTAGTCATTAACAAGCCTTTTGCAAGCATATCGTTGACAGTAAGAAGATACTTGTAACAAGATACTTGTAACAGCATGTAAGCTAATGCACACTAGTTAGTAGTCTAGGTTGTTACTGTCTTTCTCATCGATCGTATCATGTAAATACATAGTCGTATTCACGAAATAGTTACTTATATTGCAATGCAGCAAGGCCTGTAACAAGGCTTGTTTGCTAAAATTGCAATTCGGCACCCTTAGCAATGTTTATCACTCTACATGGCGTGTCAGAATACACGTTTGTAAAGACAGCCATGATGCATAGCTAGTCAAGCTTGTAACGTAGCAAGGCCTGTAATAAGCCTTAAGATGGAAATTGTAGCTTAATGACAGCTTATGCTGCTACCACTCTTCCCATAGGGCCCGTAATAGAGACAGTTTACTATCTGCCTTTTCAATTGAGTAAAGGGAGTCAATTGAGTAAAGGGAGTCAATTGAGTAAATGGAGTCAATTGAGTAAATGGAGTCTATTGCAATGGCAATACACGTTAACTGCATAATAAGAGGTATTAGCTAGCAAGTGTGCCGAAATGGTAGCCGGGCAGTTCTTAGGCAACTGTGACACAGCGTCTTATGGGTTCAAGTCCCATCACTTGTAAACAATACACCTGCCGCATGAAGTTAACATGCTTTTATACGCCTGCTAGAGTTGACTAGCTTTGTAAGAGGCCCCATGCAATAGACATTGCATCATTGCATCATTGCATCATTGCATCACTTGCATTTCTACACCTGCTAGAGTTGACTAGCTTTGTAAGATGTTACATGCGATAGATATTGCATGACTTGCATTTCTACGCCATCTACAGTTAACTAGCAGCTAGTAGCTAAGACCTCATTCACTAGCTAAGACCTTATTCACTAGCTAAGACCTCATTCACTAGCTAATTGCTATAACACACCCTGGCCCCACCGGTCTTCCTGCCCCACCTGACATCCCGGCCCCACCCCTCATCCAACTAGTTGGATGCTCGGTGGGGCATAGTTGGATGAGTGGTGGGGCTGGGATGTGAGGTCATCTTCAGGATGTGAGGTGCGGCAGAGTTAGCTTCCATAGTGCAGCATAGGCTACTTAGCCTGTGTGCAAGTCTTTCATAACAGTCGTCAATGTGCTGTCTTAAGCTCATATTGCCCATAGTCCTATGCAAACAGCTCTTTAACCGTCATGATCGAGCATGCAACATTAAGCTCGTATCGCCCATCACTTTAGCTAGATCCTAAGTAAGGACTAACACAGGACTGCCTCAAGAGAGAGAAAGGCAGCACAACTGCTTAGTTGTATAGGACATGCTACAAAGCCATGCAACCCAGAGTTCTGTCTTGCTGGGTAAACTACTGGCTAAACTAGTGGGTAAATGAGTGTAGAAACTAGTAGGGGAAGCAAGGGGTTACGTCAAAGGCAACTAGTAAGCATAACACAAGCACAAAGCAAGCGATTGCAACAGGTAGCATAGCCATTCAACAAAATTGCATAAGCTGATCGTAACGTAGACGAGGAAGTGTAGCACGGAACCACACAAATACAAAGCAAAACAAGCAAGTCTTCAACGCTAGCACTACAGCCTGTACATTGATGAACGTGTTGTTTACAATGCATTGCGGCATTACATAGCCACCTACAAAGAAAATAGACGTCAATGCTGACATCAAGACAATACTACAGTACTCAGCTAGGAAGAAGAACACGAAAATCATACCGGAGTGTTCTGTAAAATAACCTGCTACTAGTTCAGACTCAGCTTCAGGCAGGTCAAATGGCGTACGGTTCGTTTCAGCTAACACTGAAATGAAGAACACGATGAACAATGGTAGTAACGGTACGATGTAATACACAGCCTGTTGTCGTTCAATGATGGCTGTATAGCTGAACGTACCTGCTAATAAGATGACAGCAAGCACTGCTGTGCTTAGGATCAGCTCATAGCTAATCATTTGCGCTGTGCTACGTAGCGACCCTAAAAACGCATATTTACTGTTTGCTGATCAACCAGCGAATAATACACCGTAAACGCCAATACTACTGATGGCTAGTGAGTACAGCACACCTAAGCTAAAGTCACTTAACGCTAATCCGCTAGCAAAGGGAATGACGGCCCAACCTAGCAAGCTAAATACAAGGCTGATAACTGGTGCTAAGAAAAACAGGCTACGTGTCGCATGCTGCGGTACCACCGTTTCCTTTACCACAAGCTTTAAGGCATCAGCAAACGGCTGCAACACACCAAAATAACCTACGGTATTAGGACCGACACGTCGTTGCATGCTAGCAAGCACTTTACGTTCGATGATCGTCATGAACGCTACAGATAGAAGCACAGGCACCAAAACAATTAACACTTCAAGTAAACTAAAAACGACAGCTAGCATTACATAATAGCGTTGTTCTACAGACAACATGCGGTTCACACGCAATGACAGCCATGCTTATTTATTTATTAGCAAATTGCAAGTGTCTCTTACAGCTATTAGCATGACTTGAGACAGGTAGCCGTCCTCCTGGGAACAGGTATGGGCATGACGGTACAATCTTGCAGCCATCTATTGCAATGCTGTCTGTTTATAATACAAGCGGCCAGACATACAACACTTCTCTACAACACTCCTCGGCTAGGCAGGGGTAGGGGTAGAACCAGTGAAGGGCAGAATGGCACAGTGATAACAAGGGGTTAGCTAGACTTGGCTGTCTAATCACATTAGATATTTGTCTAGTGTCACGGCTTCAACAACAATTGGCATGAAGGCGTGGTACACACCACAAATCTCACTACATTGCCCGTAATAAACACCAGGCCGTTGTACGATAATTGACGTTTGGTTTAAACGACCTGGTACAGCATCCATCTTCAAGCCTAATGCTGGCACAGCCCAGTCGTGGATTACGTCCTGACCTGTTACGATGAAACGGATGTGTGTGTCTACAGGCACGACCACCCGGTTGTCGACTTCTAGCAGTCGTAGCTGACCTAGTTCTAAGTCAGACTCGGGTACCATATAGCTATCAAATTCAATTGATTCACCATCGGCTGTAATAAAGTCACTGTATTCGTAAGACCAGTATCACTGATGACCTGCTACTTTAACAGTCATAGTGGGTGAAATGACTTCATCCATTAAGTACAGTAGCTTAAAGCTAGGGAAGGCGATAGCGATTAAGATAAGTGCAGGTGTGATGGTTCACACAAGCTCAATCAATGTACCATGGTTAGCATATTTGTGTACGATACCTACCTTGTTACTGCTAAACTTTGTGATAATGACAATTAGCATCCAGGACACTAAAAAGCTGATCACTACTAGATAGAAGAAGATCGTGTCATGCAGCTCTACAATCCCTTCAAACGTTGGTGTTGCACCGTCTTGGAAGCCGATCTGTCATGGGTACGGCACGTCACAGTTTAAAGGCGACATGGGGAACATCGTGCATAATAACGTCATGTTTTCACACTTACGTTCAATAGCTCCTTTGACAGTATCATATTCCCCCTTGTTATGTACATTAGGGTACCTATGTGAACACATCGTTACGCATGGTTCGACACATTCCACTGTAGGCACCACCTAGCGGGCCGGGCAGTAGAGGCTGCTATTAGATTCTCAATCCGCCTTTGCTGACTGATACTTATAGCCCTATGGGGAATACGGTGTATTTAGAGCCGTATACTAGATTTAACATGACATCTGTATATCTCTATCTATCTATCTCTCTATCTCTCTATATCAGTATCATCTCTATCTCTCTATATCAGTATCATCTCTATCTCTATATCAGTATCATCTCTATCTCTGTATATCTGTAGATCTGTATATAAAGATATCTGTATATCTGTATCTCTGTATATCTGTATCTCTGTATCTCTGTATATCTGTAGATCTGTATCTCTGTATATCTGTAGATCTGTAGATCTGTAGATCTGTATATCAGTATATCTGTATTGCATACGGTGTAATGTACCAAACATGGACGTGAGTACACAGATCTATGCAATCTCTCATATGCCTTGCATTAGCTTGTATTCTATTGCACACGTTGTCGTAGATGCACTCACCCTGTCTTATCTGCTGTATTAGCCTGTATTCTCTATTCTCTATTCTCTTGCAAAGACTAGTATTAGCCTGTATTAGCCTGTATTAGCCTGTATTAGCCTGTATTAGCCTGTATTCTATATTCTATATTATCTATTCTCTATTCTCTATTCTCTTGCAAAGACTAGCATTAGTACACATGTGCAGATCATTTGCAAAGACTAGCATTAGTACACATGTGCAGATCATTTGCAAAGACTAGCATTAGTACACATATGGAGATCATTTGCAAAGACTAGCATTAGTACACATGTGCTGATCATTTGCAGTATACGTCGTATTAGCTTGTATTCTCTTGTATTCTCTAGTTAATAAGCACGTACGTAAGACGTGTATGCAATACGTGGTATTACTTCTTTGCTCAGGTTACAAGGACAGCTGTTCATAGGCATGTTTATGCAATAGTGGTATTACCTCTTTGCTCAGGTTACAAAGAGAGCTGTTCATAGGCATGTTTATGCAATTAGCTGCATTGCTTGTATTAGCCACGATTCTATTACAATCATGAATATTCCATAATCGGCATGCAAACACCGTAGTACCTTGTAGCATATTACTAGTCTTGAACCGTTCTTACTAGCATGTAAACACTGCAATACCTCGTATTCTGTTCTCATCTTGACTAAACACAATACAAGCTTGCAAACATTGTATTACTGCACATGCGGTCATCCTACTGCTTTTTCTCAACCGGATTTACACACAACGGCTTTATTAAGGCCTTGCGCACAGCATGCCTGTATGACGTTCCCAGGTACACAAGTCTTGACAAAGCATTACATGTGTCTGCAAACACTGCTATACCTCCTATTATCTTAGTCATTGACAAGCCATAAGACCGGTCTGCAAACACTGTTTTATCTCTTATCTTAGTCACTGACAAGCCATAACACTGGTCTGCAAACACTGTTATACCTCCTATTATGTTAGTCACTGACAAGACATAATACCGGTTTGCAAACACTGTTATACCTCCTATTATGTTAGTTATTAACAAGCTATAACACCGGTCTGCAAACACTGTAATACCTCCTATTATACCTCCTATGATACCTCCTATGATACCTCCTATGATACCACCTATTATACCAGGTATTATACCACCTATTATACCAGGTATTATACCACCTATTATGTTAGTCATGGACATTCCATAAGTCATTCCTAAACGAAATACAATCGGTTACCAACACGGCATTGCCTCGTATTCTCTAGGGGTTCTGAAGAGAGTCTTATCTAGGGGATAGACACGGCACTAGTCAAGATCAATGCAAATACACCACTAGTCAAGAGCAATGCAAATACGGTACTAGTCAATATCAATGTTAATACGGCACGAGTCAAGAGCAATGCAAATACGGTCCTAGTCAAGATTAAGGCAAATACGCCACTAGTCAAGAGCAATGCAAATGCCGTACTAGTCAAGATCAGTGCAAATACGCCATCAGTCAGAATTAATGCAAAGACGGTACTAGTGAAGATCTGTATAAATACGGCATGAGTCAGAATCTATGCAAATACGGTACTAGTGATCAATGCAAATACGGTACTAGTCAATATCAATGCAAATACGGTACTAGTGATCAATGCAAATACGGTACTAGTGAAGATTCTGTTCTGTAGTCAATCTCAATGCAAATACGGTACTAGTGAAGATTCTGTTCTGTAGTCAATCTCAATGCAAACACGGTACTAACTCGTATTCTATTATGTAGTCAATCTTAATGCAAATACGGTACTAGCTCGTATTGTGTTCTGTAGTCAATCTTAATGCAAATACGGTACTAGGTTGTATTCTGTTATGTAGTCAGAGGATTGGGACTCGAACCCAAACGATCTTCAACCCAAATGAAGCACCAAACCTTATGGTCTTCCCCTGCCAAACAAAAAAGGATCAGCATACGTAATTACGTGTGATCGGACTCGAACCGATACGAACTCATTGGAAGTGAGCTAT
>JAMALD010000067.1:0-24186 GCA_023628235.1 Rhodotorula sp. S30-09 | reverse complement strand
CAAATCGGCTCTAGTGATCTGGCTGGGGTTTGGCCTGATGAGCTCTTGCTTCCGCAAGGCGAAACAGTGTTACTGTCAACTACCTCTCAGGCCACTGGCTGGCTCGCTACACTCCATACACACACCCTAACCCTAACCCTAATCCTTTGAGCGTGCGACTCTGGCACATGCCGCAGCGTTGTCGGGTCCTCGCACACCTCTCGCACGCACTTCTCGAGCTATCTCCTGCTGTATTTGTGCTTTGCTCGCGACGGGAAGAGTCTTGAGGTCATTAGGCTTGCTCAAGTCTCTCGAGCCTGCTCAAGTCTGCTCAAGTCTGCTCAAGTCTCTCAAGTCCGCTCAAGTCGCGCTCAAGCCGCAAGCCGTTGGCCTGGTTCCTGATGGCAGGGCAGCAATTGGCGACATCAATTGGGAGAGGACTGCACACGCGGCGAGGGGTAGGACGCGCGTCTGGCTGCTGAGGAGCCTGTCATCGTAAACAATGGGACTCAGCAGAGCGGTCCGGCACGTCGCTCGACGCGCTAGTGGCAGTTGAGGTGACGGGGGGAGACCAACCCCCATCGCTGACGACGACCTCGACGTCTGGGTCTGCCCACTTCCGCTTCCAGGCTCGATTGCACGCTTGACGCGCTTGCTAGATACGCAGGCTTCCTACGCCAACAACCGCACTCGCCCACGGCTGTCCCCGCGCCCCCCTCATCCCCTCCAACCTCTCCACCGCCTCATCAGCGTCAACTTCCCTCACACGCCCCTGGCCACCTTGGACCACCCCAGCTACACCCTTCAACATGCAGGTTGACTCGCACAGCCGGCCCGAGCCGCAGACGTACATCGCTCAGGCACTGACGAGTCCGCAACTGCCGGAGGAACTCAAGCCGTTCTACCAGGCTTTCGAGCGTTTCTGGTCCAACAGGTGCGTAACGAGTCCCTCATCGGATGCTACAAGATGTGGTGGTCGAAGCTGGGGGGTCGGGCGACGCGTCGTCGACGACTTGGCTCGGACGAGGTCATCGCGGACGAGGAGGATGAGGAGTTTGGACACGACTTTAGAGAGAAACCAAGAGCACCGTGCAAGAGCACCTCTGCGCGACGAGCTAGCCCGTCCCGCATCACTCGATCACCGTCGCTTGAACCGCCCGACTGATCTCCTCCTCACTGGCACACAGGCTCTGGTTCCAGCTCACTCGCACGATCGAATCCTTCTTCGCCGTCCCCTCCTCCGCACCCTACCGAATCGACCTCTACGAGTCCTTCATCCAGGATTTTGCAAAGAAGCTTGACCCGCTCAAGCATGCGAGCATTGCGGTCGCGGTTGCGCGGACATACGACGGTGCGTGCGGGCGCTCAACGATCTCTCCCAAGCTGGCGAGCTGACGGGTCGTGTCTCGCAACGCCTCTCGCACGCAGACGGCTCCGCAGCAGTTTCCTTCCTCGATACTCTCCTCCCGGCTTTCGACACGCCCGCAACGCGCGAACCCTTCGCCCTCGTCTCGATGGAGCGAGGCCACTTCCTCCTCCTTCTCGGCCAGCCCGAAGCGGCGAAGGAGGCGATGGACCGGTGTCAGAAAGTGCTCGACCAGCTCGACTCGGTCGACTTGGCGGTGCATGCGAGCTTCTACCGCGTCAGCGGCGACTACTGGAAGGTACGTTGACGAGCGAGGAGGTTCTGTTCAAAGCGAACCCGCTCCACTGGTTCAGCCGAACTTACCACTCCTCTCCGCGCCGCGCAGGCAAAAGCCGAGTTTGCCGACTACTACCGCAACTCGCTCCTCTACCTCGCCTGCATAGACATCGACCGGGATCTGACGCAGGACGAGCGGGCGGAGCGGGCGCGGGATCTCGGAATTGCGGCGCTACTGGGCGAGAGCTTGTACAACTTTGGCGAGCTGGTGCGTCGTGTGGTCACGCTTCAGCCCATCCGCGCGTATTGCGACCTCGAGCTGATATCTGATGTTTGCGGGTCGCCGAACAGCTCCTCCACCCGGTGCTCGACTCGCTCAAAGGGACGCCGAACGAGTACATCCGGAGCTTGCTCTTCGCGTTCAACAGCGGCGACATCGACAAATTTCAGTCGCTCATCCCCGAACTCGAGAAGGAGGTGCGCGCGTCGTGTCCATACCACTGAAACTCGCAGAACTAACACGCTACCTGCCGCAGCCCTACCTCCTGCAAAACCTCAACACCCTCCGACAAAAGATCTGCGTGCTCGCGCTCATCGAAGCCGTCTTCAAGCGCCCGATCCAGGACCGCGTCGCACTGCCGTTCTCGATCATCGCCAAGGAAGCGCAGGTGCCCGTCGACGAGGTCGAGCACTTGGTCATGAAGGCTCTCATGTGCGTTTGCGCGCCCGTTCCCTGCTGGCTCTTGCATACGAGCTCGCAAAGCGCTGACTGGTTGATCGCGCCGCGCACGCAGGCTCAACCTGATCCGCGGCACGCTCGACGCCTGCTCGTCCGTCGCGTCCATCACCTGGGTCCAGCCTCGCGTGCTCGACAAGGCGCAGATCGGCGGGATCAAGGATCGTCTCGGTGACTGGGCGGACAAGGTGCAGGCGCAGGGGGCTTTCGCGAGGGGCGTTGCGCCCGAGTTGTTTGCGTGACGGTTTTCAAGAGGAGGGGATGGAACGCTGCTTGCAGTTGCACTGAACGAAGATGATATAACTTCATTGTAGCGAGTCTCGCAAGCCGCGCGAGTCGTCCAGAAAGAGAGAGGGAAGGCTTTGAAGTCACCCCTGTTCGCGCTCGCCGTTCGCCCAGTCGCGCGCTCATCTCTTTCCCTCGTTCGCCTCACTCGGTTGCGCACTCGCAGCCTGTGGAGGACTGGCGGTGGGCTCTACTCTTAACTCACAGACCTGCTCTGACCGTTACGACCGCCCGCACACCTCGTCGACCCGCCCTGCTCGCCCGCGAACTTTTTTCATCTCTTCGACTCGCTGCGACCCGCCTCGCCTCGTTGGGCGTGTTACACTGGCAAGCACTGCGCTGGCGATGTACAGGAGGAGACAGTGCTTGAGCGCGGGTGCCTGCACTTTGATTGGTGCGCTTTCCCTCCTTTACACCCTGTCCAGCTCGTCCTGCCGCCAGCCTCGGAGGGAGCGACCCGATTCTTCACGGGATGACAAAACCCACCATTACAAGATAGATAGGGACATCGGATGCCGTGCGCGGTGATGCCGACTACCAAACAATTCGCTAAATAGTAGCTGATCTGAAGTTATCGAGTCGTGCTGCAAGGCTGGCACGGGCGGGACAGCCGGGAACGGGCGCGATACGACGACTCTGACCTTGCCTCGCCCCCCTTGCACAGGTCAGACTACCACACGGCAGGTCGTGTAACGTGTCGAGCTGGCGCCTCTTCGAAATGCTGCTTCCTTGGCGGCGTTTCCAACGGTCTCTTGGCGTGTGTACGTGGTCGCAATTCATCACCGTCCAAACAATCCCAACTTTCGCGTCGAGATAGCGAGACGGGAGAGACTGGATCCGTTTGCTCGCTTCCTTCGCGCTGTTCCCGCTTCTCGCTCTTCTCCTGGTCACTGAAGCACTGTGAGAAAGCCGGTGCCCAGCCGGAAAGCCTGCTTGCGACCAGCACGCTCACCGTCGCCGGCTGCACGTGCGGTGAAGTCCCGGGTCGATCGCCTTGCGACTTTGAGATTGCGCCTTCTTCTCGCTCTCTCTCCCTCGACCGCTTCGCAGGATTCGCTGCAACCGCCACTGCAGCCTTCGCTTCCACCACGATGCAGTCGACTACCGCGGCGGGCGCGCGCGACAACGGTTCCTCCCAGCTCGCCTATTCCCCACCTCTCGACCGTCGCGCCATCCCGCTCGGCGTACGGCTCGTCGAGACTGTCCGCGAGTACTGGGATCTCGGCTTCACGGCATTTGGAGGGCCGGGTGTCCATGTGATCATTCTGAGGCGGAGGCTCGTGCCCAAGTGGGTGGACGAGACGACTTTCACAGACCGTGTGTAATCCTTGCTCTCCATGGGCTTCGCGAAACATTGACTGCTCCACGCTAGCCGTGTCCCTGGCTCGCAGTCTTCTCCCTGGGCAACGCCCTCCCCGGCCCGGGCTCGACCCAACTCGCCTTCTCGCTCGCCGTCGTCCGCAACGGCACGCTCGCCGGCTTCCTCGCCTTCCTCATCTGGTCAATCCCCGGAGCCGTGGGGATGGCCGGACTCGGCGCGGGAGTGCGCAAGTTTCCCGAGCGACTGCCGCCTATCGTCCTCGCCCTCTTGACCGGCTTGAACGCCTCGGCCGTCGGATTGATCGCTCTCGCGGCGTACCAGCTCTCCAAGACCGCCATCACAGATCCCCTCACTCGCCTCCTCGTCCTTCTCTCGGCGTCCTTCGGAATCTGCTATCACGCGCCCTGGATGTACCCCGTTCTCGTTTTTGCAGGCGGGTTCGTCACCCTCCTCTTCGACTTCCGCCGGCAGATCCTCGGCCGAATACCCAGCTCAATCAACCCCTACGCCGTCCGAGCGCGCCGGAATGCAGCTGCGTCGCCGCCTGAACCGCCGCTAGACCCGATCTACGATATCGAGCTCGAATCCCTTGGCGAGCAGCGGAGAAACTCAACTCCGGACGAACGTGTGCAAAGGACAGCGGAGGACGAGGACAAGCCGCGCGGCGCAGAAGATCAAGCTGCGGACACTGTGCGTGCGACGCTGCGTCAGCGCAACGGCCCGTCCGTCCAGCCTCCACCCACCGCAGCGCCCGCCTCAACGCACGTCGAAGCCCCGGCCGCTGAGCGCAGCACGCCTATCATGGTCTTGAACCGCAAGATCGCCTTTGCGCTCGGCGCTGGTTTCGTCGTCTACCTCGTTACGATCGTCGTCGTCCGATCTCAGCTCGACAACCCGCCTCGCGCGCTTGACTTCTTCACGAATATGGTCATTGGAGGCACGATCATGTGCGTCAGGGAGTGATGTCCTGACCTTGCAAAGAAGGGGACCGGCTGACCAACTTGATCTGCCCTCCCTGCCCCATTCTCTGCATTTTCGGCGGCAGCTTCGGCGGCGGACCGGTCGTCATCCCTCTTCTCCGCCAGTACACGGTGGGCCCCGGCTGGGTCCAGTCGCGGGACTTCTTGCTCGGCTTTGCGATCCTCCAGGCGTTCCCGGGCCCGAACTTCAACTTTGCCGTCTACCTCGGCGTCCTCTCGCTCCCGCACAACCCAGGTGAGTGAGGCCGATCACTCGAAACCCTCTGAGTGACGGGAAGCTGACCAGAACACGTCTCGGCGCACAGTCCTTGGCGCCTTCCTCGGCTGGGTCGGCATCTTCTCCCCCGGCATCATCCTCAAGCTCGCACTCCTCCCGCTGTACCACACCTGGCGCAAACACGCGGTCGCGATCTCGGTCCTGCGCGGCCTGAATGCTGCGGCGGTCGGGCTCGTCTACACGGCTGTGTGGCAGCTCTTCCTCGGTGCGTCGCGGCCCCTTCACTCACGGTCATGCTGAGCTTACGACCTGCTCGCTCAGTTGGCTACATCTACACCCCCGTCTCTGGCAATATCCCCACCCAAGCCTCCGCCAGCGGTCCCTTGACCTCCGACCCCTTCTGGGGCGTCGTCGCAAGCTTCGCATTCGTCGCGACGCAGTGGTTAAAGTCTCCGCCGGCTGTATCGATCGTGGGTGGGGCGTTGGCGGCGCTGGCGTGGTTTGTGGTTGTTGGGTCGAGCGGGGTGGAGAGGCAGCAGTTTTTGACGTGAAGGTGAGTAGGCGGTCACGTTTCTCTTCCCGGTGCTCCTCTCCCCGTTCGTCAATGCCACATCGACACTGTCTGGCGCGCATCGATGTCGAAGCGATGTGGGCCCTTGGACGGGACGGACGACAACAACGGCTGACCTTCGCATTCCTCTTCCTCCCTCGCTCGTCGTTCAGACCCTTTCTCAGCGCATTCATAGATTCGAAACGTCGCATTGGGCTATCCCAGGGGTGCGCGATGTAAGCGAAGCAGTTCCTCCTCGCTTGCGAAGCGAATCGACCTGGGTGTCTCGCTCGAGAGCTGCTCTTGCCCTCGCCTCTCTGTTGCGTCGCCGTTCGTTCATCCAGGGTGGAACTTCCCGCGTGCTTTGCTCCCACTCAGGTTCCCCCTGTCTGCTGCACTGCCTCGCTGGCTTCGTCCCGCTCGCTGCCTCGGACTCTTTCACTCTCCCTCTCACCCAACGTCCACCTCGCGCACACTCGAGCTACGATGGGACTTGCATCGAAACTTTCAGCCGCAGGGATGCACACCCCTGGCTCCGCCGCCTCGGGGCCGCCTCCTCCCTCCCAGCAATTCGGCCACGCTCCTCCCGCCCAGCAGAGCCCGTACGGCCAGCAGCAGCAGTATGGACAGCAGGGATCGCCGCCGGCCTACTCGCAGGGTGGTGAGTCGAGCCTTCTTGGGTCTTGGAGGCCCCGCGAGACTGTGCTGGACGAGATGGGCGATGTGGCGATGTGGGGACGTAGAGCGCGGGTTATCCGAGATGGGGGGCGCAGGAGCACGGTGCGACGACTTGCTTGACCTCTTGAAGTTGTTTGAGGAGACGGACGAACCCAGCGGACCCCACCGATGCTTCGCGCTATCCAACTCGCCCCGACCTTCATGACGAACACTTCGCGACCCATTCATCCCCTCAAACTCATCCGAATTCGTCTGCTGACACACCACCTTTATTGACGATGGACAGGTTACGCACAGACCCCCAGCCAAGGCGGAAAGTCACAGTTCGCCCCACCGACCGGCGCTCCTCCTCCTCTTCCTCAGAGTCGTCCCCACGGAGGTGCGTTCGAGCGGTGACAACCCCCGCAATGCTTCTTTGGAGCGATCAAAAGCATGTTCCTGACCCGTTCTCTCCGCAGGCTCCTCCTACGCTCCTCCGCCTGGCCCTCCTCCCGCTCTCCAGCCCGGCTACCCCCAGCAACAACAGCAACACGGCTACGGCCAGCCCCCTCAGCAGCAGCAACAGTACGGTCAGCAACAGGGGTACGGTGGCGGAGGGTACGGTCAGCCCCCTCAGCAGCAGCAGCAGCAGTACGGGGCGCCTTCGGGAGCGCCTCCTCCTGCGGGCGGAGGAAGCGTCACGTTCGAGAACATCATGCGGCTGCTCCAGTTCACGGTGCAGGACCAAGTGAGTTGCCCGCTTTTGATGCGCGACCCCGGGGCGGAACGTGGTCGAGACTTTGTCGTCGGCGCAAGATTTGACGAGCCGGCGTCTCCTCGCCGTTCTTTGCGCCGTTTCGACTGCAGACACACTGACGCACGCTCATTCTCGACCTCCTTGTGCAGAAATTCCAAGCCTTCTACCCCTCGCCCCAATCGCTCGAACCCGTCGCGCACCGCATCGTTCAGAGCGGCATGATCCAGCACCTCGCGCAAGCGTGGCGCCTCCCGCTCGAGATCGCCGTCGACCTCGCCAAGCTTGCGCTGTGCGACGTGATTCTGTACATTGATGATTCGGGATCGATGGGTGCGTTTGAACGTTCCGTGGTCGCATTTTGCTGTTTCGCCATTTCGCAAAGGCTAATTGCTCGACTTGCCGCCCCGTGCTCACAGCCTTCGAGGAAGGCGGCTCGCGCATCGACGACGCCAAGCTCATCATCTCTCGCGTCGCGCAAGCTTGCTCGGCGTTCGACGACGACGGCATCCAAGTGCGATTCATGAACTCTCGCATCGAGGGCAACAACATCCGCACGGAGCAAGAAGCCGTCGCGCTCGTCAACCAGATCAAGTTCTCGGGCTTGACGCCTCTCGGAACGGCACTCGACTCGAAGGTCCTCCAGCCGCTCGTTCTCGGTCCTGCTCGAGCAGGACAGCTTCACAAGCCCGTCCTTGTTATCGCCGTCACGGATGGCGCGCCAGGTGGAGAGGACCGCCACACGATTGTTCGTGTGCTCGTCAATGCGAGTCGGTTCTTGCAGCAGACGAGGTACGGCGCCGACGCGCTGTCGGTGCAGTTGGCTCAGGTGCGTTGCGGGCGGAGCAATCTCTCTGTGAAGTCAGCTCATTGAGTACTGGTGTCTCCGCTGTAGATTGGCAACGACATGAAGGCCCGCGCCTTCCTCGAGGAGATTGACTCGCACCCCGAAGTCGGCGGCCTCGTCGATTGCACCTCGTGCGTCGGGCCCCTCCACTTCTCCCAGAATCTAATTGACGTGCACACTTGTTGCAGGAACTACGAGAACGAGGCGGACGACTTGGCAAAGCAAGGTTCGTCTTCCTCTCGCCGTTTCAGAGTGTATTCGTTGACCCCTTCTTGCTTGCGCAGGCGTCGAACTTACGCCTGAGCTGTGGTTGATCAAATTGCTCTTGGGAGGTATCGACTCTAGGTGAGTTCGGCTTTGCACGAGCACCGAGAAGAGGAGGCTGATCCGTCTTTCTCGCACAGCTACGACAAGACGTGCGTTCACCGACGCCCTCTCGCTTTGACAGAGAAGCGGGAACGGTCACTAACGTCTTCGTTGTTCGCGCAGCGACGAGAAGTGAGCAGCACCTCGACTTCTCCTTGCCCAGACGCAAAATGGACTCTCGCCCCTTGCCCGCACTCCAGCGTTAGCCATGAACTGCTTAATCCACTACTACCATCACCAAATGCTGTCCATACTTGTATAGCCCGTAATCAAGGCCATCTCGTCCATCCGAACTCCACACGAGCGAGATCGCGGAAGTGTTGTTCCTCTTCGACCATTCCTTCTTCTCGCGGGAGAGCTTTGCACGCTTGCTGTTACCGTAGTCACATTCGACCTCCGCCGACAACCCAGCACCATCGTTATTGACGTCTCGCTTCCCTCCTCGACGCCACCTCTTCGCTTCTTGCTCCTTGTCAACGACCATACAACGCCCGCATGACTTTCCAGTCTTTATCACGCTCTCTGGATGCCTCACTAGACACGCCCAGCACTCTCGCAAAAGCCCAGGGCCCCTCCGCCACCGTCATCAACAGTCCGCCCTTCGAGCCGGCTTCCAGCGCGCAAACACCCTCGAAGAGGGACAGGAAGGGCAAGGGACGTGAGAAGGAGGGCTTTGGGTGCGTCTGCTTGTTTTGCGCATCTATCGGAGCTGTGGATAGTGAGATGCGGCCCTGGAAGTGAATGAGTGGCTGTGCTGAACGTGTGGGATTACGGGAGGCGTTGGGACAGGGTAGCTGAACGCACAATGGGTGTCAGCGATAGTAAGAGGCTGAACGGGCTCCAAGCAACCGAAAGCCATACGCTCACGGCGACTCAAACCTTCTTCCTTATCCGCAGATCCTCCCCAATCGCCTCCCTCCCGCTCGAACTGCTCGCGCATGTATTCGTGCACCTCCCTCCGTACGATTTGGGGACGTGCCAACTTGTTTGCCGGGCATGGCACGATGTTGTGGTCGATGAGGCGAGTTGGCGGGTGCGTTCTTCCTCGTTTTCCCCGCTCGGCTCTTTCCGCTGATTTGCCATACAATCTATACAGACCGCCTTCGAGACGTATTACGGCGTGACGTCCGAATCGCTTGGTAGGCGCATCGAGCCGTCCTCGTGGCGGTCAGAATACATCTCGAGGGTCTCGCTTCTCCGGTTCGTCTGCGCAGACTCATACGCAGCTCAGCAAGACTGACATCGTCCTACGCAGACAATGGCACCGCGCTCGAACTCCAACCGTCATCCACAACCCCTCCCTTGGCGCCCTTTCGCACGTCCACATCAACCTTCCCTCCGCATCTTCGCTGGTTCCCGGTGCTTCGACTTCTCCCGCCTCGCGTCGTACGGCCGACTCCGCCTCACTTACCTCCGCCACGCTCCTCTCCCTCTCACTCGACATGGGCACAGCAGTCCACTCGTCCCCCTTCACCGGCAAAGTCTCGAAGCGCCCGCACTTCGCGTCCCCAGTCGACCACCTCGGTCGGCCTCTCGGCCTCCCGATCGTCTCGGCGACATCTGTCGGCGTCTCCATCGACGGCACCAAGGTCGTTTGGGGCATGCGAGACGGCAGCCTCCGCTTCACCCATTCGTCACCGACTGGCGGGCGAGGGACGGCAGGCGGGACGATCGAAGCTGGCGAGGTGCGATCCTTACCGGACGCACATCGTGAAGGTGCGGCTGTGCAGGCGATCGCGTTCAGCGGCGCAGGCGGGACTCGCGGAGGACGGATAATGCGCGGCGTCAAGCAGCGCACAGACGTGTTTGTGACGGCAGGAGCGGACGGTGTTGTTGCGATCTGGAGCATGACGTTACCGGCGAGTGTAGCGGGGGCTGCAGGCGTAGGGGATCGTCCGCCAGTTGCGGTCAAGGCCTGGCAGGGAAGATGGGACGTCGCGCTCGATGCGGTACCGGCTGCTGCGACAGGCACGGCGGCTGAGGCTGCACCGCGACGAAGAGCCAAGGCGACGTTCATCGCGTTCGACTCGGGCTGGGTCGGGCGGTATAACGGTCGACCAGCGAGTGTCGCGGTCGGGAGAAGCGATGGAAAGACGGTTGTCTGGCCCGCCGTCTATATCGACGAGGAGAAGCCGACTATCGCGAACGAAACGGATGCAGGGGTGTTGCCGGCGGGACAAGGCGGAAAGGTCGACTACCTCGTCTTTGACCCGCCATCGAACCCCTCGTCTTCCCTTTCCCTCGTCGTACACCAAGCCGAGTCGTCCATCTTCTCTCGATTCCTCTTTTCTGCGTCTAGCTCGCCGATCCGCACGAATTTCGGCCATCCACAGTCGGACCACCTCTCCGCACTCACAGCCTTTGCGGTCGACTTTGAAGAAGCGGCGACCTCGACTACGTCTGTCCACTCGACACCGGCAGAAGGAAAGATCTCCATCCACCCGCGACCCCGCCTCTTCACCCCTTCCGCCAGCTCTTCGTGCCTCGCCTTTCCCTCCCTTTCTCGCTCGACTTCGACCTCTTCGATCTTTCCGCTCTCGACAGGCACAGACGGCGCATCAGCCGGTTCTTTCGGACAGCGGAAGTACATCGCAGCAGGCGACAAGGACGGTCGCGTCTTCTTGTGGAGCTGGGAAGCGAAGCAGAGTGTGGACGAGCAGGAACGAGGCGATCTCGTCCCTCCTTCGGTGCAGATCCAGGGGCTCGAGATTGATGGCGGTGGAAGCGCGAGCAAGGTGACGGCGCTCGAGCTGACTGACGCAGGCGTCTTTGTCGGAGGGTGCGTCTTCATCTCGCTTCGCATAATGAACTCAGGGCTCATCATCCTTCTCCGGCAGCCTCGATGGCACCCTACGCTTCTACTCGACCCTCGGTACCGCGCACCTACTCCAGCCGCCCATACGCTCCTTCCGCGACCGCACCGCCCCTCGCCATCCCTCTCGCATGCTCGCGCAAGGCCTGATCGCGGACGACGAAGAGAACCGATGGCTCGTCTCACACGTCCGAGCCAATCGCAAGGCGGTCGTCGCGGCAATTGGCGGACGGATTCTGGCCTGGCGGACGAGCAGCGATGTCAAGAAAAAGGGCATCAAGGCGGCTGGCGGCAAGTTTACGGCGCGGCAGGAGCGGTTCAAGGGTGAGTTCGCGCAGTCTCCCTCTTTCACTATTCGCACTCATGATACCACTCCGCAGCCAACATGGAGCTGCAGCACCAAGTCCGCGAGTCGATCAACGCCCTCTCTGCCGAGTCCGCCGCACGGCTCGAACGGCGAAGGGAGGAAGAACGCGTGTCGCACGACTTGGGCCTGCCGCCGACCCTCGACAACATGACCGAGGAGGAAGCAGTCGCATACGCGATGCTCTTGTCGATGGACGAGCAGGAGGCCAAGCTGTTCGAGAACTTGGCGGACGAGCCGGACTGGGAGCAGGTCCCGGACGAGTGGCTCGACTCGGACGGGCTCGTGCTCGACGAAGACTACGAGCAGTCACAGGCGTCGACGTCGGCTGCGCATAACGAGGTAGAAGACGACGAGGAGCAACTGTCGCGGGCGACGAGTCGTGGAGACCGCCCGTCACAGTCGCTCTCCAGCTCCCTGTCCGTGCCTTCGTCACCCTTTCTCGGCTCATCCCTCTCGCACGACTCGTCCGCGTCGCCCGCATCTCGCGGCGTCTCGTACAACTGGAAGCCGATCTCTCCCTCCGTTCGCGCCCTCGGCAGCCCTCCCTCCTCGTTCAACCCGCTCGCCAAAATTCACATCAGCCCGCGACTGGGTCCGACGTACGGTTCGACAGGTGCTGCTTTCACGAACGACCCCATCCCCGACATGAGCCCGGAGCTCTGGCCGGTCGCTTCCTCGCCCGCCTCTCTGCCCGGCGCTTCGTTCGCCGGCCGGAGGACCTCGACCGGCGCATCGTCGTCCCTCGCGACTGCCACTACCTTCTCGCCTTCAATGGCTGCGGTCGCAGCGCCGAGCAACACGCCTGCTCGTCGCGGCTGGTCCGAAATCGCGCGCTCGACCGCCTCAACTCCTGGTTCCGCTTCACCGTCACCAGCGTCTCGCGTTTCGACTTCGCCAAGTGCACTCTCAAGCTGGCCCTCTTCGCCGTCGACTCCGTCCCTGCTCGCCGCCCAGCTTCGGCAGAGCGAGCTCTCAGCCAAGGCCGACGAGGCTCTTCGACGACAACAGCAGGAGGAGGAGGATTTGCGGTATGCGCTTGAGCTGAGTATGGTCGAGGAGGCGAGTAGGCTGGAGATCTGATTTATCGCAACGTGCGGAGCGTCTCGGTCAAGCCTCTGTCGTCTCGCCCACTACCCGCACACAGGTCGCTCCCCGACATCGCGATATAGCTGATATCCGCTCGTTGCGTCGCTCCAAGCTTGCGGTCCCTTCGTCATCGAGGAGGCCTCGACGCTCGGCGGTCCGCCTCAGGCATCGCCGAACGATGCCTGAGCGTGGGTCAGGCTTCTCCGCCCTTGTGCTCCTACTTCTAACACTTTACGGCCACCGGCGGGACTGACGACTCTTGACGACCTCTCACGACTTAACGACCCTTACACGACCCATACGACCTTTCCCTTCTGCCGTCGGGCTCTTCCCCTTGTCGATGCAGCTCCACATCGCTCCGATTGCGGCCTTCCTTGCGCTGGCGGGCGCGACTGCTGCTCTCCCTGCGCCGACGGGCGTCATCTTCACCGCTGAAAGGCAGTAAAAGCTCAGCGACGTTCCATGCTTCCCGCAAAAAGTCCCTTCCTGCGTCGGTGAGCCGTGTTCCTTCTGCTCTGCTGGCGCCGCTGATGAAGCGGCTCTGGAGTAGCGTGTCAACTGGAGTGGGCGAGTATATCGAGTTGCGCTCGAGCGGCGCCGGCTTTCAAGGTGCGTTCGCACGACTTCATCTTACTGGCCATGCGGACTTCGAAATCGCGCAGGACTGGAAGCGAGTGCGTGAACAATATAGCTGAGTAAACGTGCAGCTTGAGGAGGCTTTCGTCCCGCAGATTCTCTGTGCGTTGATTCCGCTTGCTCCTCCAATCTGACCGCAGCTGACTTTGGCGCGCTCTCCGACAACTCAGTCAACCCCGTCTTTTTCTTCGACACCATCAAGTGCGCCTGCACCGACACATTCTCCTCTGCCTGTGCGTTTCGGCGCTTTTCCCCGAAACTTGCATGCGAACGAAGAGCGATGGATTGAGGATCAATTTCTTCGCGTCAATCGTGTCGCATGCAGACCCGCAATGCGCCAATTGCTTCATACAGACAAATCAGTGCGAGGAGTACCTGCGCTTCCCAAGCCTTGAGGCCTACTCGTCGACCATGTTCATCCCTTTCTCCTCGCTTCCTCCCGATCTGCGAGATTCGGCGCGGACGGCTACTGGGGCCGTGGATTAACACGCTCTCGCGAATGCAGCTTCGACGGCACGCGCAACGTCTGCGGCTTTGGCTCGTCACTCCTCGGCAGTGATCATCACAGGCGGCTAACAACATCTCGTACGCCTACAACGGCGCGTTCCTCCACCTCTAGGCCTTCCACACGGAGGTGTACCAGCGAATCCACCGTGCAGGCACCCCGGAACAGGGCTACCCGACCGCGACTTCGACAGGAGTCGGGGGAATGCACTATGACGGCGCGGAATGGGCGAAGAGCTGTGCTGCCGGTCCGCGCGCCGGAGCCATCGTTGGCGTGGCGATGGCGCTGGCGCTCAGTATCGCTGGTGCAGTGCTGCTCTGAGTGATCTTGAACGAAGACCTCCCTTTCAGACTTCGCGTTGCCTCTCCTCCTCTTTGTCGTCTCGTCGAACGTCCTGTTCCGCGAGTCATAGCTATCACTAATGCCTCGGAGAACACGGCAACTCAGGAAGCGAGAGAGGAAGGAGGACGACGGAACGGGTGCAAAGCAACCCTTCTGATAGCAAGCACGGCAACAAAGCAGAATAGACGCAACTAGACGCACTCTCCCACTACACAACCAACCCGTGCATCGTTCCTCCGTTTGCCTGTCCGCCCCCCTCCGTCTCCTTGCCGTCGCCACTCGCCTTCCCAACCTTCGAGCGAGTCGACCCGGCGGCCTTCGAGCTGGCGAAGCCGAGCCGAGTCGAGCGTGCGCGAGTGGGTGCGGAAGACTTCGTCGATGTGGCGGTCGGGCGACGAGAGCGTTTAGCCGCAGGTTCAGCGTCACTCTCCTGCTCCTCCTTCGGCTCGGCCTTGACCTTCCTCCCACGCCCCTTCTTCGGGTTGACGTCCTCCTCGACCGGCTCGTTACGCGGCATCCCCTCTTCATCCTCCATCTTGACCGCCTCGCCCTTCCTCGCACCCAACTCGGCGACCCTCTCCTCCGCCGCATCCGGCAGGGGCTCAAACTCGAGCTTCTTCGCACTTTCGGCGTGCGCGAATCCGACCGTCTGTCCTGCCTCGTCCTTAATTGGCACATCCTCTCCCTCCTCGCACTTCGTCTTCCCCTTCGCCCCTCCACCTCCGCCCTTGTATTTCCCCTTCACCCGCTTAACGAGATGATCAATCGGACAACTTTCAACGAAATCCATCGTCGTAACGCCATTCGCAGCGCACCGGACACATCCACGTCCATGGCGCACAAGGAGCGAGTGAAGCGGGTATTTGAGTTGGGAGGGGAGGTGTTGGTCGAGGTGGTAGAAGGCTTGGTCGCGAGACGGAGGGGCGGTGGTGGAGGTTCGGCGGGTGGGCTTTGACGGTAAGGAAGCGGAGGCGGACGAGGAGGGGAGGGTGTAGACGGAGCCGTTCGGGGGGAGCCAACCCAGCGAGAGCGAGAGGCGGTGGACGTGGCTGCGGGCGGAACATCTCGTAAGCTCTAGAGCATCTCAAGCGTGTAGTAGACGGGTACGCACGTGTCGACGGCGAACGAATCCCTCCCGAGGCAGAACAGCAGCACGCAACTCGCCGTCTTGATGCCGACCGAATCGAAGCTGATCAACTCGTTGAGCGCCTCCTCGTCGCCCTTCCCGTGCAAGTAATCGAGGCTCAATTCGCCCTCGCCCGGTTTGAGACCGAGCTCGCCGACGTTTCGAGCCTCGAGTCGGTCGAGGATGCCCATGATCGCCTTGGACTTGTTGCCTGCGAGTCCGCCGCAGCGAATCGTCTCCTGCAGCTTGACTTGGCCGCCCGAGAGAACGGCGCGGTAGTTGGCGCGACCATAGACCTGATCCATCTGGACCTGCGGGGCGACGAAAGCGAGGGTCAGCAGGAGGAAAGCCGCAGGCACGCTCGACCCGGACGCACCTTGGCCGCGGTACTGTTTTTGCTCGTCGTGTTCTGGGAGAGGATCGTCCTGCACGACGCACAGAACCCGTCAGCCTGGCCGATCTCGAGCGAAAGAGCGGAATCCCCCGGGAACATACCTGACAAGCGCATCCAACACGCTCGGCACCTGCCCGCACCCGGCCGGCGCATCCTCATTGTCGACCAGTACCTTCGGCCTGGTCGGCATCCCATGCACGCTAGCGAGCAGGTCGCACACCTCTTGCGCCTCTTCGGGAGTCGGGTGCTGCCAATGCGGGAAGGGCGTGTGGGCTGCGCGGAACGAGGCGTGGAGCGAGAGTTTCTTGAGTGCTGAGGCGGGCAGCGCAGGCTTGGGCATCTCTTCATCGGCGGTGGTAGTCTTTGAAGGAGGAGGAGTGGCGGAGGACGAGGGCTCGAGTGTGGCGGTCGGAGGACGCGCTCGTTTCGCTGGCGGCATCCTTGCGACGTTTGCGAGTGGTCTGGGTGAAAGTGAGAGCGACAGCGCGCTTGTGCGAAGTGCGAGGGCGAGAAAATCGGAGTCGATGTCGGCGAGCGGGCGAGCGGGGCCAGTCGCGATGAGACACGGCTGGACGACGTCGGCGACAAAGTCGGGAATCGCTTGCACGGGCTGAGTCTGCGAGTGCGAGGGTGAGCCAGCAGCGTCCAGAGAGAGCTGATCCGAGAAGCGCCGATGAGAGCGAAACCAAAGAAGCGAAGCAGCGCAACTCTTCATCCTGAGAAGGTCAAGGCCGACGTTGCGAACTCCTCTTCTCTTCTTGCTCCCCCCTCATCTCGCTCTCCTTCGTCTTTCTTTCCCGCTCAGTGACAAGTTCCACCCTCCATTCCTCCGCAAGTGCCTCATAAACGCCCCTCCTCTCCTCCTGCTCCTCCTGCTCCTCCCCCCTCTCGCGCTTTCTCAACCAACGTAAGGTACGCCGTCATCCTCCTCAGCACCGGGTTGGAGGAGCGTGGTGCAGAGGAGAGAGAGGAAGGAGTGAGGAGGGTCGAAAGGAGGTAGAAGAGGGGGGATGGGGAGGATCTGCCCATGGTCGGGCGTTAAACGTCGAGGAGGGCGTCAGCCCGAGTGCTTGAGTGACCAAAGAGGAAGAGAACAGAAGGGAAGAACACACCTTCTCCTCTCGAACCTCCAGCAACCTCCGCTCTACTCGGGCCGTACCCTCTTACTTCTCGCGACTCACACCAGGCACTCCCAACGCATGTTCAACCATCGCCTCCACCGACGTCCCCGTTGGTGCAAGCAGCGTGCGCGGGTGGACTGAAGAGATTGGGTAGGCGGAGGAAGGGAGGGAAGGAATGTACCCAGGGTAAGGCGAGACGGAGGCGTAGGGGTGGGAGCCGCCTGGTCTAGGAGGGGGTGATGGAGCGGTGTGTGCGACGGAGGGGATGGGGTAGGTGGATTGGTGAGGAGAGGTTCGTGGATCACCGGTTCGTTCCTCAGCGCTTCTTTTCTCTGACCATCTGAAAGACCTGCTTCATCGCTTCGCTCCTTCTGCTCCGCTCTCATTGCAATCGTCTTCCTCTCGCGTGCACGTCGGACGATCGCAGCCGTCGCCTTCCGTTCGAACGCCCTCGAGAGCGATGAAAGACGACGAGCTGGCGTCTGAGGCTCAATCGTAGGCGTCGGACTCGCGGTCGAGATTGAGAGCGCTGAGACCGTCGGTCGCGCAGGAAGCGAAGCCGGTGCAGGCGTGAGCGTCGAGGAAATCGTCCCAGTCGGAGGAGGAGGGGGAGGCGGTGATTGCTGTCCCGTGCCCGCCCACAAGGCCGTGTTTATGCGGGCCGCTTCGAGTCGCTAGAAAGAGCCGACCACTCTTTCAATCCGTATCAGGCCGTGTGTGAGCGATGAGAGTGCGAGGACGCGGTGAAAGAGGCCAGTGCGCTCGCCTCGCCGCGTCGAGTACACCTGAAGAAGTTCAGACATGTTGGGCAGGTCGACAGAAGAGCACTGCAGGTGGGTGCGACTGCGACGAAGCCCTGTGTCGCCCGCACTCACGTCCTCCTGCTCGTTCCAGTCGACATCGGAACTTTCGGCCAAGTCCCTCGCTCGCTCGCCTCTTCCAGCTCTTGCACGCTCCGTCCGAGTGCGAGTGCACACACGCACACCCTCGGCACACACACCCACTGCCCGCACGGCGATCTGCGTTGCTGACGCGCCCGTGTTTACGCGAACTCGCCCATCGGACCGCACTCGCACCTCGCACCCTCTGCCGTTTCCCTCGCTCTGAGACTCGGCCGGACTCAAAGTGCACTGCCTACACACGCGCAAACCACTCCCACGCGCACGTCACGGCTCGCAGCGACGCCGCCCGCGCTTGCACGTTCGTCTCGCGCTCGCGCCGGTTCCCACGGACTCCTCGGACGCGCGCTGTCGTACCTGGTACGTGCCCGCGCGGGCCTTCTGCCGTCCTTGCACTCACCTCTTCGCGCTCGAGCAGCCCCGACGCCTTCACGCGCCCAGGTCCGTTCGACGAACCGATGACATCCATCCGACCAACCTCGTCGCACTCTATCTCCCATCCTCCCCTCCCCGTTCCACAACAGGCACAAACACTGCACTCTCCCGCCGCAGCGCCTCCTCCAGACCTATTCGTACTCGTCCGCCCACCGCCAGGCTCGTCCGCCCACCCGTTGAACCTCCAAGTCCAGCTCCTCGTTCCCTCGACCGCCCATCGCCCATCGGGGCCGGGACGAGTGAGCGCAACGAGTTTGGACAAGGTTGCTGGAGCGAGCGTGAGTAGGGACGGGGAAGTCGGGTTCGTCGAGGGAGGACGGGCGAGCGGGAGTTTCGAGAGGGCGAGGAGTTCGTCTCGCGGGCGGGCATCGCCAGGAGGGAGTGCGCGGGTCTCTCGCTCTCCGAGTCTGTGCTCCCTCGCCTCAGGGCGGAGCGGGTACAGCGCCTACTCGGGCGAGAGCGGTGTGACTGGGACCAGCTCGGCAACGGGCACGGGGACAGGGAGCGGAAGGAGGAAGGTGACGCCGTTGCTGAACCTGGCGTTTCATTCGGTCTTGCCGACGGTCGTCACGGATGCGGGTGCGTTCGCGCGCGCAGGCGCCTCCGATTCTCTTTTCTTCTGCGCTCGAGGGGAAAAAAAACTGATGCATGCGGTTCGCGAATCCGCAGGCACGGACCAACGAGTCGCTAAATTCGCCAAACGCGGCGTTGAATTCACCGGTCTAGCGATCTTTGACCCGGTCGACCTTGCGCTCGCCAACTCTCCCGCCTCAACCTCTACCTCTTCGGGCGTCGCTTCTCCGTCGGCGACGAAGTTGAGCCCAACTCCTTCGAGAGGTACGAATGGCTCAGCGGCTGGGGGAGGCGGAGGCGGAGGAGGGTTCTTGGGCAGGTTCAAGCGGTTGTCGTTTAACCCCGGTCCTTCGCCCTCCCATTCCTCCGCTTCCACATCCGACTCGCGCTCCGCGAAAGTCTTCTCGTCGCTCTCTGCCGCTCCTGCACCCTCGACCTCCTCACCCTCGAAACCCCCCTCGGATCCCGCGCCGTCCGGCCCTTCTGCGCACACACTCCCTCTCCTCCGTACCGCCTCACTACCACATACTTCCCCTTCTTCGCCTTCCGCACCTACGCCAGCCGAGAAGGGCGAGAAAGGCTATGCGTTCGTGTTGCGCAAGTGGTTGAGGGCAGATTTGGAGGGCGCGCCGCGTGGTGTGCGGGTGGAATGGAGTCGGCGACGGTTGAAGGATCTGAAGAACGCTAGTGGGCGGGGCTCAGAAGCCGAGCACGGGTCGGAGGAGAAAGTCCCGGCGGAGCGAGAGGAGGACGATGAAGAAGACCCGGACACGCCATGGGTGTGCACGCTCGTCTACCCTCTTTCGGGGGCTCATGCGAGTCCGAATCACGGTTCGGGGGAGACGAGCCGGGGGAGCAGTCCGGCGACGTCTCTTCGCCGAGCAGGAGGGGGGTCAGAGGACAGTCCGCCTCTTTCGAGCTCGACGACGCAAGGGTTCGCGATTTCGCCTACGACGTCCACCTCGGCTCTGCCTTTGCGGAGATTGCACCTCGCGACCCTCCGTCCTGCACCTTACCATCCCAAACTCGTTTCGACCCTGCTCCTCCCTCCTCTTCTTCCCTCCATCCCGCTCGGTACGTTCCACCCTTCCCGCGGACTGCAAGGGGGAGTACTAGGGCCCGAAGACCTGCGGGACTTGGTGATGGTTTCCGCCATGTGGGTCGCCGTTCGCGAGGGGTTGGGCGGACTGGAAGGCGTGAAAGTGGAGACTGGGATCGCAGGGATGGGAGAGGGAGTGGAGCAGGTCGTCGCGGGTTTGAAGGAGAAGGGTCAGGGTGTGAAGAAGGTCGTCTCGATTGGAGCGTCGGCGGGGGCGACCAGCAGGGAGAAGGAGAGAAAGGGAGGGTTTGGGTTGGGGTTCAGGGAGAGGTTGTTCCGCTGAGCAGAAGGACAGGGGGAAAGGAAGAGTAGACTTATACCTTCGTGGTGTTTTGCTATACCCTCTCATCGCAACTCGTTCTCCGTCCTCTTCTCCACGCTCGCCGTCACTCGCTCTCGCTTCGCTCGCCGCTTTCCCTCCCGGTTCCAACGTTACGTTCACGCATACACCCGCTGCGTCACCGCTTCTGATCCGTTGGCCCCAAGGCCCGCCAAGTCCCTTGAAAACGCGCCAACTTTTGCTCAAAGTCCAACTGCCAACGTCCGTCGCCACCTCGCTTGCTCGCTCGTCTGGCTCGCTTGGTCTCTGCCCATTCTTCTCGCACGACAGAGAAGGGAAGATGAGTTCCGAATACGCGCGAGTACCTACGAAGGAGGCGTCCCCCTCCCCCTCCCCCTCCCCTCCCTCTTCAATCGATGCTGCCCCCACCAAGCTCGTCGGTGACTCGTACTCGCCCCCAACGCGCCACTCGGCGCCTTCAACGCGGCACGCGGTCCTCCGTGCGCTAGCGACCACTCTCGCGTGTTGGATCGCTGGATTCGTAGTCGGAGGAATCGGGCTGGTGGTCCTCGCGCCTGAAGTCGCGGGTCGGGCGTGGGGCGGCGGGTTGTCGTGCGAGAGCGACCGGGTGGGCAGGGGCAGGCTCTGGAAGCGCGGAGAGGGAGCGACGGGTGCGGAATACAGCACGACTACATACGACTCGGAGGGTGGGAGGGGCGCGACGAGCACGTTCGTCAAGACTACGAGGCCCATTGTCAATCCCGGTGCGTTTGGCAAGAGTTGGCTGACTGACGCGTCGGTGGCGGTTTGAGGAGAGCGTCCGGATGCGAGGTCTTTCGTACCGAGGTTTTGGATGGACCGGTCCTGACAGCGTCTTTTTTCTCTCGCTACCTGCAGGCGGCTACACGATCGGCACTCTGACGGGTTTCGTGCCGGTCTCGACGACTACGCTCCCTTCCTCCCCATCCGCGCCTTCCTCGTCCGACTCGTCTTCCGGCTCGTCCGCTCCCTCAACGAACGAGACCAGCACCTCCATTCCCGCACCGGTATCGACAGCACACTCGACGAACGAATCACCCGAGACGGTCGACGAACGCACCTTTACTCGCTCGAATCCGTTCGTGCACGCAGTCTCCGCCGCTCCGTCCGCCTTCGCCTCCTCTCGCGCGCCACCCGAGCGCAAACTCTTCAAGCGCGGCGATCCACCGTCCAACACGTCGTCGTCCACCCGCACGTCACCTCCGACCGCAACTGCAACTGCAACTGCAACTGCAACTGCGACGGGCAAGGAAGAGTTCAGCACGAGTATCGATACGCGTCCGGGACGGGAGACGACTGTGACACTCGTGAAGACGACGAGGCCTATCGTGCGTTCGCTCCGAATCCGCTTCGACCCAGTCTCGAGTGTGTCGCTGACGGGTCTCGGACCGGGTTTGTTTGCACGCAGGTGAACGCGGGGGGTTACACGATTGGCACGCTGGACGGCGCGTGGGTGGACGTCGCGAAGCAGACGGACCGCCCTTCGGGCTCTTCCGCTTCCTCGTCGCCCTCTCGCTCTCGCTCTCCCGCGGCGACTGGGCCCGATGCGGCGGCTGCGACTGACAAGCCGGAGAAACGCGGGGCGCACGAGGAGTTGAGGCGGAGGACTGTCGTCCATCTCGCGGCGGAATAAAGCGTCGACGACGGACGAAAAGAAGGGAGGAGGACGCTGGACGTCCTGCCTCGGTCCTCGCCCGGCGACGCTGTACTACACACGCACTCGTCCGTGCTTCTCCCTCGCGGACTTTCGCTGGAACGCTGTCTGTCACCGGTTGGTTGTGTAGACGTTTCGAAGGCGAGCGCTCGCAAGCGACGTCGTGCGATCGACCGGGTCTGGACCGGGGTCTGGCCCGGGTCTGGACTGTTCGCACCTGGCACTTCGCAATCGACTCGCTCGCTCGTCTCGCAGCCGACGCGCTCTCGCTGGACGCACGCCTCTCCGCCGTCGCCGTCGCCCACACCAACCCAGCCACAGCAGCCACAGCTGGTAACCCTGTGCCCGGTTCTCGCTCGCCGCCCGTCACCGCCTCGCTCTCTCGACCTGCGCACGGCGAGCACTCGAGTCGCGCGCCCGCACGTCGGATCGACTGCGAGACACGGGCCATCGCGGTGAGTGCTCGCTGTGGGCTGAACCCGGTGGGCGGGTGCGGAGGATGCGGTGCGAGCGGTCAGGGTTCGACGGGCGCGGACGCGGGCTGATGGGAGCGCTCGACGGGTGAGACGGGACACGGGAGTGCTGGGCGTCTGGCTGTGCGACCAGCGCGCGCATCAGGCGAGGCCGAGCGGAGCGACATCGTTTCCTGCCCGTGGCCCTCGTGGGAGGAGAACGAGTTCGACGCGGCCGCACAGGACGAGCGTCTGGCGATGCTGACCGTACTCGCACACTCCCTGCAGACCACCGCACCGGCACACGATCCAGCTGCACGCACGAAGTCGGCCTCTCTCGCCTCGGCATTCCTCGCTCCCTCCTCATACTCGTCCTCTCCCTCTCGCTGATCTCGCCCCTCCTCGCCTCCTTCGATCTCTCTTCTTTCGACTCCACTCGAGCGACGCGAGAGCCCGCCGTGAGAAGCCAGCCGCCGCACCATGTCGGCGTCGATCCGAGGCGGCTTTCCCCTCTCCTCGTCGTCGAACACTCGACGACGGAGGCCGTCCGTCTCGGGCTTGTCGCTCTCGTCGCCGGATGTGCCGCAGCTGCACTCGATGCCGACCCGACACGAGAGTCCGCAGACGCACCCGCCGACTGGATCGCCGTACATCCACCACTACCACCGCGAACCCTCTGGCGGTCCGCCTCTCCAGCCCTTGACGCCGCTGCACAACCCCGCCGCCGCCGCCGCCGCCGCCGCCTCCTCGAACACCTCCTCCCGTTCTTCCAGCGGCGGCGGCGCTGCCTCCCCGCACAACCCCTCCGCCTCGTCCCTCTCGCTCACATCCGTCTCGTCGGCCTCGACAACCCACACCACCACGACCGGCATCTCCCGCGCGTCTTCGACGCGCTCGACCTCGTCCGTGCAAGCAGTTCCCATGCGCAAACCCCAGCGCACACCTGCTGTACCGCGGATCGTGACGAGGGGTATGAACGCGCTCGGAGCGTACGGGGTCGGGCCGGGTAGTGCGGCGCAGAGCCCGACGAGGGGGAGGGGGGAGGCAACGCCGATCGGGATGGCGAGCGTGGTAGGCGCGGATGTGAAGGGGAAGGGGTGCTTGGTGGACATGGAAGACGGCGGCGGAGAGTCGAGTGAAGCTGGGAGCGGGAGCGGGAGCGGCGGAGGAGGAGGGAAGAGACCGAGTATGTTACAGCGCAGTAGTTGGCGTCGGAGGCCGAAGGGCTCGAACGCAGGTACCAGCGACGGATCGCCCCCTTCCCCGCTTCCGTCGCCCGTACACGAGGCAGAATCGATCCCGAATTCGCCGGTGGGAGCGAACACCGACCTCGATTTGCCGCCCTTCCGACCGCGCGCGGGAGCGGGAGGGGCGCGAACAGATTCGGCGGGATCCGGGTCGGTGTCGGTGTCGGTGTCGGTGTCGCGCGGCCGCGGACCAGCAGGAGAGGAGGAGACGGACGACGACCGTGCCGATTCGAGCAAGAAGGAGACGTTGTCGCGGTTGATGCGGCCGCAGGAGGAGCTGACCGCGGCGAGTAGTTGGGCGCAGGACGCTGCAGGGCGGGACGGGTCGCTCGGTCCTTCGCGCGTCGAGCAAGCTGCCTCGCCGAACGGTCGACCGCCGCCTTCGAATGCCCACGAACGCCAAACCAGCTCGTCGGGCACCGCCATTCCCGGCTCGCCTGCGTCGCCTGCCCCAGACCGACGCCCCGACTGGGCTGCTGCAGGCGAAGAGCGACGAGGCCTCCCGTTGACGGTCGAGGAGCGCCAGGGGCGTATCGGGATGACGCCGAACGCAATGGGCGTCGTAGGGAACCGCAGGACCACGGAGGACTTCGAGTTTGGAGAGGTTTTGGGCGAGGGTTCGTACAGCACTGTGCGCGGGCGGCGGGGGGGGGGGGGGGGGGGGGGGGGGGGGGGGGGGGGGCGGGGGGGGGGGGGGGCGGGCCCCCCCGGTCGGGTTGTGGGACTCACGGGGCGGGAACATCATCTCGATGTGAGCTGCGGCGAGGCCTGCTGCCAGCAGGGTG
>JAMALD010000066.1:0-33350 GCA_023628235.1 Rhodotorula sp. S30-09 | reverse complement strand
CAATGTGGGGCTCGAACCCACGACCACCAGATTAAGAGTCTGGTGCTCTACCGACTGAGCTAACCGGGCTGTGCTTGTAAGCCGGCGGCTTTGCCTATATGGACCCGTTCAATCTGTCACCACCACCCCTCCCTGCTTCGTTCATTGTTCTCTGCATCTTACCTCTGCCTCATCGCTCTGCCTCCTTCTGCCAGCTTTCCTGATGATACTGCTGCCTTCAGTTCGCTCCGAATGCTTCTCTTGCTCGCCTGGCGTCGTCTCGGAAGTTCCTCCCAACTCCGCCTCATCGCTCAACAAAGTGCCTCCTCTCGAAAGGGTTCGTGCGGGGGACATGGGCACAACAGGAGAGTGCATGACGTCGTCTTACACTTCTCTCGCTGCCCAGGTCTGCTTTGTGGACGCGTCGCTCGAACTGGCGGTGCTTGTTCGCACGACGAAGGTTCGTTGGCTTACGTTGCTCTCCCTCAGGACGTCAAACTGACCTTAGGCCCTCAGATTCCTGTTCAGTAGCTTCGATCCTTTCGGGGACTCCTGGACGAGCCTGATCCCTATTCGTCCGAGGTAACGTCTTCTTCTTGCTCCTCACCCTCTCGACAATTCCCTACTATGCCTCGCCGGGACGCGACGCATGCTAGTCGACGACTCCGCTCAGCCACGGTCTCCGTTCGCCCGGTGCCAGTCCCGCCGCCGGCTCGTCCGGCCAACTCACGGCAGCAGACTGCTCCTGCCTCGACGGCCGAATCCGAGGCCCTAGGGCAAGACGCTGAGCTGTGGATTCAACGACCGCAGAGGAAGGCGAGTCTGCGCGCACGCACGGATAGAGGAGAAGGCGGAGAAACGGTGCGAGGCGGTGCAGACAGAAGCGAACGAGCGGGGGGGACGGTCGAACAAAGTGCGCGAGGTGCGCTCGCTCTTCCTCCGTCGATGGATCTGCGAGCATGCTGACAGCGCACGGACGAACAGGCCAGCTCGACTCGCTCGACGCCGAGCACGCATCGTCGTCGGTCTCCCTCCTTTCGCAGACCGACACGCTCGCCTCTTCCTACGCCTCCCAGACGAGCAGCTCCGACATTACGACGCTGTCTCGCAGCAGCTCCTTGCCTTCTTCCCGCTCGCCCGGCCGCGAAGTCCCCCGTCTCCCGCAACCCATCCCCATCGCAAGCCGTCCTGCTCTTCACCGCCGGCATTCTTCGGCCGATTACTCCTCTATCCCTGCACCGCTTTCTATTTCAACGGCGACACCGCCAGCCACGTCGGCTTCGCTACCCGCCTCTTCGCGACAACGGTCCTTCCTCGCAGCAGTCTCGGCCGCACCGTTCTCCAATCTCGTCGCTGTATCCGACTCCGCCAGCAACTCGCGAACTATCGACAGCTACACGGCAGCACCACTGCCACCGCGGAAGGTGACGACATTGACCGTCGGTGAAGGCGAGCCGGCTCGCGTCCTGAGACGTAAGGCTTCTGTGGCGGTACGAGCGCGATATGGCGGCGCTGGCGGTGGACACGAAGAGTCAGTGGCGCTTTCGAGCAGAAGAAGCGTCTCGAGGGATCGTCCTCGACCCTCGTTGTTCGCCGACCGACGAACAGAATTTCCGCCCTCTCCTGCCTGTCCTTCACACCCATCCTGCACCGGTACCTCCCTCAACACGATTACCCCTCTCGCACCTCCCTCACCAACGCTGACGTCGGTGATGGCGTTTATGAGCGGTGAATCAGCAACGAGCTCCGCCTTCGCCGCGACTCCTTCGCGCCCACAGCTTAGCAGACCCAGTAGCAACCGGTCGGCCCTCACAGACTCGTCTTCGCCATTCGACAGCGATTCGAGCAAATCGGCATTCCGCAGCGGGATGCTCAAGCTGAAGAAGTCGACGGCGAGTCTGCGAGCAGCGCTGCGGTTTAGCTCGCACAAGCACGAAAAAGCGCCGCCTCTTCCTTTCCAATTATCCTCATCGTCATCGACTTCCTCCTCCGGCGAGGACAACCGCATCACGCCGCCTCTGTCGACTGCAAAGCCGCCTCAACCGCCTACCAACTCCGCCGACTCACGACAACCACCGACGTCGCCTACAACGCCTCGTCGCAGCCGTACACGACCTCGCACGCGGAGTCAGCAGCACACCGCGAATGTCTCGCAAGATCGCTCGACGCGGCACTGCTCGCGAACACTCCGTCGAGCGGCAAGTACAAGCCAGATTGGCCGTCGTCTCCCCGTCCTGCGTGATACTCGACCACCTTCGCCCCCGCCATTACCACGGGCAGCACGGACGCGGTCAAGCACGCGGACAGATGAGGAGGTAGCTACGAAGGCGAGCGGCACGCTTATATATCGCCATTAGACGTCGATTTGTAATGCCTCATGCCATACGATTTCCCAGACAGGGGGCCACCCTTCTCTTGTGCAAGCACGCCTTAGTGGAGGTCGACCCTGGCTTGCGGCGCGCGTTGCAGGCGCCGGACGATCCGCTCGTCCTCCTCTGCCCGCTCTGTCCTGCCCAACTTCGCGCGTCCCTCGCCCTCTGTGCGCCAGACGCCCGCCTTCACCTCGTTGGCATCCAGCCTAGCAGCCCCCTTCTCCTCTTCAGTCTTTCTCTCTCAGGCCGACCGTGCCAGGCATCGTTACCTTCGCAAACGCTTCATCCCACGCTACGACCGCTCGCCCTTACCCTCCAACGTCTCCTGCCGCCTCGCCTGCGCTGCCAGGAGGAGGCTCGTTAACGGCATGCCCCGGCAAAGGAGAGGAGAACCCTACAGGTCACGCTGGAACGGACGCACCTCTCGCCTCTTGACTGCTGTTCCTCTCTCGCTCACGCCTCCGCTGCGTTTCTCAGCTCTGCTCACCCAATACTGATTCGACATGTCCTCTGCGAAGCACGCATCCGCCATCCCCCAGCTCTCGTCGCCGCCGACCCTCTCGGCACGCGGCCAGCGCGCGCTCATCCGCCCACCCCTCCTGCGCTGCTCGCTCTTCGAGTGCCAATACAACGCGTGCTGCAACCATGCGGGACTGCTGAACCTCGGAGTCGCCGAGAACGTGCGTACACGCAGCGAGCACGTCTCGCGGCCTTATCTCGACAGAACTGACCTCGCGTTTCGCTCAACAGAGCCTCTGCCTCGACTTTCTCGCCGACTACTTCAAGAAGAACTTCTCGCTCGAGTACAGCGACTTTACTGTGCGTACCTGGAGAGATTCCGTCCCGCGCTTCGCTATTGACCTTCGGGTGTTCACGCAGTACGGCACTGCCTTAACTGGCAGCTTGCGCCTCTTTGCCGCGCTCCGCAATCTCTTCGACGTCCACTTCAACGCGAGCCAGCCCGTCCTGCCCGAGCATATCGTCGCCGGAACAGGCTGCTCGTCTGTCATTGACTCGCTCGTTTCGGTCCTCGCTGACGCCGGCGAGGGCATCCTCGTCGCCAAGCCGCACTACAACGGCTTCGTCACCTCCTTTCGATGCCGCAACGAAGTCCTTACGATTGGCGTCGACGTGCCAGCCGGCAAAGAGGCCTTGCCCGAATCGCTCGACGCTTTCGAACGCAAGATCGAGGAGTGCAAGGCGAGCGGCGTCAAGATCCGCGCCGTTATGCTCTGCAACCCGCACAACCCGCTCGGGTTCTGCTATCCCCGCGAAACCCTCCTCGCCTACCTACGCTTCGCTGAACGACACAACATCCACCTCATCAGCGACGAGATCTACGCTCTGAGCGTGTATGGCTCGGATTTGCCCTCGCCTGTGCCCTTCACCTCTGCCCTCGCCCTCGACCCAATCGCGGAGGCAGGGTGCAACCCTGAGCGCATCCATGTCGTCTATGGTCCGTCGAAAGACTTTGGCCTCAACGGGCTGAGGCTCGGCGTCGTGGTCACGCGCTCAAACGCCGTGCACATAGCCATGGAGTCGAGCGCACTGCTCATGAAGATCTCAAGCGCGTCGGTGCGTCCCCCCCCCCCCGGCGCTCAATTCGCTGAAGAAGGCGGATCATTGACTCCCTTTGCTTGCAGGACGCCCTCTGGTCTGGCTTGCTGCTCGACTCGACCGCTCTCCCGCACTACCTCTCCCTTAACCGCTCACGCCTCACCTCCGCCTATACACGCGCAACCTCTTTCCTCAAGACCCACCAGATCTCGTACCGTCCCGCACAGGCCGGCCACTTCGTCTGGATCGACTTGTCGAGGTTCTTGCCGACGCAGGACGAGGAGGGGAAGATGTTGGAGGATGATGTCGAGAGGGAGGAGGTGCTTGTCCAGCGATTCCTTCGGCACGGCGTCAACTTGGTGCGCTGCCTTCCTCTCCCTTCTCATCCTCTCCCAGTACTGACCTTACCACGCCTTGCAGGGCCGCGCGAGCGCCTACTCTGGTCAGCCTGGCTACTTCCGCCTCACCTTCACCCTCCGTCCCGACTACTTTGAAGTCGGCCTCGCAAGGCTCGAAGATGCTCTCGGTCTCGAGCGGACGCAGCCTGTCGCCGTCATCAACGACGCTGCAGGGGAGGTTAGACAGGTCGTCGACATGGTCGGATGTCTGGCGATGTGCGCCTGAGGCAGCTAAGGGATTCGAGCGATGTATAATTTGGTTGTATGGTCTTCTCGCTGTGAATAGATTAGGAAAACTCTCGTGCACACATGCGCATGCTGGACGGGAAGAGAGAATGCGCAAGAGAGAGCATGTTACAGGGTGATTGCGAGATACGAGTGGTGCGGAGCGGGGGGATCTTTGCTGTCAATCTAGGGCACGCCGTCGTGCCTGTTCCTCCGTCATCGCTTCTCCTTCTTACCGTCCGTGGCTTGTCGTCGCCGCCTGAACCGAATGTACGAAAGGGAGGAGAGGAAAGGGGAGATTGGCGAGAGTCGAGGGATAGGGGGATTAATTACATGCCAACGCGCTGGCCGGCGGACTGGGCGAGTTGTAGCCGCTCCTGGACCTTCTCGTTGACGGCGAAATATTTGGCAACGCAGCTGGGCGGGTAGTAACGCGAGGTCAGCACTTCGTCCTGGAGGTGGCGAGGAGGAGCAGCGACAAGACGGCGGCCATCAGGCAGTTCGGTGCCACTTCGCACGCCCTCAGGAGCAACCGCGACTCTCTCTCGCCCACCATGACCCTCGTCCAGCACCCACATCTCCCTCGCCGCTCATCTCGCCTGACCCGCCTCGAACTCGACATACGGACCGCGAGACTCACCGGTCGACGCAGACGCTCTCTCCCTTGTTGAGTTCCGCCTCAGAGTACCTCGTCGAGATGCATTTGGTGTGGCAGCTGGCGACGATGCGGGTGAAGAGGTCGGAGACAGCCTCGAGCTCCATCGCGGCCTCGGCGAGGCGCGCCTGGTCGGGCTGGCCGGTAGGCTGAGCGCGAGATCCACCGCCGAAGAGACTGGCCATGTTTGTAGCTTGTGAGAAGAGAGTTGCTGGGCGAGGACCCCAACCTCTCAGCTTGACCTTGTCGTTCGGCTCACTTGGTTCCGCTCAATTCGCTCGAGCAAGGCCGCCTGACCAGCTAGAATGGCTCATTGGCATCATAGTACAGGGCGACTCGGACCGTCCTGCTTCGCACGGTCGTCTCGCTCCGGCACAGCGACCCTCGCCAACTTTCTCCTGCTCGACTCGCTCGACCCCCTCTCTCCCCCCAGTCCAGCGTCGATTATTTGCCGCCCTCCTTTGCACTCTTCGGAGCGCGTGTGGGAAGGCGGCTAACGGAGCGACGCGAGATTTCCCCATATCCCTCTCCTCTCGTGCAACCCCAGTCATTCCTCGCAGTTCACCGATGCAGCAGGCATGAGAATGCTTGTATTACAAAAAGCTCCGGACGAGCTATTCGGGGTTACACGGCTCAGGCGAGATATGTACAGGTACAGCTGGAGGCGGGGCAAGTGGAGAGGAGGGGTTATGCGTCGGGTGGGAAGACGTCCGGGTACTGGCTCGTCAGCTCGACGACCTTGTTGGCGACGTCCATGTCTGGCAGAAGGGGAAGCGGGACGAGCGTCAGTACAAGCGCAAACTGGCGGTCGGAAAGGAATACTCCACCAACCGATGTTGTCGCCCAGGTTAAGCCTGTCCCAGCGGATCCAGCGACTCTGATCAGCTTCTAGAGGCTCAAAAGCGCAGAGAGAAAGAAGACGCACGTCGAAAGCTCCTGCATGGACGTCTCGCTCTGCACCTTGCCAATCACCTCGACAAAGGTCGACGACAATACCGAGTCCTGGCGTGTCCAAGCGAGGGTCAGCTGTTGCAAGAGAACTCGGTTGGCACTGTCACGCACATGCATGAGCTTCACCGTGACCTGTGCGCCGTCTGCCGCCTCGAGGAGAGCCTGCTCCGCATCGAGCTGCGATTGTCGACGACACGAGGGATCAGCTGCGCATGCGGACGGATGCAGAGATAAGACACACGCTAATAACCTTGCCTATCAGGCGTACAGTCGACCCTGTGGCTGTAGCGAGCGAAGGAGCCGTGTCAGCGACGTCGCGATGAAGCGGAGAGAGAACAGGCGAGCGGCGACAACGGACAGGACTGCGCGAGCTTTGCACCATTGACACGCGGTGTAGGTCGGTCCATAGTGTCCTGGTAAGCCTTTCGAGCGAGTTGAGCGAGTCTGAAGGCGGCAGAGGGTCGCACGCGACCTCGACGCGAAGTCAACGATGCGGAAGCCAACAATCTTTGCGTGTGCGTGTGCGACTGCGAGATGCTCCTTCAGATAGCTACAAGCGGCAACAAGGGCGCGCGAGCGACTACAAATGGCGAGGGGACCCAAATAACGTCTAAGCTGCGAAGCGAGGGCGGACGGAGGGGAGGAATTAACGCATGGGCGACCCGCGCTTCTTGCGTGCGCGGCGACTAGAGCGGAAGATGAGCCAGACGAAGAACAGTATGAGGACGGCGACGGCGAAGACGATGACGATGACGCCGCCGAACCAGGTGTACGGGGCGGGCGTGCCGTCCGGGTTCAGGTGGTTTGAGTCGCCGTTCTGCGGGCGGTGCGGGTTGACCGAGAAGAGCGAAGTGACGATGTTGATGGGGAGGAAGGTGAGGGTCACGATGTAGAGCTTGACGAGGGCCATGTCGGTTCCTCGTTTGGCATGCTCGAGCGAGAGGCGGAGAATGGAGAGGTATGCGGGGTGGTCGTGCGCAAGGATGGCGTCGTAGAAGACCAGGGACTGCTGCATGGCAACGATGTGGTCTACAAAACGATAAGGTCAGCTCTCGAGCAGAAGAAGCGAAGGGAAGCGCAACGGACCTTGCAAGTCGCCGAGGTAGACTGCGATATCGTGCTTGACGTCGCCCTTGAACAGCCCGAGGTTCGCTTCCATCGTCCGTTTGCGCAGCCCCCGCACGACGTCCGTCTTCGGGCCAAGCAGCCTGCTCAAGCCGACGACCAGTCTGCGCACGTCGGTGATGCGCTTGAGCATGACGGCACGGTCGAACTTGCTGCTCGAGACAAGGCGATCGTCTGAGACCCTCATGTCCGGGGGGACGACGCCAGCATCGACGGGCGTCAGCCTCGAGAGCGTGTGGAGCTCGATGCCTTCATGGTCGACGAGCATGGTCGAGGCAAAGTTGCGGGTCTTCTGTCGTATCCAGGTGCGCGGCAAGACGCGTAAGAGTCCACCTGGAAGCGGCACGATGGGGAGGAAGCGCAGGACGGTCGTCGGCGCCCGCCTAGTCACGGTCGCCCGCTTGATAGACGCGACCGAAGCATCGCTGTCCAGCTTGTCCTTGTCTCCCCCTGCCGGCTCCTCAACGACGATGCTGACGACGCTCTCGTCAAATGTCTTGCGGCCAGCGACGACGCCGACCCCAGACGGGGCGAGTCTCGGGTTGATGCTGTGCTGGTCGCGCGGGTCGGCGAGATAGCCGTCGACTTCGTTTGATTCGCCCTCTATGAAGTCCATCAACGGGAAGAACGCGTCGACCATCGAATCCATGAGGCTGTAGGCGATCCAGTCTGCGCGAGAAGGAGAGTGAGCGGGTTATTCGCAGGAGGGAGTTTGGGAGGCCTTACGCGACGAGAAGTTGCGCGAGATGCCGAACTGCTGGAGTTTGCCTTGGACGCGCTCGATGTGCTGGTCTATCGGTTCGAAGTGGAACTGCAAGAATAATGAGTTCAGCGTGATGCGACCACTCAAGCCTCGAAACGAGGGCGCACGGAGATAATCCCGTCGCCAAAGACAATCAGATATAAGTTGATGGCGCCGACGCCAACACCTTCAACTCCTTCCTTGCCACCGACGCCCTCGACAATGTCGACTCGTCCTCGGCGACCGGACGAAAAGCCCATCGCCGCAAGCGACGCTGCGTTCGCTTTCTCACTCGTCTCAGCGGTTCCGTCGGACTCGTTGACAGCAGAGGTACTGGGCGAGGACGTGGCCGAGACGGATGGGGAGGTGTATCGGAAGTAGGATTCGTCGAGGGCTCGGAAGACGATGAAGTAGTAGCCGAGGCTGGCAAACGACTCCATCTTCTCCCGCGTCTCCTGGTGCAGGATATCCTCGATTGTTAGGGGGTGGAGAGGGACGAGCTGCACCAGCACGGAAGTCAGCTCATTGTGCAGAGCTATCCTGGGAGGATTCGACATCGCACCTTGCGCAATTCGCGCATGTCAGCCACCGAAGGACACATGATATCGAGCCACCATGCTGGTCCGTTCTCCAGCGCTCGGTTCTTGCCCAGCCGCCGCTCCTCTGCCCGTGCAGTTCGCTGCTGGCCCCGCAATCGCTTGTTCGAAGGTCCACCAGAAACGCCGGGAGTGATTGCGGGGGTAGCCGCGTCATTCGTGTAGCCATTGGCTTCAGCCTCCTCAACGTAGGCAGTCGGGTTATCGGGGAAGTAGCTCGCTTCATCGGTTGGCACCGGCTGGGTCGCTGCTCCAGCGACGCCTGCGCCGATATCGCCCGCTAACCCATCTTCCTGCTGACGCTCAGACCAAAACGCCTGCAGGCGTTCGAGGGCGGGCGCGAGAGTCGAAGAAGTCGCGAGCTCGAAGACAGGTGAGGATGGCGAGTTGCTGGGGCCTGGAGTGGCGAAGCCAGATGCTGGGCCAGGCATGGCAGCGGTGGAATTGGGCAACGTAGACCCTGTTGCGCCGGAGAAGAGGTGTGCGGGGTAAGCGAGAGTCGGGCGAGAGAGGATTGGCGTGAGGAGCGTGAAGTGCGGTGTTGGCGGGTCCCACTCGGAATCCGTGTCCGAGTTATCGTCGCCGGAAGACGAAGATCCAGACGACGAGTTCCGCCAGAATCGCCATCCTGCCCAAGTCGAGCTGGAACGGGTCGAGCCGGCTGTGGACGAACGGGAGGAGCCAGATGTCGTTGTGCTGGTTGTCGACGAAGAGGATGACGAGCCAGATGCGACGGATGCAGCCATCGCCATCGATGTACGCCGTGTGCGACGCCTAACCTTCCGCAGCGCATGCTTGACTTTGGAGCGCGCAGACCGACTCGACTTGCCCGTCCTGCCCGACGCAACAGACGCTGCCTTTCTCCACCGTCTCCGCCTCTTGCGAGGCGCTGGTGTGTACATCGGATGTGGAGTGCGTCTCTCGCGGTGCGGCAGACCTTCCGGGTGCAGCTCGTCGTCCTCGCGAGAGGCGAATGTTGGAGAACTGGGACGCTCGGGCAGATGCGGGCGAGGCCCATTATGGTCCGCAGGTCGAGTCGATGGCGACGTCGGGTTCTGGAGGATGGGTCTGAGGGGGACGGAAGAGGGAAGAGGCGGAGAGCCGGACAGGTGAAAATGTGTGCGAAGGGGAGGCGAGGACGCTGGAACCGTCGAAAGGTTGCTCGATCTCTTGCGCAATCCCGAAAGGCCGCCCAGCACAGACGCTGTAGGGGGGACTTCGAGAAATGGGTCGGGGAGGTGCAGGTCGGGGAGGGCGAGGTCGATAAAGTCGGGTCGAGGTGGACGGGCAGCGATACCCGGCGACGCTGCGTCGAGCCGTCCCACGCCCATGTCGCCCTCGAGACTATCGCGCACGTCCTGCTGTTCGGCCGTCTCGCGCGCATTGTCGCCCTCCCTCGTCGCTCGACGTTCCTCGCTCAGGCGCGACCCGAGAGTTGCCGCGCCCAGCTCGCCATGCTCCATGCCGTCCATGACTGTTTATGCCATTCAGTACGAGGCGGAAAGAGGGAGAGTCCAGCGTCGCTTGCTCGTGTGTCGAGGGTGATCTGCTCGAGGAGACCAAGTTAGCGGGTCTATTCTCGTTGAGGCGTAGGAAGAGCCGGGCGGCACCAGGCTGGATTCGTCCAGTCCAGAGCCTTTCAATAGACGCCCGGCAGCTTCACGCAGCGCCCAAAGGCGGAGGACGGACGTACCTCGACTCTGGTGAACGGCGAGTTCGTGCAGGGGACGCAAGGAGAGATGGTGGGCGAGCGAGGGCCGGCACGGCCAAGATTGATCCTGTAGCAGTCTCCAAGGCAACAGCAGGCACTGCAGTAGGCGCAGGCAGGGCAGGGAGTGAATGTCCGCTGGTGAAGAAGTTGGCGCACGTTCAACGAGGCAGACTCCCGCCTCTTACGCTCCAGTTTCGCTTTGAGAGGCTCTCGCAGAGTGAACAGCTACTCATAAGGGAATAGCGAAGCAAGCATGGCGCGAGCGAGGGTGGTTGGCGGACTCTCCGTTCAGAGGCAGGACATGCGCTTGAGGACGGTGGACGGGTAACGATGCGTAGTGTACAATGCAGGAGATTCAGTGGGTGGTCGTCTAGAACGGCAGTGCCGGCTTGGCCTTCTGGCGGATCTCTGCCTGAGTCTGCAAGCGCAAGAAAGAACGGAAGTCAGCTTCTCTTCCAGGGCGAGTCGCGACGAACAGGCTGGACGCACCTTCCTGAACTCCGCCTTCCGTTGAGGCGCCTTCTCGAGCAGCTGAGCCCGCTCTGCCAGCTTCTCCTCTCTGAACCGCTCCCAAGCGTGCCCCCTGAACGCCGCACCCTTTCTGCCCGCGTACGGTCCCTTCTTCTCCAGCGCGAGTGCGTTCAGAACCAATGTCTCTGGTATGTGAGGCGAGGCGACAATATTGCGGCGGCCTTCGGGGAGGTCTGCGGCGGAAGCGCGTTTCTTGACGGGCGGGGGAGGGAGGATGCTGGGGTCGACCCCGAGGATCTCGACGGCGCGCTGGAGGAGCTTTTGTCGCCGCGCCGAGTACTTGGGAGGGGTCCACCCGCCGTTCTCCTTCTTGACGGGCGTAAAGATCGAGGGCTTGCCGCGGAAAGGTGTGGTGAGGAGGTCGGGCGAGTCGGCCTTGACACCCTTGTTTTCGCGAATGACGAAGCGCCTGAGCAGCGCCTCTGCCTGCGTGATGCTCCGTGCGAGCTTGTCGGCTTGCATTGCGCTGCGGTGAGCGGGTGGTGGAAGCGCGACCTCTTCTCGCCAAAAACCGATGAAGATGGGCTCGCTCAAAGTCGAGCCCGAGGCTCTGTGCGGGCCAGTATGGCTCTTTTCACAGCCTGATAAGAACGCTCTGTTGCGCCAGAAACAGCCGCGACCATTGAAACCTTTTTAAAGGCAGCGAAGCAGATGACGGCGGTGCGCGAGTCGTACGACAATTCAAACGACAATGCAGGCACAGAAGCGGTGTCTAGTCAGGCTGTGCATCCCTGCCGCCGGGCGCTATGCGCTCGTTGTCTGTGCGAGAATCGCTGTCTTCCTGGACGTCTTCCGCCGAAGTCCTGCGCCCCTCTTCCTCTTCCTCGCTCGTATCCTCACCAACAACGTGGTACGACGCCTCGCCGCCCGTGGGAGCGCTTAAAGCCGCAGCCGTGCCGTCCACCCCAACTTCCCGCTCGAACAGTTCGCGAACCTCGTCGAGGGAGAGTCCCTTCGTTTCTGCAGGCAGGCATTGTCAGAGGGAAGTCTTGGAGGGGAAGAGGGGAATGGATTGCACCGGGTAGGTATCGCCAAGTGAAGATCCAGCCCGCGAGGGAGACGAGCGAGTAAAGCGCGAATGTGCCGGCGGGGGTAATGGCTGTTTCGGGGCCAATCAGCCTTTAAAGAAAGTAGAGCCTAGCTAAGTAGCATGTACCTGAGGCAAGATGTAGGAATGTCGAGGAGATGAGGAGGTTAGCGGACCAATTGACTGCCGTTGCGATGCCGTTGCCGGCAGCGCGCTGGTCCTGGTTGAACACCTGCGCCGGCGAGAATCTCAACTGCAGTCTGACAGACAGAGACGCGGGCCCACTCACCTCGCTCTGCACGACCCAGGCGCAGTTGCCGATTCCAAGAGCGTACGAGACGCAGAAGATGCACATCGCAAGGATGGCGACGAATGCCCAAGGTGACGGTCCGCTCTGCCCCGCCGCAGCTTCTTGTACGGCATCGTCTGCTGTGTAATGGATGAAGACGAAGGAAAAGGCGAGGAGCGACATCCCGAGGAACATGCCGATCAGAGTGCGGAGTAGGAGGGCACGGCGGCCCATGCCATCGATGAGGCGGAGTGCAACGATGGTCGAGAGGAAGTTGGAGAGGGCGACGAAGATGGCGAACGCCACGGGCTGACCGAGTCCCGACAACTGGATGATCTTGGCCGAGCTGCGTGCGAGAGTAGTCAGAGGGAGCGATTGGGAGAGGTGGAGACGGTGCGCACTAGTACATGAGCGTGTTGAACCCTGTCGCCTGCTGGAAAAACTGCAGACCCCCAGCAACGAGCAAAGTCCGCCTACTTACACGATCCCGCCAGAGTCTCCCGAGTCGACCCTGCTGAGCGTCGGTTCGCCATTCTTGCAGCCATGCTTTCCACCTCACTAGGCTGAGGGGCACTCCTCCTTCCCGTGTTTCATCCGCGCGGTCACTCTCCTTCGCGCCCTGCACTTCCGCTTGGATAGATTCGATCCGACGCTGAACCGCTGCATTCGAGAGGGTCGGATTGAGCAGGCGGATAGTTTGGCGAGCCGGTGCGACTCGGTCGTGCCGAAGTTGGAAGCGTGGCGACTCGGGAAGGGAGAAGGAGAGGAGAAGCTGGACGACGGCTGGCACAGCCCCGAAGCCAAACATCCAGCGCCAACCCTTGGCAACGGTGAAAAAGGTGGCGTCGACGATGTAGGCGAGGACCTGGCCGCCCGTGATGAGGACCACGAGCGAGGCGACGATTCGTCCGCGGAACTTGGCCGGCGAGATCTCGGCGAGGTAGATGGGGAGGGTCATCGAGGACAGGCCGACGCCGATGCCGACAAGCACTCGACCTTCGTTGGCAAAGGAAAGTCAGCTTCGGCGGGAGTAAGGCGATAAAGCGATGAACGCACCCAGGATAACCTCCTTGTACACCTGAGCCGCCGCCTGCTCCAGTGCGCCCAAAGCGAAGAGCACCGCTGCCGCCACGATGACCGGCTTACGTCCCCAGAAGTCGGCCGCTCGACTGGCGAAGAGTGATCCAGCGAGTGCTCCGTACAAAGCGGAAGTAACGATGCCTGTCTCTTGGCCAAGCGTGAGCGCGCGGCCGCCTAGGTCGGATCCTATGGCTACCAATGCGCCAGAGACGACGCCGGTGTCGAATCCACTGCCCGTGCAAAGAAGTTAGGCAATCATGTGGGGGTTCGGGGAGAGAACAAGACGAACAAGAGGAGTCCTGGGCGACAAACGGGTCAGCGGACCCTCGCGGAATTTGAAGAGAGGGATTACGCACCTCCCAAGCCTGCTACACCCGCTATCCGGACGAGTGCCGGCGTCAACTTGCCATCTGACTCCTCGTCCTCATCCTCGAGCCCGTCCTCCTCGTTGGCTGTCTCGCGAGGCGGAGCAGACCAAGAGAGCGAGTGAGCAGCTTGTTGTGGCGACAGCGAGTCAGACGCGGAGCTGCGTGGTGATGCGAGCGTAATCACCATGCGAACGGCATGAGGGAGAGAGTAGAGAGGCGGTTGGAGGGGCTCAGCCAGGTTGGTCTTGCAGCTCGACATTACACGCACGCTATCAGGCAATCAACCTCATAGCCAGACCGCAGAGATAAAGCTCGAGTGTCCTTTGCACGGGAAAGCCTGCCTCTATAGTCGCGACTGTCGCGCCTGGTCCGGGAGTCACGCCTCAACGAACGCACGGTACACCACGACCCTGCCGCCCTTTGCCTCGATACTGATCTCCTCACCTGCGCCGACAAAGAAGACCTGGCCCTCGCGTTTGATCGTCTCGTCGCCCTTGCTCCACCTGAGCCGGACGGTGTCGGCGCCTCCATCAAGCTGGGTGAAGATGATGATGCTGGGTCCCTCGACGGCGTCGAATTTCTCGATCTCGCCGTCCCTGAGGTCGGTGAGGAGGACTGAGAACTCGTCGATGGGTGGGTCGTAGAGGGTCGTGTGCTTCGTCGAGCGGAAGCCGACGGGGTTCATGATCTGCTCCGAAGGAGGCGAGGAGGTGTAGGTGAGCATCGAGGTGAGAGTCGGAACGTCGCGGAGCTTGGGGGTGAGGCCAGCGCGGACGACATTGTCTGCGCGATGAGTCGAAGTCAGCTCGAGCGGCTCACTCCTCGTATGATCACTTGAATGCACCGGACGTCGCCATGCACTCCATGATGTCTGCAGAGCCAAGGCGTCAACAAGGAACCTTGATGAGCGGGAAAGCCGATACTGACCGCCGTCGAGGTATGCGTGGGGCTCATTGGCCTTGAGGAAGACCGCCTCCCCAGGCTTGAGCCTGACAATGTTGAGCACAAATGTGCAGAAGATACCAACATCGCCCGGGAAGTCCGAGTTGAGCGTCTTGATCAACTCGCTCTCCTCCTTGTCGAGGCCGGAAACGCCCTTTTCGACGCGCTTGACGAGCTTCTCGACCTGTTCCTGTACGAGCTTGTCCTCCGCCTTCATGAGAGGCGTGAAGATCTCCTTCAAACCAGCTTTCTTGTCCTCCTCGGAGGGAGACGTCGCGGAGCCGAAGTTGGACTTGAAGGACGAGGCGACGGATTCGCCGACAACGGCGGCAAACTCGGGAACAGAGTCGAGGAAAGACGCAATCTCGGAGGGAGGGCGGAAGCCGCAGAAGCCGGAGAAGTCGGTGAGCGCGACAGCCATTTCGGGCTGGATGGAACGAGGCAAGGCGTCAGTATCATTCTCTCGGTCGAGCACGACCGTCTCGGCGTACCTTGTGGTTCGGGTCTGCATAGATACATGGGTCAGCAACGTAGAGCGCGAACGCCAACGGCGGGCACCAGCTCACCCTTGTAGATGTCTGGCTTCTCCGAGTGCAGCTTCTGGGCGAGCTGCTTGTCGGGGTGAGCTTGGATAGACAGCGCCTTGCGAATGGCGAGGACCTGCACAAAAAAGTCACTTAGCAACGGGTTCGCGTACACAGCTAGGGGCGAGAGTCGCGCGCACCTTGAAGAGGAACGGCAAGTCGTCGCCAAACTTCTTGACGACCTTGTCACCGAGCAGTTCCGGTCGCGACTTGAGGTACTCTTTGAGGTCCTGGCCGGTCGCCATGAGCGTTGAGGGGCAGGAAGGGTGCGTGCCCATCCAAAGCTGCGACGAGAGAAGAAAGTCAGCCGGGACAGGCGGGAGAGAGCGGCTTCGAGGGATACGCACCTCGGCATACGGCTTATTCTCGTCGTACTCGAAGTTGGGCAGTCCCTTGGCGAAGTGCGAGCACTTGGATCCATCCTGTGACGCGGGTTGAGCGGGTCGACGGCGAGGACGAGCAGAATGAGCTCTTCCGCCCCTCGAGCGCGTGCGGAAAAGACAAGCAATAGTTAAGGTGGCGTCTACGCACCTTGCCAAGCTTGCCCCAGTCGTAACTCTGCGCGCCGCAGACCTGTAGGGTCGCGTCGATGCGAGATGCAAGATGGTCAGTCTCCGGCGCTCCACAGCATCGCCAGTAGCCGCGCAAGCAGTGGAACACACAATCTCAAAGACAGGTGACTCGGACATGGTGGCAGCAGCAAGAAAGAGCGAGCGCGAGTGTGTGGAACGAGCAAACTCGCTGACGTTGTCCGCGATCTCGCCGAGCAACCCGCATACAGCCAGGGTGGATCCCGGACAGCGTGTTTGTAGGGTACTCTATGTGCATTTCGATTCATGAATAAGATGCTATACATGCATGGACGATGGCGAGTCGACGAGGCGGTCAGGAAGCGCCGTTAGGACGACTTCTTTTTGAGGAGTTCCTCGTCCTCCTGCTGGAGCTGTGTGTCGGGAGTGTGAGGCAGGCGACGGAGGAGACGCAGAAGAGAGGGGAAGCCGGGTGGAGAGGGGAGAGGAGAGAATTGTCAGATTCGCTGCACGGACTCTCACCAGACAGTGAACGTCAAAAACGCACCTCAGCGTCGATCTGTGCGCCCCGAGAAGGCTTGTTGCCGTGCGCCTCAGCCGCGCCGACACCGCTGTAGCCAGTCGAGTCCTCCTTCTGGTCCTCGGCCTTCTCCTTCGCCTTGGCGGCAGCGAGCTGTCGATGCGGATCGAGCACGGGGCAGGTCGAGGAGGGGGCCCAAAAGGAGGGAGCAATGGATGGGTGCAGAAAGGAAGGAGAGGGATGAGAGGCAAGCGAAGCGTCAGTATGAGGGACTCTTGTGCCGAAACGGCGACCTGCTCCGCCTGCACACCCCGTCGCCAAGGTAGAGACTCCTTGAACGCACGTTGTTGGCAATGCTGCGCTCGTCCTTCGAGTCGGCCAAGTCGTGCGCGTTCTCCTTGCCCTCTTCGTAGCGGGGAGCGTCGCCAGTCGGCTGCGGGCCCTTCTGCGGCTTCTGCTCGCCGAGGTCGCCAGCACCGCCGTGAGCCTCAGCCTGGGACTTGGTGGCCACTGCACGGATGGAGCGAGGTTGAGAAGAGAGCGGAGGAAGGGGTCGACGAGGGCAGGCGCGGAGGAAGCACTGGTGAGCACGATGCGCTTCGCTGAGGTTATGCAGAACCGATAACCCACTTTTTGCTAGTTTTTAGATGTGTGGGGTGGTCTGCAGGTCGCACGAGCGCGTGTGAGTGACGGTGAACCCTTCGAGCGATGAGGAGAGCGATGGAGAGGACAGCGCAGAAGCGGAGGCCTTGGACGCACTGTGGGTGGAGTGAGCAGGTGCAAATAGACGCTGAAAGTGTGTGGAAGAGACCAAGAGAGCACGCGACGAGAGAGAAGCGAGCGACGGCCTCAACGCGAGCGGAGAGGAGACGACGTCACCACGGCCGACCCAAGGGCGACAATTTTCCAAGTCTTGCGTCCACGCCCTGGCTTGATTACAATCCTGAGGGACGCATGGACCTGTAAGCAAGTCAGGCGGGAAGGGAGAAGCCTTTTGTAAGAGAGAACGAGGGCAGCTGAGGACTTCGCGGAGGGAGAAACAGTATCTGCTGCAGCAATTGAGCGGTACACTGGACAGTAAGCAGGATCTTATTCTAGCGGGGGCCGAAGGCAGACTACTGGGCGATGCACGGAGAAAGCGAAGGGGGCTGTATCTTCAGTCCTCCGTCGAAACGACCTCGCAAGCATCTTGCAAACTCCTGCCCCTACGCATCCGATGGAGGTGTCATCCGCCGCCGCACAGTCCACACGCCGACTCCAGCAGTACGCCAAGTCGCACACCGCAACTCCTCCAGCCTGTCCATGTCGACATGCACACCGAATGTACGCTCATTTCCGTCCTGATCGACCAGTGCGGGCTCGAGATAGATGCCGTGGGGCGTGGCGTATGGTGGGTGGTCGGAGCAGACGAGGTCAAGCGAGTGGACGGTGTAGGCAGGCGCGACGAGGAGCGCGGTGTGCGAGCTTCCAGCGTCGCTGTCACTATATGTCGTCGCGTTGAGCAAGGATGAGACGAGGATGTCGAAAGATGCGCCGGCCAAGTCGATCACCGTGACTGCCGGGACGACTGAAGCCTCTGCGAGCGAAGCGAGTGAGTGATTTGCGACGATGGCAGGTGAGTACGGCGCCGCGCACCGTCTGTCGTCGGTAAGAGGAGATGTCGCGGCGGCATGAAAGTCCGCCAGAAGACGATTTCGACAGCCGGACTCCCGCCGAGCGCAGTCGACGGATCGCCCAGCTGGTTATTCAGGGCGAACAAGGCAGGCAGGAGTCCGCCTTGGTGCAGGTAGCCGAAAAGGATGACGAACATGGTCGAGTGCGTGAGCCAGAGCGACTGTACGAAGCGGGTGAGCGGGCCGTGCGAGTGAGACAGGTGAAGCGCGCTCACCCAAAATACTTGACGCCACTTCCGCGCCCGCCTAGTGCCCAAGCGGAAGATTGACGAGTACGGTGCGAGGAGCGCAAGCGGGATGATGAGCGGGACGAGGAAGCGAGGTTCCTGGTGCGGCTGGAGCGAGAGGATGAAGGTCGGAAGGAGGAAGGAGGCGAGGTAGACTGCGAGCTTCCGACATCAGAATAGACTCAGTGCGAGAGAGGATCCGCGACTCACGTATAATGCGGCGTCGCTCCTCTGGCTTCCAATGCGTATCTTTCGCCCATCGCAAACTCGCGGCGGCAGTCGGAACAACCACCAAGCCGGCGCCAAAAAGCATCGGCCAATTTACGATGATGTGCATGTACCGAGGGTGCAGTCCATGCTCAGCGAGGTTTGCGGCGGAGATATTATACCGCAGGAGATTGAGGGGGGTGAGGATCAGGGGGGAGAGCGGGGCAGACTCGGTCGATGAGAAGTAGATGGTGTCGGTGATTGCGCATGCGAGCGATGCGATGACGAAGGAAAGCACAATGGGAATGCTTCGTTTCGCCAGCTGGAGAAGGGGGGATCTGCAAGGTAGAGCTGGTCAGACTTGCGCACCTTGCGAGGCGGAGAGTCGTACGCACTTAGGTGAGCGCGAAGGCTGAGAGGCGAGGCGCTGAGCGACGTCCAGGACCAGCGGCGCAGCGAATGCAACGAAAGTAATCCGAGTGAAGACGCCGAGCGCGAGGACGACCCCGAACGCGAGTAGGCGAGATGAACCATCCCCCTGCGTGCCTCGAGGGGCGAGATAAAACGCTGCGGCCAGAAGAAGCGTCTCGAGCGAGTTGGAGAAGGGGCGGAGAAGGAAGGTGAAGAGGACGGGCGAGTTGGCGAATATTAGAAAGGGGATTGGCGAGCCGTTGGACGTCGACGAGAGGAGGTAATCTGAGGAAATCGAGAAGTCAGTGATCTTTTAGTAAGCCCGCGAAGACCCTGGCCCACCCAGGACGAACGAAAAGAACAGCATGACCAGTCTTTGCGCGAGAAAGAGGACATAGCCGGTAGGTTCTGCGCCACTACTGAAGTTAGCACGAAGAACCACCGCTTTTGAACACCAACAAGACGCACTGTCGCCCATTGCCAGCTTCCAGAGCGCGAACATCCAGCCTGTCGAGCCGAGGACGGGTACGATACTTCGACAAGGTGCCGTTCCCTGCCACTCCCACGTCCATAGCAGCCCGTCACCTGACTGAGCGTACTCATGCACCGCGTTGGCTGCAATCTCGGGGTTCTGAAAGTGCTCGTCGGGGTGGATCACGGCCGTTGAGGTGAAAGCGATGATGATTCGAAGGAGAGCGAGCGCGCCGTACAGGCGCACGTAGCGGCGGAGGGTCATCGAGGCGGATGATCGTCGCGCATTGGCGCCGTTTACAGGCCAATTGAGCGTGGATCAGCCTGTGAGCGAGGTGTGAATGTCGCCAGGAAGTCGAGCGAGCGGTTCGCCTCTGTCACTCGACGGCGATGCTCACAGATCTTCCGAGAGACGTGCTCGAGCGCATACTCAGCTTCGTACAATACGCTAGCCCGCCAGCCCAGTTCGCCCGCCTTGCCTTCGTCGCGCCTTCCCTCCGCACCCTCGTCGACCAACTCCTCGTCCGCAACCTCGTCTTCTCGACTTCCGGCAGCGCGCATGCGTTCTTAGCGGGGGCAGAGGCAGGATCAAACGCGGCGAGCGATACGCGGACAGTGGTTCTGCGGAAGAGCGATGTCGAGGCGCAATCGGGTCAAGGAACAAGGAGACGACGAGGCGCACAAGCGAACGAGTCCTGTACTGAGGAGGACCTTCTGCGGCTGTGCTCGGCCTGCGTTGGGCTGGAGGAGCTTTGTCTCGAGGGACCGGCATTCACGACTTTAAAACGACGACAACTTGGCTTCACCTCGAGCCTTTCCTCCCTTCGCGTCTTCTTGATTGCAGGCAGCGGCGCAGGCTTCAACTTGCACGCCATCGGACAGATCCTTCAGGGCTTGCCGCAGCTTGAGGAGCTGCACCTCAAGCGGATCCAGGCTTTTCCGGCCGCCTTGAAGGCGCTGCCTCGTCCACGATGCCGGCTGAAGTGCTTCACGCTGCACTCTTCGCCCGCCGTATCGTCGCAGCAGCTCGAGTGGCTGCTTGGGGCCTCTATCCAAGCCGACTCGCTACGCCATCTCGACTTCGACCTCGCTGATATTCCACCATCTCGTCTTGGTGGCTTGCGATGGGCAGCGACGCCCGTTTGGTCTGTGCACTTGACGTCGAGCAACACGCGTGCTGTCCAGAAGCTGGCTCAGCACTTCCCTTCCTTGTCGACCTTCGCCTTCGCGACTTCGGGCCATCCCGACGCCTTCATCCTGCTGTCAAGCTGCGGGACGAGCGCAAACTTTGAACGACTCGTCGACGGATCTGGCAGCGAAGGCGGCTTGCAGGCGCTGGAGCTAGCGAGCGCCCTGCTGTACTTGCGGCGACATGGACAGCTGCAGTCTCTCCGGCGCATCGTCCTCCCTTCCCACCGGCGACTCGACCAAGCCTTTTCGGTTCTTGTCGAGGTCTGCGCGTCCCTCGGAATAAGCTGCGACACCATGCCTTTCCAAGCGGTATCGCTCGACTGAAGCACTGGATTCGACTCGACCTTCTCTCGACCTCGTCCGTACTGTCCCCTCGGCGTTCCACCGACCGGCACCGACGCCGCGCGCTCGCCCCACGGTAGCCCAGTCATGCAGAGCTCTGGAACGTCGTTCCGGCGAGTTCCCCCCCCCCCCCCCCCCAGCCAACGTCGCCCGATGTGCCACCGCCGACTCGTCGGCTCGCATCAACTTTCGGCGACTCGCTCCTTCTCCTTTTTCCTCACCCTCCTGCGACCAGCACGCAGCAGCAACTTCGATTATCTCCCAGTCTCGCGGCGCTCCCGACTCCTCGCTGACCGACGAACCTCGTTCTCCGCCCGGCGCTCCCTCCGGCATCAAGGTGTGCTTCGGTCTCTGTACGCGTACTAAGCTCCGTACTGACTTCTTGGCGACGTATGCAGGTCATCATCTTCGGTGCTGGCATCGGCGGTCTCGCCTGCGCCATCGAGAGTCGCCTCGAAAGCCACGAGGCCATCCTCTTCGAGCAGACGACGGAGTTCAAGCCACTCGGCGAGTGAGTACTCGAGACTCGGCTTTGGATCTTCAGATGTACTGACGCTCTTTGTGTGCTGGTAGCAACATCGGTCTCTTCCCCAAGTGAGTCTCGCTCGTACTCGAATCGCCTCGAATCTTGCTGACTCGTACGTCTCCACCTGCAGCTCCGGCCAATTCGTCAGGCGCTGGGGCATCCACTACGAGCTCTCCAAGTCCTGCGCTTACCCCGACGGCCTCCGCTAGTACCGCTACGATGGCCAGTTCATCACGCACCAACGGCAGCGGAAGAGGGGCGAGGACATGGGCGACGCCAACCCGTTCAAGGACGCCCCGCTGTACGACACAACTCGCTATGACCTGCACCAGCTGCTCATCAAGAGGGCGAAGGAGCTTGGCGTTCAGGTGAGCCCCTGCGCCTGGCCTAGTCCGCTCGCAACCCTAATGCGCTCTCTACAGATCTTGATGAACAGTCGAGTCGTGAAGTACGTCGAAGAGGCCGACTTCGCCGGCGTCGAAGTCGGTGGCAAGCTGTACAAGGGCGATGTGATTCTTGGAGCTGAGGGTCAGTCCGCTCAATACGGTTTCTTGCGACTTCCGGCTGACGTTCCTCTCGATCAGGCGTCAAAGTCGTCTTGCCTCGGCCCCTTGCGACCGCACAGCCTGACAATCTGTCCACAGACTCGGCGACGCAGCGCACCCGTTACTGCCAACGTCACAACACGGCGCCAGCCAGGTCCGTTGCAGTCACGCCGAACCCCTCGCGGCCACCGAGCTGACCTCGTCTCCTACAGGTTGCCGAGGATGGCGTCACCATTGCGCATGCACTGTTTATTGCCCAGAAGAAGGGCCTGCCTTTGATCGTTGCGCTGAACGTCTACCAGACACTGAGGTACGAGCGGGTCAAGCGGGCGGAGCAGCTCGGCGTCGACAATCGCAACCGCATGCACAAGGTCGACTACTCGAAATCTATCGATCCCGAGGCAGTCCAGCTGCAGTTCGCGCTCTAGCTCTGGCAGCACGACGCGTGCCAGCACTGCCATGACAACTTTGACTCGGCTCTCGTCTCCCCCATGGTCGACCAGCTCGCCTCGACGTTGCCGTCGGTCGCACAGGCGGACAAGCTTGCTGTTGAGCAGCCTGTGGTTGCTGCAGTCGCTGCCGCGTTGATTGTAGACCGTCCTTTCTGTTTGTGCAAGACTTCCTCCGTTATTCCGACTCTCCTTAGCGCTTCTTCGAGAGTACTCAGATCTGCTCGCTGCTCAGGCGCACACTCTTGTCGCCACGAGAGCTTGTATGCCTGCCTTCGGAGATCGAGGAAGCCAACTTCGCAACCTTCCGCTCGCTCGCTCTCGCTTATTCTGCTTCTGCACCCGCCAGGGACTCACTGTGAGCTTGCTTCTTGCTGTCGCAGAGGGTGCACGACCTCAGGAGCGCTGGCGGATGCTCTTGACTTCATCGCTCGGAGATGAAGGAAATCGAGGAGTACGGGCTTGCGGGCATGGGCGGGCACGTCAGTCGGCACAGAGTAGTCGCCGCTGCGCAGGTGGGCGACAGGCGGGCACCCAGTAGCCGAGGAGGCGCGATGGAGGCTCCACAGTTCCTCGGCGACCAAGGATGCGCGCTTCACGCTTCAAAAGACCATCGTTAGCCCGCTTGGTAGGGCTGACGGGCGTTAAATTCGACACAGATGCTCGCACCTCCGCTAAACATCCCGAAATGGCTCAAGGAGAACGGCCACCTCCTCCAACCGCCCGTCAACAACAAATGCATGTCCGTTCCGCTGCCCTCGCTCATCCAGGCTGTTCTTGCTGATCTATCGAGTGTACTCTGGCAGCTACGACGGCGGAGACTTCACGGTCATGCTCGTGGGCGGACCTAACTCGAGAAACGGTAGGCGGGCCTGCTTTCGACTGCCGCGCGTTTCCGTCTGACACCCTCTTCGCTCACGCAGATTACCACCTTAACGAAACGGAGGTGCGCCTGCTGCGGATCCAGTGGAATTGCCGGATCTGCGCCAAACCGCTGACATTTCGTGTCTTCCCCGCAGGAATGGTTCTACCAGCTCAAGGGCGCCATGACGCTCAAGGTCATCGACAAGGCAAAGGTCGGCGAGCGGGTCAAGACGAGCGAGGGTTTGGAGGCGGTCGCAGTCACAGGAGGCGAGTTCCGCGAAATCACGATTGACGAGGGCGAGATGTTCTTGCTTCCGGGTTCGTCACTCCTTCCGCGAAAGAATCAGACGGTTCTTTGACGTGTCTGTTCGCGCAGGTAACACGCCGCACAACCCCTGCCGATACGCCGACACCGTGGGAATCGTTATTGAGCGAGTACGACCTAGAACTGCTGTCGGTGCGCTGTTGTCGTTTCCCACCCTCTTGACCGCATGCAGCACTGATTACGTCGAGCCGCTTGATAGACCGGCTGCGGTGGTACTGCCAGAGCCCTGAGCACACATCACCAACTATCATCCGCGAAGTCTCGTTCTATTGCTCGGATCTCGGCACGCAGCTCAAGCCCCTCATCAATGTGCGTTGCTGCTCACTTTTCCCCTTCCTTCACCTTGCCTCAGACTGCTCGCGCTTGCAGGAATGGATGACGAACGCGGAGCTGAGGGTGTGTCCCGAGTGCGGGAAGGAGGCGGAGGCGAAGTGATCTGATTACGCCGTAGTGGTGCATTGCTTCACAGACTAGTACAAGTCGTCTTCAATATGTCGCATGTCGCTATATCGTCTAGTCCAGCTCGAGTAGAGTCCCTTCCTCCGTCAGCTGACTCAGCCATTCGATGAAAGCCTGCGAGAAGCGGACTGTAAACGCCTCGTCCCCCTTAGATCGCGTCAAGGTGACGCACCTGGCCAGGGAAGCCAACAACGTTGTTGTAATCACCCTCGATGCCCTTGACCAGCAAGCCGCCCTGCCCTTGAACCGCAAATCCGCCCGCCCTGTTGATTCTCGCGGGTGAACGCCTCGTAAGAATGGGTGATGGATCACTCGTACCTGTCCAGTCCTTCGCCGCACTCCACATACGCCTGCAACAGCTCGGGCGAACAATCTGCGAAATTGACCTGCAAAGGCGCCTTAGCGCTGCAAGAATGGCGGTTTTGCCGGCAGCGCTGACGCACGTTTGTAGCGACCACTAACGACGCGCAGGAGTAGCCAGGGGTAGCGACTTGAGGCTGGACTGCGGAGAGCGAGCGGAAGGTGAGCGAGAGAAGCGGGCCAGACTTCGGGAGGAACGTACCGATCGTCACGCCTGTCACCACCTGCACCTTGGCGCCCTGGTAGCTCTCGAGCATGTTGAGCTGGTGGGCTTTATTCCGCGGCTTCTCAAGGATGGTAGGGTCGGGTCCAGGAAGGATCACGATGGTGTCGGCTGCGAGAGAGACAAGATCAGCAGAGAAAATCCGCTGCGACTATCTGTTCCGCTTACCACCAATAATCAAATCCGGCGGGTCTTCAGGGTCATTCCGCACGAGCTGCTCGTAGACCTCGACGGCCTGTTCGACAGAAAATGCGAAAGGTCAGCAAAGCGACTCCGCGGTCTCCTATCGGGCTACGATCCGCACCTTGGATGACCCTGTCGCCACAGCGTACTGGGCAGGATCGTCGAATTCTGCGTGGGAGAGGGTCTCGGGGAAGGTGGACGGGACGACGCGAGGGTTCAAGCCAAAGGTGCGGAGAATCTCGATGCGGCGTGGCGAGGCGCTGGCGAGGACGATGTGCTTTCCTGCGAGGTGTCGGCCGATCAGCTTCTCCTCAATGCGCCGTCGTCGTCTCCCTCTTCCTCCTCATCAGTCTCGAGGCGGTGCATGTGATTGAACACACCTTTGAGCTTGTTGTAGACAGGCAGACATAGCGCAGTAGGCAGAACAGGGTCTTCTCGCTTCAGCGGATTCAGCGGAGCCTTCTCACACGAAGCCATAGCGAGCGAGATTGAATATAGTCGAGTGCGAAGGGTTCGTCGAGCAGAAGTGGGTCGCTTTGTAGTCTCCCTTTCAGCCTCTAGAGTCTGAATACAGAAGTACGTCGTATTGCGTCTTTCTGCGAGGCTTACGCGCGGAGGGAACACGCCCAGCCCTCATATGATCTCACCGCCTGACGACTCGTTCGACTCCCTTCGCCATCCTGACCGCTTCCACCTGTCCCGCCTGCGCTTCTTGCTCGTCGCTGCGCCATCCTGGCCGTCTCCTTCCTCCTGTGGGTGGCGAGTGTCGTCCTGCGACGTCAGATTCGCTCTTCTCGGAGGGGGATCTTCGTCGGCGAAGAGGATGTAGACTGCGAACATCACGCCTGGAAGCCACCTGTACATCCTTCTCGTCAGTATGATGGCGAAGAGATCAGCGCAGCGAGGGCAGATTCGGACCCGAAGAGAGTGACTTCTAGCAAGCTGCGAGAGTCGAATGTCAACCGGCGCCGAGGCGAGTGAAGGGAATGGCGGAATCTCTTGCGCTTGACGATGATAGGCGGAGCGAAGCAGCACAGCAAGATGACCCGGGTGTTGTCGCTGAGCCAGCTCGCGCTCATGCGAAGCGTGAAAGCCGGTGTAGCGTTGTCTACAGGGCTGGCAACGATGCTCCAAGCAGACAGTAGCAAGTTGTGAGCGCGGCAAAGGAGCGAGGTCGAAGGCGAACGAGAACGAAGGGGCACGACTGATCCGGCAAGGTCCGCCGACGGTCGCAAACTCCTGTCGACGGAAAGCTCGGCCACATTCTGGTGCGGTGGTCTTGTCGCCACTGAAACGATGCTGCAATGTTGCCAAGTTCCAGGTCGTCGCGTAGGCCGTCAGCCTTTGTATCGCTCCTTCTCCCAGCTCTTCCACAAGTTCCGCAACACTCCACGCTCCGCCTCCTCGTCTTCGCTCAGCAAACCCTTCATCAGCGCCTCACGCTCCCACTTGCCCATCACGTCGAGGATCTCGGACAATCCACCCTGCAACTCGGCGCGAAGAGCCGAAGGGATCGGGCAGGTAGGGTGAACGCAGGCGCGCAGGTAGTCGAGGAGGAGGAACGGCGCGTGCTTCGAAAGAGGCGCGGTGAGGGAGTTGTTGGCCGAAGCTTCGTCCGCTCGACCTGGCGAGATGGCCGACTTGCGCTTCAAGGCGTTCGTGGTCGTCGTCTTGGCGGTGAGCGACCCGAGGAGTCGTCCGACCGCTCGCGCTTCGTTCCGGCCGATCGCCTCACGGCCTCCTTCCCAGATCCAGGCGGGGAAAGTCGCCTTGGCTTCGCGCTCGGCACGTTGTCCGACGACGACCGATGCGGTCACGTCGTCGCCTTCGAGCACTGTGCCGAGAGTGCCGGCTCCGGCACGCCTGAGAATCGAAAGGAAAGCGGAGAGGATTGAGATGAGGGACGGGAACAGAGTGACGAGGTGGTCTTTGCGATGTCGGACGATGTGGCCGACCGTATTTGCGAGGGTGAGGAAGACCTTCGAGACGGTAGACGCGGGCGACGACCATTCGCTGGTGCTTGACGACTTTGATGACGGTCGCAAAATGAGCGACACGAGCGAGAGCACTGAGCTAGTATTCAGGCGAGAAAGGAGGAGAGGCTGTGACAGTCGAAGTCAGATCCAGCCTTGCGCTTCGCATTCAAGAGACGCTCACCCGCTCGCCGCAGATGCTCTCGACGAAAGAAGCGACTGGAAGGAACACGTCGAGGCTGCCGCGCGCGTCGGCTGTCTTGCGCTCGACAAGCAGGAGCAGCTGTCGCAGGATGTCGGACAATGAGCTGGCCGCAACTCGGCTCGAGCCTGCGCAGTGGAGCGTCAATTGCGAATTCATCTGTCGGCGGTGATCTGCGGACGTACCTTCGGGACCGGCAAGGAGAAGAACCTTGACGACCTGCATTGTGTGCTCGAATGACAGGCTCGTCTCGATCGCAAGGACTTCTGACACAGCTTGAAGTGCTGCAGAGTACTCTTCGATGCTCGTGGCGGCAGTAGCAGAGGCGAATTCAGCATCGAGCTCTGCTGCATCTGCGAATCAAGAAAGTCAGCAAGCGGGTTTGGCACGCATGACGGTGCGAGACGGACCGGCAGCGACGACAGCCTGGCGCAGAGCGAGGTGGCACGCGAGAAGCATTTCGAAAGGCCGGGTGTCGACCTTGTCGGGCGAGGCGGATGAGCGCAACACCACGGCGTGCAGGGCCAAGAGGCGGAGGGTGGCCACGACTGTGCGCAACGGTAGACGCTCGGAAGATGTTGGGGTAGCGAGAGGGACGACGGACGCAACCACGGCGTGAACGAACTCGGTCGCAGCTGAATAAAGAAGTCGGTGAGCAGGACGACGCTGGACAAGCGGAACGGCAACTCACGTTCGGTGTCCTCTTTACCCTTCTTCAGCCAGTGCTGGGCAGCCCACAGTGACCGGTACGCCACAAGGAGGCCTGTCAGGCTCATCGCGCTCCTCTGACCAAAGGCAGACGAGGCGGTCGGGAGGGACTTGTCGAGCTGTCGCTTGGCTTGGTCAACAAGGCAGGTGATGCTGTTGCGTAGCTCTTCGGGCAGGCTACAGAAGGCGCGTGAGTCGAGCGAAGGCCTTAGAACGGGTCCAGTTTCGCTCACCTTGCTGCATCCGGGATGGCCGTCGCTAGCGAGTCGAGCAAGGCGAAGAACGCCTCCTCCCTCGGACCGGCAGCGGAAGTAGATGCGCCTAGCGAGAGGCTATCGAACGACTCAAGGATGCGCTTAAGCTCGCCCGATTGCTGGTTCTGCTTGAGGGCTGCAAGGGCTGGCCTGCGTCACGAGTTCGCGTGTCACCGACATTGCATGCTTTATCGAATGAAAAGGGACGCACTCGACAACCAATGTCCGGTGGAAGACGAGAGTCTCGTCGAGTGCGGCGGGAAGCGTTGCGTCGAGGAGACGATGCGTGACGTCCGATGAGATGTCCTGTGACGAGAAGCTGGGTGAGCGACGACAAGGGCTGGTGTAGACACGCAACTTACCGCTTGTACGCCCAAAGAAGCGGAGAACGACCGCAGGACCTGCTGCGCCCGTTCCTTCGTCTCGACGGGAGTCGCAACTTCGCCCAACGACACCCACAAATCCAGCGCAAGGGCACACTCGGCAAGTTGGCGTCGGGTGTCCTTATTGAGAAACTCGACGGGAATGCGGGTTGAGATGGCAGCGAAGACATCGACGGTTTCGAGGAGAGTTGCCGGTGCGAGAGATCGCAGGGCTTTCGACGCCTTTTCGGTTGGTGCAGCCATGGCGGCGAGCACCGCAGTCGGCGATGAGAGCGAGGGAAGCGAGGCGAGATCGCGCAACGCAGGCAAGAGGCAGGCTGTGGAGTAACCGAATTAGCGGAAGTGTGGCGTGTCAGCCTCGCACACTCACCTTGTAGGCGCGGCAGCTCCCAGAAGTCAGCCCGTCGAAGCAGTCGTGCGGTGATCGCGCCGGAAGACAATTCTGTGCCGGTTGGAGTGGACGTGCGGCGAAGAGAGGAGAGGGCGATCGAGGCGATTTGGCGAAGCTGATCCTCCGAGGCGACATTGCTGTGTGTGAAACGGTTCCGTCAGCGTTACTCGTCGGGGCCAGTCAAGAGGAGACGCACTTGATCAACGGCAGCCACCTGCGCGACAAGAGTTCCCATGTCGCAATGCCGGTTTCTGCAGCTTGCAAGCCCCTCAAGCGGCCTGACCACGACGCTTTGTCGGACGAAGCGAGATCCTTGACGCGACTCAAGACGGCTTGGACGATACCGACTGCCTCCGGACCGTCGACATCGGTGAGTAGCTCGAGCTGCTGGAGTAGGACGGTGGTCTGTAGAGATGAGGAAGTCAGCAAGCACGGTCGAGGTCTTCAGAGATCGCGGTACGCACCGAGATGACAGCGGCTTCTGGCACGCCCTTCTTGACAACCTCGCGGAGCAGCTCCCGCCGCTTCGCCCGCAACTCCCACCACCGCGACGTCTCCTCCCCGCCTTCCGCCGCCGAAAGCAGCCCTTCGCTCGCGAAGCGCGAGACAGCCGTGTGTCGCAGTTGGAAGAGCTCGACACCGAGTCTTGTCGCCGAGTCCACCTGCCCTGGGTGGACAGCGAGAGCTGCGCCCGAATTCCGCCGGCTGCTCTTCTTCGCCTTCTTCCGTGGCGTCTCCGACTCCTCCTCAACCTCTCCGGTTGCCGAGCTGGCGAGACTCGCCTTAGCGAAATCCTTGAGATGCGAGTCGACGACCTCGTCGACGAAGAGTCGCAGCGGCTCGACAAGGACGGGAAGCGAAGAGGCGGGGGCGTTGCGAACGAGGACGTCGGCGATACGAAGACGAGTCGCAGCGGGAAGCATCGATGAGGTCGAGGCGGACGAAAGCTTGCGCTTCTTTGCCGGGCTAGGGTCGTCGGCTGCATCCGCCGCTTCACTCGTTGTGCTAGGATGGAGTGCGTCCAAAAGCGGGTCGACGAGGCTCTGCCACGCAGCGCGAACGGTCTTCGGCCCACCGACAATGGCGGTGACGGCTGCACCGAGCTGGCTGAGGAAGGTGTGCGACGTGAGGACGCTGTCGTTCACGGTCGAGGCCGTTGCAGAGGCGAGGGCGTCCGCGATGCGAGTGAGAAGTGTCGGCAGAGTGACGGAGCGAGAGTGGTGCTCGGTGAGGTGACGGAGGAACGCGTCGAGTTCGAGAGTTGAAGTGGAGATATCGGACGTTTGTGCGAGAACAGCGAGTATGCGAGGGAGAGCGGGCTCGAGAATGTCGTGGTCAAGATTCGAGACCGTACGGAGGATGGTGAAAGTAGCTTCGCGATCGGATGAGCTGACGCTGCCTTCGAGTCGCGAGACGGCACCAACGACAATGTCGGGGAGGACTTTGTCCCAACTCTCGCTCGCCTGACCCGGCCTGTACAAGTCGTTCTGCTCGACGACGGCGAGCGAGCCCGCAAGAGCAACCGACTTGGCCTCCTCGAGTCCAGCCTTATCCGTGTCCATCGCATCCGCCTCCTTCAACCAAGCGAGGAAGTCGATGACTCCGCGAGTCCATCGCCCAGCCATCTCGCGCCGCTTCGTCAGGCCGAGCACCTCGCGAGCGCTCTTTTGCGCGCTAGGTGTCGCGAAAGTCGCCTTGGCGGGGAGCGGGAAGAGCGTCTCGGCGTGAGCGGCGACCGCAGAAAAATAGATTTGGGTGAAGGATGGGAGAGCGTCGTATGCTTCTGCCGTGCCGGTGGAAGGGAGGGAAGCGAGCGCGGAGAGAAGTTCAGAGTCGGCGGTCGAGGGTGCGGGTTGGGACGAGGTCGATGCGCCACCAGCGGTGTACGAATCACGCGCGAGACCGCGTCGCAAGTTTTCGAGGTTGAAGATGGATAGCTGAAGGGTTTGGAGGAGAGAAGTTCGTAGCGGCGAGGTCTCTGAAAGGCGAGAGAGAAGGGGGAGAAGCGTCGGGAGGAGGCTGAGGGCGTGGCTCGGGATCTGCCGGGGTAATCGCAAGTGAGCAGTCCGTTCGCTTGGCTCAAGCACGTGCAACACACCTTCTTCCCGCCCTTTCCAGTCTCGAGAACGACTGAACGGAACGGCTTGAGCCAGTTGACCGCGAGTTCCGTCCAGGCCTTTCGCTCGTCCTCCGATCGAGCTTCCCCTTCCCTCGAGAAAACCCGCAAGCTCGCCTCGAGCAGCTTCTCGTAGGCGTCAAGCGAGGCGTCCGCCGTTGCCTTTCGCAACGCATTCCCTGCCAGCCTCGACCACACCGACGCCGCAGTCCTCAACAGTCGGACGTTTTGCGCCGCCTGAGAGTACTGTGTGACGAATGCGACAAATAGGGGCAGGGTAGACGCCGCTACGGGCGAAGTCGAGAGGGTCGCTTCCGTCGTCCGCGCCGCCAACTCCCACAATCCTGCGTCCAGTACCGTGGCCGGGCCCGCATCCGCTGCCTGCTGCCTCGTAGCCCTCAACAGCGCATCTATCGCCCAGTCTCTGACCGTCGCCGCGAGCGAGATGTTGCCTGGTTGCGGGTCGAGTGCGGTCGAGGCGGAGGCGACCTTGTCTGCAAGCGGCGTCGTCGGCGACCGCAGCGCATACAGCAGGGCGTGCTCCGCGAGCAGGGTCATCTCGCCGGTCTTGTAGTCGTTCTTGGGTCGAAGACGGGTGTTTCGACGAGGCGATGCAAGGCCCAAGCTGGTTTGGTTCCGGCGGGGATGAAGATGTTCGCCCGTTTAAGTTGCTGGAATTGACTCGAGGTGAAAACAAGCTGAGCGTACCCCTTGCAAGCGAGAAGAGGGAGACGAAGCGATGGGACGACTCGGACTTCCTCGAGGTGACAGGCGACGCTGCCCTCTCGCTGCAAGGCGTCCCAGCTGGCGAGCGGCTCAGACAGACCAAGAGCAACGGCACAGAGACGTCGGGCAAAAAGCTGAGCCAGCCCGAAAGCCAGCTCAGCGGCCCGAATTATAGTGTCACTGTGCAGCCCTGTGGACCACACGCGACAGTAGCGCTCCGTAGGTCTGAGAGTCACCGTGCAATGCGAAGTGCCACTGAAGAACGCCCGTATTCGTGAGACGTGCGCCGCAACCAGGTAAGTATGAGACAAAGCCACCAAAAAACCGTCTATACAAGGCTCGCTCTTTGTCTAGCATGCAGCGACGAGTGGTTGGCAAGTCCCTTCGCTTCGGCTTCGCATTCTGGTCTAGGCGATTGCGCTGACATCAAGTATCACAGTTGCACGTAGACCAAGGCGAGCGGGATCGCAGCGTGTGGCACCAGTATCGCGCTTCACCACCTCGCCCCTTCTCGCGACTTCAATCTCCGCTTCGACAAGCTTGCACGATCGGTACAAGAGAGAAAGAGCGAGAGAGAGAGCGAGAGAGAGAGCACGAACAAGTATTGCTGCAAACCGCCAAAGTGTAACGACAAAGCCTGTTGAAGATAGACAGATACAGTCCCAAGAAACCCTCCCGGGCGTCTCCTCGTCCACCGCGCACCTCGAGACGGCCGCAACGCCTCCTCTTGTGACCGCAGCGCCTACCTTTGTTGATCTACAGTGACACAAGTCTCGATGAGCCCACTTGCGACGAAATCCTGGCAAGTGCCCCAAGGCGAGCTTCGTGTCCTCTCTTCCAGCTACCTCGCCTTGTCTCCAGCTTGCTTCTTGGAAGAAGGGGCTCTTGGCGGGATGCAAGGTGCTGTCGGCGCACGAGGCGGATGAACAAGTATGTGGCTTGGTCTTCAGCCAGTCACTCACGATCCCGCTCATTGTCTCAGCCGCTCATCGTGCACTCGTACACAATGTGCGCAGTCAATCTCGTGCAATCTTCCAATGTCGAACTACAACGCCCGACACCCAAAGTTAATCGCTGGTAAAGGGCGTGAAGCCACCCGGCTGTCCTGGCGAAGGGAAAGCCCCCCCCCCCCCCACCCCCGCTCTCTTCCGCTGACCTCGTCTTGACTATGACTGCTCACCACCCTAACGGCGACCTGAATTGCTCTGTGGAATGTCGAGCCTATGTCCTGGCCGTGTCTGCACGCTGTGCGCCCGCTGGACTTGGGAAGGTCACAGCTTGAACCATCAACTCAGCTTGCACGCTCCCAACCGCTTCTTGACGACTCAGCTGACTTCGTGCATGGTGTCTGCATGCGCAAGCCCGAAAGGGGGGGGGGGGTGCTGGATCGAGCGACAGCGAGATGGGTAGACTTGGAGGAAAGGAGTATGGATGATAGATGGCCATTCAATGGCACACTGGCAGATTCTCCGCGTTGGGAGCTCCGGCTCACCTGCGCCAGCATGGGGAGATGTCTACTGAACTACCGCCAGGGTGACCCACGAGACCGGTGAAGTTGTCCCGCCTCTTTAAGCTGCCGCAACACGCACCTCACCGTTTCGATTTGGCGAGCGGTGCGGCTCTTCTGGCTAGAAGTGATTTCTGCTGCCGAGCACAGTAGCAAGGTGAGCAAGTGAGACTTGCACCTAACATCCAAGTTGATTCTGGGCCTCATCCCTTGTCCGCTGGCCCTCCCTGCTATTCTTCCGCCCCAACCCCCGATATAAGCGGAACAAAGCACGTCACCTGGTCATGCATGCCCTGGTCGTCATGGCGGCGGCTTGTCGCTGCCAATCTCTCCACACCTGAGCCCGAAGAGTGAGGAGGTGAAAGTCAACGCGTCTGCTTTCCTGCTCGCTCAGCAGGAAACGGCTCCGATTCGAGTCTTTCCAGCAGCTCACGGAAACGGGACTGGCACGA
>JAMALD010000065.1:0-37108 GCA_023628235.1 Rhodotorula sp. S30-09 | reverse complement strand
GTCAGAGAAGCCGAGGTCGTCGGCGAGGATGAGGAGGATGTTGGGCTTCGTCGTGAGTGCAGGCATGGTGCGAAGGGAGCCGGACGCAGCGAGAGAGACGGGAGCAACGAGGTGCGGAAAGGAAAGCGCGCGAGCAAGAGGCGGACGGGGACCGCAAACAGCACAAGCCAGCGTCGATAACTATTCCCCACACTGTCCACGCATGGCGCGAGTCTTGCGCGATGTGGTCGCACAGGTGGAGAAGCGAGAGCGGCGGCCGTGCTGAGGCCGTCGTCCGGCCGGAGCTGCTCGACTGATGAAGTCCTTTCCCTCCGCCCACTCGCTCGCTGCCGGCTGAAGTGTACGACCAGCAGAGTGAGCCTCGGGTTGGCTGCCGATACCGCATTACCGCTCAGCCTGCGAACGCCGCAGCAGCTGAAGAAGCGACACGGCGGACGAGCGCGGGTGGCGGCACGACTCGCGCAATACGACAGCCGCTGGCGACGTTCCCGGCGGCGGACCCGCTCGTTACAGGCCGTAGAACGGCCTGCGCGCCCCGCACGGGGCTCCAGTTATCGTTCCCGCTCATCTCTGGCTTCTTCCATCGCCGCTTCCTCTTATCTCGCGCTTCTCCATCCCTTCGCTGCCCCATGCTCCCCGACTACAAACGCAACGACTCGATGGACGAGGAGAAAGGCACCGAGATGCGCCTTGAAGAGGCCAAGGTCGCTGTCGATCCCGTCCACACCGTCTCGCGTCGAGCAATCGGCTGCGTCGCCGGAGCCTGCTTTGCCATCATTGCGGCTGTCTTCGGCGTCACCTCGACCGGCGCATACGCTGCTGCCATCGGTGCCGGCGCTGGCAATGTCAGCGAGACTCCCTGGTTCTCCAACACCGCTCAAGTGCGTTGCCTTCCTGTCGCTTGGACTGCTTGCTTCAACTGACCTCTCGCCCGCTCCTTGCAGATCTGCCAAGTCATCCTCGGACCGCTTATCTCCCTCAGCGCCGACCTCTGGGGCCGCAAGCCGTTCATGGTCGTCGGATTGGCGATTGGGGCGGTCGGCGCTATCGTCACCAGCACCTCGCACACCCACCAGGTCGCTCTCGTCGGCGTCGTCCTCACCGGCATCGGGTTCTCCCCACAAGGTCTCTATGTCGCCATCTGCTCCGAGGTCATGCCTCGCTCGCAACGACCGAAGATGCAAGCCATCTTTAACATCGCAAGCTCGTTCGGAGGGATTCTTGGCATTGTCGCAGGCGGACTATACGTCAAGTACAACGTGGTCGCCGCCGGCTGGAGGATGGTGTGCCTGCTCCTCCCCTTCGAGTCTCACCTCCATCCTGACCTTGCCGATCCCGCGCAGATCTACGGCACCCTCGCTATCGCCTGTGAGCGCGAGCATCTCCCTAACCGCAAGCTGGAGCTGACAGTCGCTTCGCAGATGGCCTTGCCTGCATCGCCATCTTCCTGTCATACCGGCCTCTCCAGAAGCGCCCCGACGTCTCGGCTGTCTTCCACCAGCGCAACCCTGCCCTCGTTCTCGACTTGATCGGCGTGGCACTCCTCATCTGCGGTGTTCCCCCGATCTACTACGGCCTCATCTCCGCCCTCAACCCGTACAAGTGGTCGGACGCGCATGTTCTCGCTCCGCTGTTGACAGGTGTCGCAGGCTTGGTTGCGTTCGGTCTTTGGGGTTAGTCGGTCTGCTCTCGTCCCTCGCCGATGCTAGCCTGACCCTCCCGACCGCAGAATGGAAGGGCAACAAGGAAGGCTTGCTCCACCACGCCCTCTTCTCCAAGTCTCGCAACTACGGCCTCTCCATCGCCCTCCTCTTCCTTGAAGGCATCCTCTTCTTCTCCTTCAACGCTTTCTGGGCGCGAGAAGCGAGCCTGATCCTCGGTCTTCCTGCATGGGTGTGCTTCCGTTCTTCCAACTCGCCTCCCCTCTTCGGCTGACAGCTCGTGAACCGCAACAGCTCGCCGGCATCAACTTCTTATGGTTCTTCATTCCGAGCGTGAGCCGTAACGCGCCTCTCGATCCAGGATGGTCGGAGACTGACGGCTCTGTCGCGCAGACATTGTCAACACCCGTCTTCGGCTGGGCCTCCCAGCGCTTCAAGGAGGTCAAGATCTCCCTCATTGTCGGATTTGGTCTCTTCCTCGTCGCCAGTAGTGCGTGATCTCCTTCAATGTTGGTCTGGACTGCACAACTGACGGTTCGTCACCCGCGCAGTCGGCATGGCTACCGTCAATCCCGATAGCCGCATCGCCTTCCGAGTCTACGCTGCCATTGCCGGCATCGCTTTCGCCAGTCCTCTTACCCTTATGTCCGTCTGCGCTCAACTTGCCGCCCCGCCTCAACTCCTCGCTCTGGCCTCGATCAACCTCCTCGTCTCGCGCGCACTCGGCGGTGTTGTCGCGGTCGCGTGTTACAATGCCGTCTCGAAGACCAGGATCGCAGCATTGGTCGGCCCTCGTCTCGCAGCAGCCGTCACCCCACTCGGCTTTCCCTCAAGCGAGCTTCCGGAACTCGTCCATGCCGCCCAACTTTCTGGCGCAGAGAGCGTCGCAGCACTCAAGGAGCTCAAGGGGATGACGCCGGCCGTCATCAAGGTCGTGCAACTTGCCATGCGACAAGTCTACGCCGACAGTTGTGAGTTTCGCTTCCATCTTCATCCGCATTCTGTCCGTATTGACCCGGAATGGCACAGATCGGTGGGTATGGGTCATCGCAGCGCCCGTCGCATTGATCGCCATCTTCCTCGTCCTCCTGCTCGAGCCGATTGCGCCCATGATGACCGCTCGAGTCGACGCTCCCGCCGACGTCAAGACCAACCCCCAGACGTCCCTCGAGCGCGAGAGCGAGGCTATCTGAACGAATATCAGTAGGGTGTATCTGTCCAGTTGTCGTGTAAAGTCCGTATCGCCAGCAGCCTCACGCCCGCCGAGCTGCGGAAGCGAAGCGCAAGGGGCAACAGCTCGCTCAGGAGCGCTTCCTGAGAGTCGAATTTGTGCTTGTCTGTAATGTAAACGAGACCTGGCGTAAAAGAGTGCCCGCAACGCCGCACGACGACATCCCTGCCCGAAGCGACAGATCGAAGTGTCGGAACGGCCTCCGTTGCACGGCCAGACGACTAGCTCCACCACGCAAAGTCAAGGTCACTCATCCCGTTTCTGAGCTCACCGTACTCCGGCAGACTGTACTCGAGGATCGCAGTGTCCGCAAGCAGGTCGTCGAGAGTCGGGTCGAAGGCGGCCCCGGAAGCTGAGGGGAAAGCGGCGGGAGGGTCGGCGAAAGGTATTGAGCTAGGTTGAGGCGCTGCATGGCGGAAAGTCAGTTTTAAAAAAAAAAGGCAAGCCTGAGGTGATGTTATGCACTCACGCCGAACAAGGGGCTGTCGCATCTGCTGAATGAGCGTGAGGCTCTTCTGAGCAATCGAATTGTGCGAGGCAGCAACTAAATATCCTTCAACGGTGTCGAGAAGGCGGGCGTCCGCAGCTGGCGCCCCGGATGAGTCGTCCGTACCATGGTCGCTTGGAAGGCTGCAAATGACCAGCGCTGCAGCGCAGATCTGATGTAAGAGCATCCAGTGGTATCCCTCGTGCTCTTGCAGGGTCGGAACCTCGCGCAGCATGACCCGTGCGGTCTCGAGCGTTTCAGGCGACCGAGAATCGGACGGTTGGCGAAGGAGGCGCAGGATCCAGTACGAGGTCGTGACGCGAGCGACGGAGCGCAAGAACTGTATAAGAATGTGTGAGTCCGCCTCGTTCAGGGACGGAGGAAAGTCTGTACGAACCGGAGAGTCCGCAAAGTCCTGTTCTGCCTGCTGTTCCAGTCGCTCGAGTTTCGCCCGTTGGGTCGAGACGGGAGGCGACAAGTGTCCTGTTGCAAAGCGAATCTTGTAGACGACTCGGGCGACGTCGAAAAGAAAGTTGAGGTAGGCGACAGAGGTGAAGTCGGCCAGGTCGCCGTACCGCTCGGTCGACCCGACGTCCATCCTGCGGAAAGAAATCAGCCACAATATGAGCACACGAAGCGAGAGCACGTACACGTTCGGTGGTGCGCCTTTCACGTCGTCCGGCGATATGACTGTTCCGAAGGAAGGTCAGTCTCGTCGACTTGTTCAAGAGAGTACGGACAGTTCGTCCGTACGGGAATGCTCCGAGTACAGCCAGTGCGAGATGCACAACGCCCAGCAGACCCGCTTCCTAACCTCCCTGGATGCCTTGATCTCCCATTCTGTAACAGGGGAGACCGTCGGCGCTGGCACAGCGTCAACGTCGAGGTGCAGCCGCAGCTGCCGAAGCGCAATTATGGAATGGTCGACGAGCGAGTTGATGGAGCGGAAGTTGCCGGCCGTGCGACCGCTTAAGGCGAGGTAGCCGACCGCCTGGAGCGAGAGCATGCTGCAATTCTCGAGAAAATTCGAGTAGTAGAGACTGGCGATTGAGGCGTCTGTCCAGTGTCCAGCGAGCTCTTCGAACATCGACGCGTCCATGCCCAGTGTCCGGCAAACGTCGCTGGTCGCGAGTCTCGCACCGACTGCGAGCTGTGCGAAGAAGCTAGCCTGGAGGTGACACGAGTGAGCGGCGAAAGCGTCGATGAACTCGGGGAGACGTACCAGCCAAGCCGCAAAGCACCGTTCGTACTGCGCCGGTGCGTCGACAGACCAGAAGAGCTCGAGGTGCCGTGTCCGCGCAGGTACCGAAACGATTGGATGTAGAGGGCCAGTTACAACCATGCAGTGGTGGATGAGCGTGTCGGAGACCGTCTTGATAGGGCCGACGGCGGCGAGAGAGCTGCGTGACGGGAAGAGGCGGAAGATGTTGCGAGCTGACGGGAGGAGCATGGCCTGCGAAGAGCGCGTCAACGGCGGATCAGCGCATATACTAGAACGGACGCACGCACCGAGTCCTGCTTCTGCGGGTCGAAGAAGGGCAATGCTCGCGGACCGACAAACTCGGGCGTCTCCGGTCGAGAGTGGAGGACCTGCGACGACCGAGTCAGCCCTGGACAGTCTCGAGTGCATTGTACCGAACGCACAGTTTTCTCGATAGTGAACTCGTCAGGGGGCTGTACAACCGCCCGCTTCGAAGCCCGACTATTCGCATCTCCTTCGTCCACAATTCGCCGTCGTCGCCCGAGGGTGCATGGAGGCTCCGAATCGTCCGGCGCATGGGCTGCAGCGCTTACGAGCGTCTCGAGATAGGACAGCCGACTTTGGAGCGACTCGAAGGTTTTGCGGAACAAGGCGAGTTCGGACCGTGCGCCTGCGCGGACTTCGGATGAAGTGCCGACGACACTCCCGCTTTCGTTGACGAGAGGACTGAGGAGCAAGTCGGTCAGTGGAGCCTGCAAAGTCAGCGGGAAGGGACGGGCGCACGAAGAGGCTGAGCGAGCCGGAAGGCTGTTCTCCTCTGCTGGAGCGCAAAGCGCCGACTTGCCGCGCTTAATGCACGACGAGCAAGGGTACGTCCGGTCGCTGCAGATGAACGCATCAGCACGACGCTGAGCTGGTAAGAGTAGGCGGAACGGAGTATCACCATTTGCTCTGTAGGTGCAACGAATCAGCTGCGTCCGCCAGAGACATAAGCGGTGAGGGCGGACCTTCAGCCTGACACACTCTGTACACGCACGGACGGGCCGCTTGCCCAGCTTCTTCACGGTGCTCATGCCGCGGAAAGTGGGGGCGGGAGAGAGAGCGGGTCGAGGAGGTCGTGAACGGTCAAGCGGCGCGGAGGAGCAGACGAGGACGTCTGCAGCAGGCTCTGAAGCGCAACGACGAAGCAAATGAGCCGAAGTGAGCGTGTCGGGGGATACCAACCTCTTGTCCAGGAGGCGAAAGACAGGTCGACATCCGTCCACATCTCTCACACTGCTCAAATACCCCAAAAAAGCTTCTGTGCGCTTACTGTACCGCTCTCACACCTCCTGAACCAGCCTTCGCCCCGCCAACACCCGTGCGTCGAGCTGTCCTTCGCCTCATCGCTTCGGTTCCAGCGAGTCGGCAGAGCGGCGAAGGGATGATGCGTAGAAAGCTTGGTTCAATGGGCGTACTGACCATCCTCTGACCTAGCAGACGCCCCAACCAACCCGCTCGTCCCGCTCTCTCCCTCACCTCTCCCTCGCCCTCAGCCGCCCAGCATGAGCCAAACAGTCCGCATGAGCCCGGACGTGAACCGGATCTTGTTCGTCAAGAACATGAACTACAAGTGCGTCTCCTCCTCTCCCAGCATCATCTCTAGCTTCAGGTTGGACGAACGCTGACTTTCGTCTACGCGTGGGTTGCCAGGACTACGGGCGAGCATATCTATGATTTGTTTGGGAAGTACGTCGCAAGTTCCTTCTGCTCTGCAAGGCGAAGCGTCAGGATGCTGACCTTGGACTCCCGTCGCCGCCCGCAGGTACGGCTCAATCCGACAAGTACGGCTCGGGACAGAGGGAAAGGCGAAAGGGACTGCTTACGTCGTCTACGAGGACGTGATGGATGTGCATATACTCTCCTATCTGCCCTCCAGCCGGAGCTGACGAGTTTGTGCTGGGCGTGCGCAGGCCAAGACCGCGTTTGACCATTTGAATGGATTTCACCTGATGGACCGCTACCTCGTTGGTTCGTCGCGTCCCTCCCTCCTTCCTCCTACTCCGATACTTCAGAGTTGACACGTGCGAAACCTGGGAACGCAGTCCTGTACCACCAGCCCGCGAAACAAGCCAAAGCCGACCTGGCGCGACGAGAAAAGGAGCTGGAGGAGTTGAAGAAGAATCATAACATTCCTGACAAAGAGTAGACTGTGCGGGAAATGCGAGGCGGAGGGAGGAGGGAGGTGTTTGTTGTACTGATAAGAAGGGAGGGCGTGCAAGAGCGTTTCGCAACTTTGACTCGCTTGAGGCTCTCGCGCTCGTTTCGGTGACGAAGAGCTGGAGAGATCAGCGTGTATCAAGCAACAGATGGTGACAGAGGCAGGAGAAGAGAAGGCTACAGAGTACCGCCGCCCTGACAACCCGAAACAACCAACGCACTCGACCGCCTCAAGCCTCAAGCCGATCCAACCCCATCGCCCGCGACAACCACCTGCTCTGTCTTGACATCCACCAGCCTCGTCCCATCCTCTGCCTCGCGCTTCACAACCGCCTCAATCTCAACATCCACCTCTACCACCTCCTTCTTTACCCCCTTCGTCCCGCCTTTCTTTCCCCGTTCAACAACCTTCGTATCCACCACCACGGCACCCTGTACCTTCGCTCCCTTTGCCGCTCCGCTTCGACGCCTTTTGATCGTCGGATCCGCCATCAAAGCCTGTACCTCCTCCTCAAAAGTCGGCTTCCTCTTCCTCCGCTCTTCCGCCCTTCCCCCCTCTTCCTCTTTCACCACAATCTTTGCGACCTTTTCCGCCCCCGAAGAGGAAGGAGACTTCAAGTCGGCGAAGAAGAGGACCTGTTGCGCCCACCCTGCGTAGGGACCCCATTTCGACGCGAGAAAGGACGAGACGCGGTCGTGCAACGCTGGAGTGAGGGATGCGGAGCGAGGGGAGGGGAAGGAATAGTCCCTCACGGCAATCTGCGTGCGGGGAGCGAGAGTTTTTTAAGTCGAGGGACGGGAAGAAGGGAAGGGAGGGAGAGGGGACGGACTTGGAAGACGTGCGTGTCGACGGGTACGAGTTCGTTCCAGCCCATCCCGAACAACAAGACACAATCCGCGACTTTCCTCCCGACGCCCTTGAACACGACCAACTTCTCTCTCGCTTCTGCAATGCCTTTCCCGTCGCGAGTGAACTGCGCGCGGTTGAGAGAGACGAGGTACGCTTCTGGAGAGAGACCGAGGGAGGAAGAGGTGGAGAGGAGTGTTTGGGCGGTCGAGGGGATGAAAGGAGCGCGGTAGCCGAATCCGAGTTGGCGGAGGAGGGGGTCGATGCGGGATTCGTCTGCGAGCACGTGGGGCGGGGGGAAGGAGAAGAGGGAGCAGTCGTTCGGGGCGGGAAGAGGAATGGCGGGGATGGAGGACGGAGTGTGCATGCAGGAGGGCGTGAAGTGCGAGGGGTGTGGGAGAGGAGAACCGAGAGCGGCGCAGAGGCGGTTGACCATCAACGTGATGCGTGCGATGTTGTTGTTCGCCGAGCAGATGAAGCTGCGGGCGAGGGAGAGTGAGCGACCCGTCGAACAGGGGGAGGGCGAGCGAACGCACGAGACGAGCGTCTCCCACTCGTCCTGCTTCAGCACCCGGATCCCCTCGAGGCGCTTCTCCGTGTCCGACTCGATCTGTCTCCGGAACCTGGCGTCATCGCGCGCCCACTGTCGGTACAAGCCGTCGAGGTCGACGTCGAGCTGGAAGTAGGTGCGGAGGAGGGGCGTCGAGGTGTCGCTCGCGAGGTCTGCGATGTATTCTGCGTGAGGGGGCGCGAACGGGTACAGTGCGCGGTAGTAGATGCCCGAGTCTGCGACTCTCGCGAAATGTCAACCGCCGATACCACTTGCTCCTCCTCGACGTGTGAGACTGTGCGCACCGTCCTGCCTCAGTACGAGCGTGCGTCCAGCGTGTGCGAGCGCCCACTCCTCGTTGTCAGCACTCGACGGTGCGTCTGCAGTAGCGGTGACGGGCGTGCACCTGTGCCACGCGAACGACTGCCCGCTCAAGCACACCGTCCGCAACGACAGCTGCTGGCGAGGGAGGACGAGGTGCTTGAGCGGGGTCGCGACGCAGCTCATCCCGCGTAGTGCACCCGCTAGCCAAGCTGCACTGGCATACGTAGCACACTGGCAGCAACTGGCAGCCCGCGCACCACCCCAGGAGGATTCGGCGCGAGACTGTCGCGGTCACTCGGTCGCCACGCTCCCTCTCACTCCCTCTCGCGCGCTGGACTCGCTCGCGCTGGCTGAGCCTCGCACTGGCACCGTGATCTGGCGAGAGCGCACGCACCCGCACCCGCTGCCGCACCCGCTCCCTGGCCGACCTCTCCCTCCCGCAGCAGCCAACCATGCTCCCGTTCACAGTCGTGCACGACTCGCAGACCCCGCCGCCTTACTCGCCCCACACACCGCACGCGTCCTTCCCGCCGTCCCGCACCCACGCGACCACCACCCACGGAGATGCCGCCCCCTCCCGCTCCGCACCCGCATCCGCATCCGCAGCAGCACTCGACTCGCTCCTTGCAGACACAGACTCGGCGTCGTCCGCTTCCACGTCCTCGACAGCCCCCTCGAGACCCTCGACCGACTCGGCAGACGGCGCACCGACGGGCCTCGCGTCGTTCAGGAACCGTGCGGGCGCAGGAGGAGCGGGGACGACGAGTCGCTTGTCGAGCGGGACGGGCACCGCTGCCTCCTCGCTGTCTGCCTCGTCGTCGTCGATCGCTGCGATGGGCGCAGTCAGTGGGCTGGGCACGAGCGCGCTCGAAGACGGACTCGCAGGAGGCGGCGCATCGAGCAGCGCGTCGTCGACCGTCTTCACCTACGGCGGCGGCGGCGCATGGAGCGGCGACGAAGGGTCCTCGCTCGGAGGCGGGCTGGAGGCGAGCTCGTCGCGCGTGTCGAGTAGGGCGCACAGTCCGGCACCCATGTCGGACGCAGCATTCGACGGGTACCTCAGCTATCGCGCCGGGAGCAGGAACAGGAGTAGGAATACGTCCGGGTACAACACCCCGGTCGAGAAGGGGCATGCGTACGGGCCAGAGTGTGCGTCGCGAGTCGTTCCCCTTCACCCCAACTCCCGCTAACTCGCCTCCGTGCGCGCAGACTACCACAACCAACACTACCAGACCTCGGCGCTGCTGAGCAAGCTCGGCGGGACGCTCGCACCGGATACGTCGCCCGTCATCGGTCGCAAGCAGCGGAAACCAGGATGGTGGGCGCGCCGAGCCGAAACGCGGCGCAAGAACACGGGGCCTCGGTCGTCCGCCTCGTCCGGCGGCGAGTCGAGCGCGCCCCTGCTCGGCGGCGTTCCCGGCTCGTCGTCGAAAACGGGCAAGGACCGCTCGTGTTTCTCGACTTTCCTCGCCGCCCTCTTGCGCCAGCCTTGGTTCCCCACTCAGCCTTTCACGATTCTCTTCTCGCTCCTCCTCTTCGGCTGCTTCGCCGCGACCCTCACCACCTTCCTAGTCAACGTCCTCTCGTCGGACCGAGAACCGCCCCCTTGGCGGCAATACTGCCAAGAGCAGCGCGCCTTCCCTCACGACCTCGCCGACTCGCTCAAGCCAGTCAACGTCTTCGTAGGTGTCTTCTCCGTCGACGCCGCAGCCGAAAGGCGAAACGCCATCCGCCTCTCGTACGCGAAGCACTCGAAGCCTATCGACCCGCGCACAGGATCGGCCGCGCACAACGTCCAGCTCAAGTTTGTACTGGGACGGCCGAGAGCAAAGTGGAGCAAGCGAATCGCGCTCGAGATGGAGATGTTTGACGATATCGTCGTCCTCGACGTCGAGGAGAACATGAACAAGGGCAAGACGTTCCGGTATTTCGGCTGGGCGGCGGAGAACGCGACGGTCCCCGTGTTTTATGCGCTCCCCGGTCAGGAGGGACTGGTGGATGGACAGAGGCAGGTTGGAGTCGGGTTTCGGAAGGCGGATTACGTCGTCAAGGCCGATGACGACTCGTTCATCGACTTGGGCGAGCTGGAGCGTCACTTGCGCATCACGCCGCGCGAGAACACCTACTGGGGATGTAAGTCGCGCTCACCTTCCATTCGAGATGCGCTGAGCTGACGATCGGCTCGCCCGCAGACCTCGTCCGGAACCGGTTCATGGCGGGCGAAGTGTACGCCCTCTCGTCCGACCTCGTCTCGTACCTCGCGACCTACCCACGTCCCAAGTCCTGGACAATCGGCAAAGAAGACCAGCGCGTTGCGAAATGGATGCGGAACCACCCGAACGCCTCGTCAATTCACTGGATCAGCGAGCGCTGCTACATCTACGACCACCCGAAAGCCGGCACGATCTATTCCCGCGGCTTCACGTTCCCGGACCATGTCGAGCAGGTTAGGACCGAGGGACGCAGGGGGATCAGTGAGGAGGAACGACTGAGGAGGGGAGGAGAGCTGTGGCAGAGTCACTCGACCGTCGCGAGGTGGAAGAAGCCGTATGTCGCGCCCGCGCAGGGATTGTCGATCGAGGAGGAGGTCGAGGCGCTTGTTGAGGGTGGAGGGCGGTGGGCGACCCAGGGATGGAGGAGCGACGGCGGACGCGGACCTGAAGCCGTCAAGCTCGAGAAGGTCGTCTTCGGGCCCTCGGCCGACGCACACTTTGTCGACCGCCTCATGGATGGCGCAGGACTCGACTCGGAACCGGACAAGACCGTCACGGGCGTCCAGCCTGGCGTGCCAGACCGGGGCGTCGCCATTCCCAGCGCGCGCACGACTCGCTTCGGGAAGGATCTGTTCCGCGATCCTGAGGGCGTCAGGGCCGTCTCGCATTTGAGGAAGAGGGCGGCGAATGTCCAGCAGGGTCCGACGCGGGCGCCGCTTGGGGAGGGCGAGTACGAGATCCATAACCTTGTTCGCGGGTCGTTCGAGGATGGACCGTCGCCGGCTGAGGGTGTGACGAGCGAGTCGACGGGCGGGCAGGTCTCGCTCAACTCGACACTCGGATCGTCTTCCTCCTCCGCCTCCTCGTTTTCGGCGCTTCACACCGATGCGCCGTACGTAAACGAGCCGACTGCGCAGATCCGCCTCGGCCAGCACGCCTACGCCGTCCCGTCGTACAATGAGCGCTTCGTCCCCGCTCCTACTCTCCGCTTCGACCCCGCGACACTCTCAGTCCGCGAGCGACGCATGCTCGGCCGCGAACACGGCGGAACAGTCGCCGTGCACTACCTCAAGCGCAACGAGTGGTTCTTCGAGACTGCGCTTGCGCTCCTTGGCCGCGAGAAGATGTGGGACGGAGGGGCCGATGTGCCCGCTTACCCCGCCACCCCTTACTCGTCCAACTCGCTTCTCGAGCCCTACGCCAAGGACCCGCTCGTCCTCACGTCGACTCCGCCGGCACACCTCGCCCAGCGACTCGAGCAGAACGATGCGCTCGTCAGCGCCGACGACCGCCTCGAGATTTTCCCTGCGCTGTGGGGCGCACCGAGGATGTACGGCTCGCCTATCGTCCTGTCGAACGGAATGATCGTCGAAGGTCGGCGAGCGGAAGCGAATCGCGAGCGTCTTGTCGGACCTCCCGGGACTCGACTCGCGACTGGCGCGGGTAGAGGTGCGGCGTCGACGAGTTCGGGGTCTGTTAGTCGATTGGGACGGATCACGGGCGGGGGGAGGGTGCCGATGATGGCGCTTGCGGAGGAGGATGGCGTTCAGATCGAGATTGGCGACGAGGAGCGGAGAAAGGCCGGCGAGGGAGAAGTCGCGCTCGAGGCTCCCGGCGTCGAGGAGGAGCCCGCGCCCTCGACGCCTCTGGCTTCGTCCACCTTGTCAACATCGGCAGTTTCATCGGTCATCGACGTCGACACATCGTCCACCCGATCGCTGGATACATCTTCCTCCGTCGCCTCCGCCTCATCCGCTTAATCTCGCCGCTCCCCTCTCTCGCAACTGCATCGATACCCTCGCTCGCTCGCCCGCATACCTTATCTTGCAGCAGCTTCCATAGAACAGACACTTTCCTTCCGTCCAGTCGTTCTCTTCCGTCGTTCAGGAAGTTCGGTCCGCTGTAACTGGTATCCACATTCGCCTTGCGCACTCGCTTGCGTTCTTGCCTTGTGCTTCGCATGCATCCGTTACTGCTCCATTCGAGAGCGCCGTCCAGGGAGACTAACTCGAGCGAGTTGGTTGATGATTCCGGTCCTTGCACTCCGTCATCTCGCCCCCTTCCTCGAGCAGGCTCAGCTGAGGCTGACGGCTAGCTTGAGATGAGTGTCTTTGCGCCCTCTGCGCTGCACAGCGCTTCATCGAGCCAGGCGCCGCCAACAAGCAGCCTCTCGTCCTTCCTCACCTCGACGAGCGTACCCAGCGCGCCGCGGCCCTCGCAGAGCTACGTCCAGCTGTGCAAGGTAAGCACATCCCGCTGGCTATCGCTGCGCTTGACCTCGCTGATCGTCCAGTGCGATTGTGACCAGGTCGTCCTCCAGCGCCGGTTGCGAAACCTCTTCGGTTTGACTGCGGTCGCAACGAGCGTGGCACTGTATCTGGCCATCTTTGATCCGCGAGAACTGCCAGGTGCGCACTGCGAGACGCTCACTGCAGCTGATGCGGTTGCTGAACTCCCTTCCTCATTGATCCAGGATCTTTGTTCAATGTAGTCCCCCTTCTCCTCTTTGCGCCGATCGCTTTCCTCGGCACACTCCCTGTCCTCGTACTGCGGAAGCAAACTATCGTCAGTGCGTTCAGCCGACTCTCTTCATCGCAGACTCCGACTCACCTCCTTTTTGTCCTGCAGCTTCACGCCCGCCTCTGCCTACCCTCTTCTCCAAGCTCTCGTCAATCCGCAAACGATCGCTCGCCCTCCCAGTCTTCCTCGCCTACCTCCTCGCCGCCTCAATTCTGCACTTCGCGTACGTCTGGGCGGCGAGCTGGACTTCGGGGTGTGCACAGCTCGGCTGGCTGTTCTTCCACCAAGGGTGCGTCTGCGGTCACTGATCAGCTCTTGTGGACTCGCTGATTCCGCTTTGCGTCGTTTAGACGAGACGCCTGGCAGGTCAACGAGCGCCGCCTTCTCCTCGCCATCTTCCATGTGGTCCTCGCCGCTTGGGCAACCGTGCAGCACATCGTCGAGGACCGCTGGCAGGTCGAGTTTGACGACGACGCGACGGTGCATCCGGTCCACTTCGGCACAGGCTGAGAGTACTGACGAACTGTCTCTTCCAGCTCACCATTCCGGCTCGCCTCGCGTCAAAATACAGGAAGCGCTGTTCGTCTGCCTTCCAGTCGGCCACATCAGCGACCTTCGCGTTCTGGTCCGCCTACGTTGTCTTCCGTCGCCCGGTCTTGCGATTTTTCCTCGCGCATGTCCTGCCGACCTGGTCGCGGTAAGTCTCGAGCTTTCCTTCCAGCTTCGAGACACCGCTGATGGCTTCTCTCTCGATCAGCCCCTACATGTACGCCATGATGCGACACAGCGGCGCCTACTCCCTCACCCTCGCGACCCGAGCTTTCGCCTCTGCGTTGCTGTTCTTCCTGGCATGGGAGGCGGCCTACGTCTGCTTCGGGGTCTACGCGACACACGTCAGTCCCGAGTTGTCGATGTGTATCATCGTCGTGCTGACGTATCCGTTCCTGCAGCCCATGCTCGTCTCGCAGTTCGCGACCAACCCGAACCAGGTGTTGCTGTCCGGCCTGCGCGCCAGTGACCCATACTACCAGGTGCGGCACCACCCTCTCCGACCGTCGAGCTTCATAAGCTAACCCTCGTGTCGCAGCACTTCGCCTTCCTCGAGCTCTTGCTCCTCACCCTGACCAACCCGTCTCGCCGCCAAGCGATCTTCAAGGACGTCCAGCCTGGCAGTGCAGCTGGTGGAGCATGGGCGGAGATCTCGAGGGAGTGTCTGCTGTTGATTGGAAAGGAGCTGCAGCGGGCGAAGGGGAGGTCGTCGAGTGGTACGTCTCGCTTCTCACGACTCGTTTGGTATATGCCGACAAGGTCAACTCGACAGCGTCCTCCGCAGGCGCGAGCATGCGCAGCGCGCCTGCCGCCAAGGACGAGCAGTCGAGCCCGAACCGCGCGCCCGTCAAGTCAGGCGATGTCTTCGTCCCGTCCAAGCCTTCGTTTTTCGACAAGGTCGCCTCTGCCGCCATCAACTCGTCCAGTCAAACTCTCGGCTCGTCTCCTGCCGTTCAAGGCGCGTCGCGGGCGATCACTTCGGCAAGTCAAGGCCCCGCAGCCCAAGAAGCGAAGCAAGCCGTCTCGACCGCCCTTACTACAGCCTCTACCGCCGTTTCCCGCGTCCCCTCGATCCTCCAGTCCGCACACCTCATCTCCACCTCTACCGCTCAAAGCGTCACAAACGCAGCCAAGACCGCTCCTCCGCCTGATATGGTTGCGGAAGTTGTGGGTGTTGAGCACAAGGTCGCGAAGCTCGTGCCGGCGGTGGCGAGGGGGAAGGTGTTTGAGGTCTCGATGGAGTACCGTGTGAGGAATCGGGTGCCGAGGAGGCAGGAGACGGTTTGCGCGATCCAGGGTGAGTCCTGTTCGCGCGGCTGCGGATCCGTAAGCTTCTCCAGGTTGCTGATCTTTCGATTACGTTCCGTGTACTCCCACACAGCCCTCTCAAACCTCATCTGCGCTTCCCTCACCGAAGACCCCTACGGCGTAGCCCAACGCGACATCCCCAGAGTCCTCGAGGCGTTCGTGCGCTACCTCGCTATCCTCGACAGCGTTGCGGCAGAGATGCAGAGTGCGGTGGAACAGGTTGTTGGGACCCGAGAAGAACAGGAGCGCGCAAGGAGGGTCGTGGAGCGCGAGATCGGGGAGGTCCAGGATGGTGCGTTCGATTGCGGTTTTCGTCTCCTCTCTGACTTGCTGTGTGCTCATGCTGACTCGCGCTTGCTCGCCCGCCGTGCAGCACTGCGGAGCGGCGCAAGGGCGATCTTGACGGAGTTTGCAGAGTACTTGGGCAGCTTCCGTGCGTTCGCCCGCTCTATTCCGCTGCTGTGGAAGCGCCTATACTCCCCAGGGCGTGCTCACTCACCCGCGACCACCGCTGACGCTCGCCCGACGCGCAGGCTTCCCTACCAAGGTCGCGTCGCAGCTGCAGCTCCTGGTCGACTATGGCGGGAACTAGACGATGTACCGCAGCCTTGCAACGCGCGTTGCCGATTGTTCGCTGCGTTGCTATCGCGTCCTTGCTCCGGTGAGAGGAAGAGAAGGAGGGAATACGAGGCGACAGGGGCTGGTACGATCGGACAGCCGGCAGCGTTGCGGCAAGGCCCCGCGGGGTTTTTCTGCCGGTCCTCTTCTCGCTCGTCGTCCCGTGGTGTATTGCTCGCTGTTGACTCGTCAAACACTGCTACAATGCCATCCACTCGCACGCTCTTCTGGACCCCGACCGCGCAGGACATCGACGACGCGCCCGACACAAAGTTCCGCCAGTGGGTCAACCGGCGGCACAACCTCAAGCTGCGCAACTACGACGAGCTCCACGCATGGTCCATCAGCGCTCTCGACGCATTCTGGACGGCCGTGTACGACTACTGCGGCGTCATCGGCGAGAGGACGTGTGTTGGCTCCCCCCACCTCGTCGTCCGCCCGCCTCGCACTCACCGCTCGCTCCGTTTCTTCCCTGCGACAGTGATCCCAGCACGTTCTTCGATGCGTCAAAGCCTATGGAGACCGTCAACCGGCAACTCATCCGCGCCAAGATGAACTACGCCGAGGCGAGTTCCCTTCTCCCGTCGAGTCTTCTTCGACGACTGCTCACGGTTGTCCGCCTGCAGAACATGCTCCTCGGCCACGCCAACGCCCGTTCGCACAAGCGAGCCGTCCTCTCATTCGTCGAGCCCAAGTCGATGGCGGCGACCGACCTCGACGACTGCCTCGTGAGGTCTCTCACCTTCGAGGAGCTGTATCAGCAGGTCCGCTTCGTCGCCCACACGCTGCGCACCAAGTTCGACATCAAGCCCGGAGACCGCGTCGCGACGTTCTCTCCCTCGAACGCCGAAGCCGTTGTCCTCTGCCTCGCGACTCTCGCCGTCGGAGGCGTCTGGTCGTCGTGCCCGAGCGAGTTCGGCGTCACTGCAGTACTTGAGCGCCTCGAGCAAATCGAGCCAGAGGTCCTGCTCACTGCCGATTTCTACAAGTACAACGGCAAAAACTTCCCCGTCTACCCGAAGCTCGAGGAGATCCTTGCCAAGCTTCCGAGCGTCAAGAGCGTCATCGTTGTTGGTCAGCTCAGCCACGACCGGGAACCGCAGGCCGAGTTCCCTGCTGACAAGCAGGGCAAGACGTGGATGTCATGGCCCGAGATGGTCAAGCTTGGAAAGGACGCGCCGTCGGAGATTCAGTTCGAGCGGGTCAGCGCGATGGACCCTGTGTGGATCTTGTACTCGTCGGGAACGACCGGGAAGCCCAAGGCTATCGTGCACAGCGTCGGCGGCATGATCTTGGGGCAGAAGATGATCCAGTGCGTCCCGACGTTAAACCTCGCGCGGAAACCGCATGAGTGATATTCAATTCTCATTCAGGAACCTGCACAACGCTACGACGTCGGAGGACACGCAGTTGACGTTCACGACGCTTGGCTGGATGGTCCGTTCCCCTCCTTCTCCTCGCATCCCCCATTTGAAGGCAAGCTATCTAACCTTTTTGGCTTCCTGCAGATGTGGAACCACATGTTTTCGTACGTCGCTCGCTCTGCCACATGCCCGTCCTCGGGCGCTGGCGAACGCGGTCTCAGCTTTACGCCTAGAACTGACCTTCTTACGTTTCCCTCCCAGCGTCCTCGGCTGCGGCGCCTGCATGGCCGCCTTCGACGGCTCGCCCTTTTCCCCCTCCTCCTCGACGATCTGGGCCCTCGCCGAAAGGCACAAGATCACCATCCTCGGCCTCTCGCCCCGCTACCTCCAGACGCTCGAGACGAACGGCTACGTCCCGAACAAGGAATATGATTTGAGACATGTCAAGCAGGTGCAGACGGCGGGGAGCGTGCTCAAGCCGGAGCTGTATGACTGTGAGTTGCGTTCGCTCGCGTCGAAGGGAGCCTTAATCGCACCTTCTTCTACCTTTCTGCGCATGACGAGAGGCGCAGCGCTGACTCGTCCTGTCTACAGGGATGCGCCTGAACATCCACAAGGACGTCTGGGTCAACAACGGAACTGGCGGTACCGACGTGAGTTGTCTGCCCTTCTCCACGCAGTCGTCTAGCCAGCTCGGGGCAGCTTCCGCTCGAGGGCGCAGTCTAGCTTACTTCGTTCGTCCTCGCTCGACAGATCTGTTCCCTCTTCATCGGTGCCGTCCGTAGCAAGCCGATCTACCACGGCGAGCTCACCTGCATGGCGCTGGGCATGGATTTGCAAGCTTGGGACGAGGATGGCGCGTTCGCGACGCTCTCCACGTATTCCTCGTCACTGACTCGGTTGTACGCTCACAGGCAACCCCGTCATCGACCGCCAGGGCGACATGGTCATCACCAAGCCTTTCCCCAACATGCCTATCGGCTTCTGGGGTCCAGGCGGCGAGAAGCGCTACCACGCCGCCTACTTCGAAGCCTACCCGCAGAAGCACCCGGCCGTCTGGACTCACGGAGACTGGATCGAGATTCACTCGCTTACGAAGGGCGTTCTCGTCCTCGGACGGAGCGACGGAGTGTTGAACCCTGCGGGCGTTCGTTTCGGATCGGCGGAGATTTACAATGTTGTTGAGGAGATTGAGGAGGTCGAGGATTGCTTGGCGATCGGGCAGAAGCTGCTGGACGGCGACGAGCGCTTGTACATACTGGCCTTTCCCCTTTTCCTTCCCTCCAGTGCTGATCATCCTGTTCCTCGACCGCAGCATCCTCTTCGTCAAGCCGAAGCAGACGCCGCTCGAGCAGTCGGTGACGGACAAGATCAAGCTCGCGATTCGCACCTCGCTCTCGCCCCGACACATCCCCGCCAAGATCATCGAGCTCGTCAAGATCCCCTACACGACGAACGGGAAGCGTCTCGAGGTGCGTCTCGCTCCCTTCTGCCCTTCAAGAGCTTGAGCTGAGCCTCTCTTGCACGCGTAGGTCCCGGCGAAGAAGCTTGTCAACGGCCACGACTACGCCAAGCTCAACTTGAGTTCGGCCGAGGATCCCGAATGCCTCAAGGTTTTTGTCGACCACCCCGAGCTGCGACTGGTCGACGTCCCGGAAAAGTCGAAGTTGTAGAGGCGGACGAAGAGGGAGGGTGTTTAGACCGTACTTGGTTTCGGCTTGTGGATCTTTCTGAACATCATGTTAGATTTAAGGGCATCACTTCGCGTTGTTTGCAGCCCGTTCTGAGCGAGGTGAGGAAGCGGCCGCTGGACTTCGATGACGGACGACGGACAGCTTGCGACGCTCCTCACACTCGACCCACACGCACAGCCATGGCAAGTCTGCTCGCTGACAGTCTCAGAGAGTTCTACTGACCCTTAACTGCACACCCGTCCAACTCCCATGCCCTCCCGTCCGCTCCTTGTCCTGTACTCCCCGCTGCGGCTGATGACAACAGTCGAGCGACGAGGAGTTCCAGGACTTCGAGTACGACGACGATAACGCTTACGACTCGGACCTGTACATCGACGAAGATGACCGCCAGCCCCAGCAGGCGCAGGCGTCGACCAGTACTCGCAACCGCCCGCAGGAACCGGCTCCCGTCCGGCGGTACCAGCAGCCTCCTGCGCCTCTTGCTGCCGATGGCGACTCGGACGACGAGGGCGCAGATGTAGGTGTTGGCGGGTTTGGCGGAAGGAGGGGAATGGGCGGCGCGTACGCTGCAGCGGCCGGAGGACGAGGGGGAGGGATCGGTCGCTTCCTTAACCCGAACGCATTTCAAGCTGGATTTGGCGGGCACGCGTTTGCGAGGCCGCCCGCGAGCGCCTTCAGGCGGCAGTACAGGGCGTACTCGACAGCAATTCTCGAGGTTCAGCAGGGCAGGAGCTACGGTGGAGGGCGGTCGAACTTAATGTACGGCGGGAAGAGTGCGTCCTGCCCGCTCTAACCTTCGTTGTGAACATGACGCTGACGTTCCTCGTTCACTGCTAGTTGTGATGCCGCCATCGGCCCTCGACGAGCTGAGTGGGTTCTTTCCTCCTTCATTCGCCCGGGCAACAACACTAAACCGCTCTTTCTTCTTGCGCAGCGCAACTCGACATCGAGCTCCCCATTAACTTCGAGATCACCAACCCAGCTCAGCCCGAACTCAACACGCACGCCGGTGTCCTCGAGTTCATTGCGGAGGAAGGATGTGTCAACCTGCCTCAGTGGGTGCGCGGCGGCTTCGTCTTTCTGCCTTGGCCATTGGACCCTGACATGGTCACCGGTAGATCATGGACCAGCTCCGCTTGAACGAGGGCGACCCGATCCGCATCGTCGGCGGCCGCTATCCGAAGGGCAAGCTGATCAAAATTCAGCCGCAAAGCGTCGATTTCCTCGAGATAAGCGATCCGAAGGCTGTGTGCGTTTCGCTTCTTCCATATCCACCTTTCCGCGCAGCCTGACCTCCCGCTCGACAGTCTCGAGCAAGCCCTTCGCAACTACTCGTGCTTGTCGGCCGGCGACATTGTCGAGATTGGCTACCACTCGCTCACCTTCCGCCTCCTCATCATGGAGATCACGCCTCCCGGTCCTGCCATCTCCGTCCTCGACACCGACCTCGAAGTCGACTTTGCGCCTCCAGTCGGATACGTCGAGCCCGAGTACAAGAAGCCGTCCAAGTCGCTGCCGAGCATGAGGGACAAGTTCAATGTCGACACGAAGGGCGTGCAGGATGTCAATGCGAGGGGAAGCGGGACGGCGACGCCTGTTTCGGTCGGCTCGAAAGGCAACGGGAAGGAGGCGGACGAGGCGCCTGCTGCGTCTTGGGAGGCGTTCAAGGGCACGGGCAACAGTCTCGGCGGGAAGAGAGTCAAGGGAAAGGGTGTCAAGGCCAAGGCGATCGAGCAGGTGGACGAGAACAGCCGCATCTTCCGTACCGAGTGCGTCCTACATTCTCGCTCTCCATCACTTCCCCTCACAATGATTTCCCTCCTGTACAGCCAACCTCGCATCGTCACCGCCGACACCCAGCTCGGCTCTCGCCAGGTTCCCGCAGCGCTCAACCTCCCCTTCGGCGCCCTCTTCTTCGGCTTCGACCTCTCAAATGCTCGCCCGCCACCAGGCTCCGAAGCCGAAGCGGCGGAGAAGGCCAAGGCGGAAGAGGCATCCCGTTCGGCTGCTGCGCCATTCGCGAACCTCACCGGATCAGGCGCAACGCTGAGCGGACGTGCGGCAAGGAATGCAGCGAGGGCACCGGCCGGTGCGGCAGCCAACGGCGGTCAGACGACGGGCAGAGCGTCGTCGGCGCAGCCTGAGCAGAAGCCGACGGTGCCGTTCAGCGGATCAGGCAACACGCTCAGCGGGAAGAAGCCGGTCGAAGTCATCGAGATTGACTGAACGTGCCTCTCGCTTCGCATCCTCTGCATGTACGGGCCTAGTCTCATGTTGTGCTTTATGCATCTGTCAATCCATTGCTTTCCCATCGCGCTTGAACGCTACTACGCGAGAAGAGAGCGAAGCATACGAGAGGGTAAAGGATGGTGTTGCTGGTCAGGGGCCAAGTACCGGTCGTCCCAGAAGCTTGCAAATGGTGCCCTTCACTGATTCTGCGAGTCCACGGTTTGCGTCGGCTGTCTAAGCTGGGCAGCGAAACGAGTCTCTGTGCAGGATTGAGCACCGTGGGTCGAGCAAAGTGCCGTTTGCGGAGGATGGCGAGGCCTGGTGAGAGATGATCAGAAGCTTGCGGACGAGACTGTCCCTGCTAATGCACCGGCGGGCCCTCTTCGTCGAGCGGTCATGGACGTGCTCCCTCGCCAGACTCTTCCGCGCCTCCACATCGGCGGAAATCACCGCGACGAAGCGCCTTCGCTTATGATCACTCAGCCAGTCCATCAGCGGATCCCATTCGGGCTCAAAGTCTTCCGCTCCTCAGCCCATTTCGAGTACATCCAGTACAACTGCTCAAATTCGTCCAAGTAGGCGCTGCCAGCTTTCTTCTCCGTCGAGCTCGAGCGCGATACCTTCCTGGATCAGCGGCGGGAGGAGCTTGGTCAAGTCGGGCACGGAGGAGAGTGGGATCCGCTCTTCAGGCGGCGAAGCGGGGTGAGCAGGATCGTGAGACAATGTGGACGCCGTAGAGGGCATACTAAGCGGTGCAAAGGAGCGCAGAAGCAGCCGGATTGAGGTATGTGCGTGGATGGTGAGAGCGAAACCAGCCACTTCGCCTCTTCGCCAGCCACATCGCGCTAAAGCTCCCGCCTCACCACACTATCCAGCTTGCGACAACTGCAGCTGTTCCTCAGACAACTCAGAGCGTCAGCAAAGCCGCTCGTGCGCGTCCCAGTGGCCTCCACTCGCTTGTCTTTTCTCGCTCCTCCTCTTGGACTGATGAAGATCTACCGCCAGGCGAGGGACTCTGGCTGGCCTGTACGAGCGTCGCGGTTCACCTATGATGCTGTTCAGTCTATTGCTGCCCCCAGACCGTCAAAGCTGCGGAAGAGCGACGGCGAATTGGTCGCCTCCGCTTCCCTTCCCTCGCTCTCCTTTCTCTCGCCATGAAACGACTACGCAGCACACGCACGACGGTCCTGCTGCATGTGGAAGCGAGTCCTGAACCGGAGAACCGAGGGCGACGCGGTCTTAAAGTGGGCGGAAGAGGAAAGGCAAAGTGCAAAGCTGAAATGCCCAACTGTCCAAGGTAATCTCCTCATTCCACAGCTGCAGCCGCTATTCGACCATGACTGCCGAGCCACCAAGCTCCTCCTCAGTGGACACGCCCTCCTGTTCCTCGTCCAGCAGCCGCACGCACTCCTTGCAGCATGCCTCGAGACCAGCTTGCATCGCCTTGTTCAGCAGGCGACCTTCCTGCTCGTAGTCGCTGAGCAATGCGTCGATTGCCGAGGACGGTAAATCAGGGAAACGAGCGGCGAGCTCGTCGGGTGTTGCAGAAGAGAAGCTGCGCGACGGCTCGAGCAGCATGTCTTGCGGTTGACCTGCGTTGTCGGACGTCAGCACTGCTGGAACGGTGAAGCAAGGCAGATCAAAGGCTCACGAGACTTGCGAGCTGCCGCAAGCGTAGCGTAAAAAGCCGTGTTGCGCAGAGCCGCGGCCATTTCCTCGTCCTTCAGGCCCGCTGAAGACCGCAAAGCCGCCCAGCTGCCAAGCCAATCGTCAGTGGAAATTCCATGTCACGCTCGGGGACTCGCACGCACTCATCCTGGAGGTACACTCGCCGCCAGACGCTCTCGAGCGCAACCTTCCGTCTTGCCTCCGGCAGGTCCTTCGTTCGCAACAGGACATCGAGAGCAGCGGCAAAATCGTTCGCGTGCTCGTTGTTGTTCTCCTTGAGCGAGAGGATGTCGATCAAGTCTTCAGAAGAAATCGACTCGTCACCAAACACCCGCGCGCAGAGACTCGCCAGTTGCTGGGCGAGCGCTGGACGATCGGTGACGGCGGGAGCGCTACGAGCAGCCACAACTTCGCTCCGCTCGGTCAGCGGCATGCGCATCTCGGCGCCGGACAGGAGCGAGCTGAAGAACGTCGACAGGTTCTGCTGGGTGTTGACGAGGTCGAGGTTGTCGTCGACAGCTGCGTCGGAAGGCGCGTCAGCCAAGCATCGGCAATGACCACCACACATGTTAGCTCACTTTCGAGCGCTCGCTGCACCTCCTCGCCCTCGAGCGCCTGCTGGTCGAGCTGCGCAACTTGCGCAAGCTTGCTGAGCGACAGCATGAGCTGCGATAGCACGGCAATTTAGCGAGCCGCACGGTGACGGAGTCACTGAGCGGACTTGCCTTCTTCGTCGCAACTGACGACTCATCAATTGCCTCTGTCGAGAGCGCGCGACTGGCGTGGTCGAAGCGGTCGATGGTGACGTCGTTGATCCAAGCGAGCTCTGCGTGGCACGTCAGTTGCTATTCACATAGAGAGAACCACAGCGACGCACTGTTATAGTCGGTCCAGTCGAGGAAAGCGGTAAGCAAGGGGCGGTGCGCCTCTTCCGGCTCGAGCAGCGTGCGCAACTTGCCTGTCAACGCAATGCAGTCAGAACATGCGCTTTCATAGCTACTGAAGGACGCACCTTGATCCAGGTAGAAGCGGTAGAGCGGGAAGGCGAAGTCCTGGCGGTACTGGTCGAGGTACGAGCGAATGCGAGATGATGAGCCGTGAGTCGGGTCATTCGAGAGGCGGGCAAGCGAATCGAAGTCGAGGTGTCGTTCGCTGAGTTCGTAAGCCGAGGCGACCTTGCCAATCGCAACTAGAACAAGAGAGTCAGTCGCAATCTACGAGCTTGCGTGAAGTGCGACTTACCGAGCATGCGAATGAAGCGTGGCCGGACCTCGAGATACCGCTCCCGTAATTGACGCAGCTCAGGTGCTGGCGCGTCTCCGTTCACACTGTTCAGAAGCGATGTCAGCGACGAAGGACTCGAGGAGGAGGACCGCCAACGTACGTCTCGAGGTACAACAACCGCTCCTCGAACGCTGAGAACACATGTTCCGCCACGCCCGCCATCTGCGTCTTCAGCTCAGCCTGTATAACCTGCTTCTCCGACATGTCCGCGCCCCGACCGAAGCGCGCCTGCTCCTCGTCAACTCGCACACCGAGTTCCCGCACCCGCTCGCGTAGAAGACCGTCCGTCGCTTCGAAGTGCCACTGTAGGCTGTCGAGGAGGATGGGACGGGACGACCAGGGGTCTGAAGGGATCGAGGAGGAGTCGAGACCGTAGTGGGACGATGTCTCCTTGCGGTGACGAGCGACGGCGTTGAAGGCGAGCTGCGAAAGGCGAGCGTGAGTACAAAATGTAGAAAAGCGACTCGTGGGACGCACCAAAACCGCTTCGTTCGCCTCGCGCATGTGCATCGACTTCTCCTCAGCGGAAGCCTGCGTTGACTCGGCGAATGCTTTCGCGCGCCTCGTCACCTCCTCGAGCACATTGCCGAGACCCGAGACCTGTCGTACAGGGGCAGTCAGCGGAATGATGCGAGTGAGCGATAGGACGCGAACGCACCTTGGTTCGGAAGAATAGCCGCAAGGGATCCTCGCCAAAGCCCTCGCCGATCTCGTCCATGTACTGCAGAATGGCGTCGGACAGGATGCTCGAGCCGGACCTACGACAATGCTGCTGTCAGCCAGAGCGACCGGCAAGCAGCGTTTGGAAAGCAACGCACCCGAGGCGAGCGTTCTGGTGGTGCCACAGAGCAACAGCGGCGGCGAGACGTTCTGCGTCCCAGCTCAGCTGTCGGCGAGCGTGTTGCGGGAGCTGCACGGTAGAGTTACTCAGCCAAGTTTGCGAGAAAACTCGAGCTCAAAGATGAACCTTGCCGAGAAGCCCGTTGACGTTGATGTACTCGACCAGGGCCTTTGCTCGGTGGACACGGTCGGCCAGCTGCGCTCGCAGATCAAGAATGAGAGGCATGTTGGCGGAACCTGCACGACCATCTTGTCAGTCTTGGTTCAGCTTGAACGAGAAAAGCGGACGAACTGGAAGCGAGGATCCCGGAGCTGGCAGCAACCGCCGCGACGGCCAAGTCACCCTCAAAATCAGGCTGCAGATCAAACGCGAGCGGATTTTGCGCCTCGTTCGTGCCGAAGAAGACGGCCTGCTCGATGCGAGTCTGCAGCCGGCGAGTCTTGTATCCCTCAGAACCGGGCGCGATGAGCCGATGCCCTTGGGAAGGCGAGACGCTGACGGAGAATATGGAGGGCGAGGAGATGAGGAGCGAGAGGGTCTCGATAACTGGGGCGGGAGAAGGGAGGTAGGAGGGCATTGAGAGGCCGAGGAAGCGGTCGGTGTTCTTGCGGAGGGGAAAGGCCTCTTCGAAGGTCGAGTCGTGCGCGATGGAAGCGATGACGACGGCGTCTGCAAAGACGACAAAGGCGATCTCGCCCGAGCCGAGACTCAGTCGAGGTGTCGAAAGAGGGCGAGGGTCCGGTCGCTGTGAAAAGCAAAGTCAGCGTTGAACCGCTATGCAAGTCACGAGGATGCGCACGGTCTGGTAGGCCAGGTGCGTCAGGCCGGCGACCGCAACGCTGTTGGCGGACGTGCCAACTTCGAGCACGACAATGGCGAAAGACAGCGAGTCGGAGGCGGTTACGTCGTGGACGTGCGAGATGAGCACGGCGAGGTGTCCGCTCCTGCAGAAGCACGTCTCGTCAGCTCCATTGACCTGCGCAAGAAGGCGAAAGTACGCACGCAGTCACCGTCGCGTCGACGATCTCGACCTTGCCCTCGTTCAAGGCCCATTGCTCATTCCCGATCTTCTCTCCCGCCAACGCCTCAAGCACTCCCGCAAAGATGTCCTGCTCAACGAGGAGGCGTTCGCCCCCCTCGCTCCGCACTGGGACCTTCCACACCTGCACATTCTTCTCCATTACCGCATAGACCGTTCGCTCCGCCTCGTTCGGCTGGGGCCGCGACAGCGCAAGAGCGAGGATACCGGCGCGCGGGTCGACCGTCTTCGACCCGAAGACGGCGGACCAGACGGATCCTGCCCAGCCGAGCGAGCGCTCGAGGTGACGGACGGAAAGGTCGGCGCGGCCAGCGTGAGAGATGATGTTGATGGCGAAGAGGCGAGATTGGGTCGTCGAGAGGAGGTAGGTCGTCGGAGAAACGAGCTTGAGATCCTTGACCAGCTCGCTTTCGTTCAAGGGGCACGAAGCCGACTTGAAGCGGTCGACGCCGGACAAGGAGAGGCTGACGGATTCCCAGAAGCGCACGGTGCCGACATTGGAGACGATGACTAGTCCAGGCTCACGGTGACCTGCTTGCTGAACAGTCTGCGAAGGCGAGGGAACGAGAGAAGCAAAGGAGAGGGGAGAGTAGGCGGCGACATTGGGCGGGAAGGGCGCTTGTGGTGGGACGGGAAAGACGTAGGTCGTCGTAGAGCTGACGCGCTGCGGACGATTGTGGAATCAATTGGAAGCGACAACACAAGCAGGATGAGAGGGTGTACATTCGACCAGTTCCAGACGAAGCAGTGCTCGCTATTGACAAGCAATGCGAAACCGGTGATGGGGTCGAGCACACCCTTGACTGGCTGCGTGTAGGCGTCTGCAGACAGCGTTACGTCAGCTTCACGTCTTCGAACGAGGGGAAGAGGAGGAGCACACCGAAACCCGCAACAGCCTGCTGGACCTCCGCCGGCAGCGCCTTGCGCTCCGTAATCATGTAGCTGTCGTCTCGTACGAGCACCTTGTCCTGGTCCTTCCTGCCCGCAGCTGTCGCGCCCTCTTCAACATCCATCGCAGACCCGACATCCGACGCGGCTGCCACGCTCCTCGCCGTCCTTCTGCTTGGTGCCGGCGATGCCGTGAGTCCCCTTTGCGTCGTCTGCAAGTTGGCCCCAAGCATATGAGCTGTCTGCGGCGGTGAGGGTTGAGGGGTCGCCTGGATCGAGGTGAGAGTGGATGCAACGCGAGATGCCCGGGCTGAACGGCGCGTTGTGCGCTGTGGTGTGCCCGCTGCACCACTCGAGAACATTGCTAGCGCTGCTCGAGCTGAGTTGGTGGATTGTCGGCGACGGACGTCGTCGTCGTTGATGGACGCAGGTTGGAAGAGAACTCGACTCGCCTCTCGCGCCCGTGCTGGCTGGGCCGCCTATTGTTGTTTTCAAGGACTCGCTTCAAGCCAGGCAGATAAACCCGCTCGAACGACTCCCACCTCGAAGGGTGCCGTCCTCGCCCCGCTCTCCCCTCCTCTCGTCTCTATCGCTCGTAATCATGTCCTCGAGCGCGTCGGGTGGGACAAGCAACCTCGTCAGCGTATCAGCACACCTGCACCTGGCCCCGCCATACGCAGCCCCCCCGCCAAACGACACGCTTGCCTCGCCCGTTCCCCCGACCAAGCCGGCTCCGAACCCATCTTCAACGAGCAGCATCTCCCCTTTCCAGCCAGACGAGCTTAGGCGCCTCGTTTTCGACTATTTGACGAACTTGTGCTATGTCGACACGGCCACTGCGTTCGCGAGGGAGCTGGCAGATGCGTCGGCGCAAGCGCATTCAAGTGGGGGAGACGATTTAGGTCAGCCAGACTCGGTGGAAGGACCTACAGGCGAAGCGAGAGGCGCAGGAGGAGTAGACGGTACAGCCGAGGCGATGGAAGGCGTCGAGGCGACGCCTGAACCTTTCGCAGGTTCCGTCGAGGCGGACGGTGGCTTGGAAGGCGCATCCGCACCAGTCGCCAACGGATCCGGGAAGAATGTCGCCTTCTTGGAGGACGGGACATGTGAGGTAGATGGCGATGCAGACTTGCCTGAAGGCGCTCTGCTGACGAAGGATGACTTGCGGGATCTGCGGGTACGGCGGAGTGCGTGTCGGACTGCCCCTCATCCTATTTTACATTGCTGACATGTACGGACGCAGGTATCCGCGACGCAATCTTAAGTGGGCGCATCACCCATGCGGTCGACCTCCTGAACGACCACTTCCCTTCCGTCCTCGCGCCTTCTTCCGCCTCTTCCTCCGATCCAGCCTGTTCGCCTTCCAAACTCGCGCCAACACACCCTCTCTCGCCGAAACAGTCTCGGTGTACCCCGCAAACCTTCTTCGTCGCTTCCCAGCCGACACCCGCTTCCAAGCTCGTCTCTCCCGATCCTTCGCCTTCGCCTGTCCCGATCACCGGCGCTCGCTTCGGCGCATGGGCGCTCTCCCTCTCGCCCGACATCCTCTCCCTCAATCTCCAGACGCAAGCCTTCATTGAGCTCATGCGAACAGCACACGCGACTTCGGCCATCTCGACTCCTTCGACACCCACTTCGTCCGTCTACGGCGGTTTCGGCGGCTCAGCCACGAACGGCGATGCCCAGTCGGACGCTGATATGTCAGCTTCAACCTCTTCTCTCGGCTCGTCATCCATCTTGAACGTCGCGATCGCTCAGTCGCAAGCGCTGCGAGAAAAGGTTCTCAAGCTGCCGCTGGGGAAGGAGCGTGAAGGCTGGGAGCGGGAGAGCATCGATGTGTGCGGGTTGCTGGCGTACAAGGACCTGACGACGTGCCCGGTAAAAGGGTACTTGGCGCAGTCGAGACGAGAGACGCTCGCGGAGATGGTCAATGCGGCGATACTGCGTGCGTCGCGTCTGATTTCTTAAGAATCGATTGAAGCTCTGCTGACGGTGCAGTCCACTCCGTAGAACATACGCACCGGACCCCTCTTCCGCTCATCTCGCTCGCCGCTCGACAAGCGACCGCCTGCTGGACGGCCTTGCGCGAGATGAACGTCATCTTCCCGCCTCAGATTGGCTCGTCGAGTAGCAAGGATGGCTCGAATGGCAAGAACAAGCCGCCGAAGGTGCGCTGCCTATTGCACACTCGTTTGCGAAGCCCAGCTAACTCCCGCTTCATTCGCAGACCTACCCGACTTTCGACTTGCATTCCTTCTTGCACGAACAGGCAGCACCGCCTTCCGGCGACGCCAGCATAGCCGATTGAACGCTACGCTCTTCCGCACGATTCGTTGTCGCCCTTCTCTGTTGGATGCGCTTGCCTGTATCCACACCGCATCTCACTGTTGTAGCCTCCAGCCTTCCGTCCTGCAATTCGCCTTGCCTGTATCTCGTACGAGTGAATCTTCAGTCGGCAGTCCAGCGCCGAAGTGTCTGTGCAGATCTACAAAAAGCTGGAACGGAGCCTTTCCCTCGCATCGAGTGGGAGTGTCACGCTCATCCTGTCTTCAACGCCTAGACGATGTGAAGAACCCACTAGCCTTCCTCAAAATGCGTTTGTGCAGGCCCGACGTGCGCGAAAAAGCGCCGGATGGAGAGGAAGCAGACGCTCTTGCTTGTGGTGCTGACTCTGTTCAGCGAGACGCCAGCCTTCAGTCACGCTCGACTGACAGCTCAAACCGACAGCACTCTCACCGCGTCTTGCGTCGGGTCGGTGTAGGCGCGATACGGCATGTCCTGGTTCGAGTAATTGTGGTCGAGGGCGTACGAAGGCGGAACAGGCAAGGTGCTGTGTATCAGGAGGAATGAACGGGGTGTCCGGTGACGCACTTCGTCAGGTGAAGGTGCCTCGGGGGCTGAGAGTTGTGGCGGCAAAGCTCCTGCGCAGCAACCGACTTTCAGCGGCGGCCTATGCGCTCCCACGTTGAGCCTGAAGGTTCGTCGCCTTGTCCTTGGTAGTGTGGCCGAGCAGGGAACGCCTCGTGAGGATGCTGCTGGCCGTGTCATGCGGAGGAAGGCGGTCGCTCCTCGAGTTGCGGACGATGGTGTACCGAGTGCGATGAGGTAGGACGTTCTTCTCGACATGCTCGCCCAACCTCCGACATGTCGGCCGGCATCTCCCCCCAATAGCCTGACACTCGGCTGGTCAACTGCGGCGGTGAGGCCGTGAAGGGAGACGAGATGGGCGACGAATGGGTCGAGGATGGGCGACCTGAACTGCGCAGTCTGACATGTGTCAAGGCTGTCGTCAAATAAGAGAGTAAAGACGCACTCATGAACATAGAAGCATCTTCCCCCTTGTTCTGCAAACCCTCCTGGAGCGTTGTGAAAGTGATGTAAGCCAGCGAGACAGTCGGAGACGGTGAAGCGGGGAGTCTGGGGATGTTTCCGGCTGACAAATCACCGCAGGATTAGCCTGCTTGTGAAGTGCTACGACGAGAGAGCTCAACGGACCCGCTGCGCTTGACGAAGGGTGGAGCCTTCGTGCTCGGGTCAAAGAGGATGTCCGTGCTCTGCTGCTTGATGCGTTTCATACTGAGAGACCGCAAGGTGATCAGCGCAGGTGGTGAAGCAGAAGAGGATCTGAACTTACGCTTGATCTCGCACAGACTCAACACTCACGACTTCTTCAATCCATTGTACGCGATGTGTTCGCGGCCCGTGTTCGAGCATTGCCTCGCTGGGGGGTCATTCGTGTCCTGCAGCTACCGTGTGTCAGCTCGACAGCCTGCTGAGAGAAGAGAAATAATGAACGGACCTTTCGAGCCGTTTAGAAGCAGTAGCAAATTCTCTTCACAACGATGGTTCCAAGCCTAAAAGAGGGATATAAGTCGTCAGTCCCTCGCTGTGCACTTCTTCAAGCGCTGCAAGACTCGCCAGCTGCATGTATCGGTTGACCTCCTCCTGCTCGATTGGAGTCAAGCCGAGCAGCGCCCGAGGGTTGTGGGCGTTCACGAGTCGGATGACCTCCCAAGTTGAGCATCTCTGCGCACGGCATTGACCAAGTGACCTCTGGTTCGACATGCTGGCGAGTCGGAGAGCGACTCATTGGGAGCGAAGCAAGGGGAGGAATGGGCGACGACGGCGAGAGTGCTCTGTTTAGCGCCAGTCAGATGGAGAGATGAGCGCGAAAGTGGCGAGGAAGAGAGAAGGAGAAGAGAGGCAGCAGGGCGGGAAGAGTAGTACTACACGCCGAGTCCGCGGAAAGTCCGTGTCGCTCGTCAGCCTCCTGGTGGTTCGTCAGTCAGCGGTGCACTCAGGACACAGTAAGGGGACGTACGAAAAGCGTGGCGAGAACGACGCGGAGCGAAGGGGGCAAGAGAAGCTCGATACGGCGAGGTCGAACGAAGCGAACCAAAAAGCGAACCAAAAGCGAACCAAACACACTGATTACAACGATACGAAGCGCAGGAGAAGAGGGAGGTACAGCCGCAAAGGATACAAGAGTCATGAAACCGTAAGTGAAGAGCTGAGAGTAGCCGCTTGTCCGCCTCGCAATCACCTGCCCTCCGCCTCATCCGTGGCGACACTCACAAAACTACCGCCGATGCTCGCCGTCGAAGCGCCGAGAGGGAAATCCTCAATGCTGCTCTGGCTGCCCGAGTCCTCGTGCTCGCTATCGACTGGTGTCGAAGTAGCAGGCGAAGGGACGAACGTGTCGCTGACGGGGACTTGCGAAGGCGCGGCAGCAGTGGGAGCGGACGGGCGAAGCGAGCATGGGTGGTCGCCCGGTTGTTGAGTTGGGGGAGACGGAAGTGGTCGATTCGGGCGCGAGGTGCGCGAGGTGAGAGAGGTGAGGCGGGACCAGCGATTAGAGGGGAGATTGTGGCGGAGATGTGAAAGGTAGACGCCGTAAAGACGCTCCCGGATGGCGAGGCAGATGTCGACGAAGGAGTGCGGGAGGTACGAGACGAGGAGGTACGTGCAGGCTACGAGAGGGACGCGTCAGCTCACAGGTTCAGCTGCTCTCAAATCAAGGAGTCACCCACATCCTGAGCCGATGCGCTCAACGGCACCCGCGTGGGATGGTCGCACGAGGATCTGCCAAACCCTCTTGCTCAACCTTCGCATCTCGCTTCCCCTCCGCGCGCACCTCGAGATTCCACGGACACCCGCTTCCGAGATGGGGGTTACTCGCCGCGCGAGTGCTGGTGCATACACCGACTCGAGGCGGATGGGGAGGGCGGCCGCTGCGGGAGCGTTTGTAGTGGGGTCGTGAAAGAAGCCGACTTCGAGGAGGGTGATCCGGACGTTGCGCATGGATGATGCAGAAACTTCGCGTCGCAGCGAGTGGAGGAGCGAGGAGATGGCGGCGTTGACAGCCGAGGTGAGCGAGTGGAAGGGGATGGCCAGGTTGGAGCTGGCGGCAGGGACTGCGAAGGGGAGCAGAAGGGTCAGTTGGAAGTCATATTACCGCAGCGAGGACGCCATACTGACCGAGGGATACGAGAACGCCAGTCGGTGCTCCGGGACGAGCAGCCGCCGATCGCAAGATCGGAAGCAAGCCCTTGACGACACCGATAACAGTTGTGACTCGCTCGCCAACGAGCTTCCTTGCCTGATCGTTCTCAATCGCCTCAAGCGGGCACGGCGACTCGGCAAGCGAGGTGAGCGAGAGGCCGTCGACGACACCGATGAGGGCGAGGGCTTGGGCGGGGCGCGCGAAGAGGTCGCCTGACGAGTGGAGCGGGAAGCGGAGCGAGAGAGCGGTCGAGAGCGAACGGAGGAAGGGGGAGACCGACGAGGACTGGTGCCACACGAGCGGGTCAATCCAAGCTGAAGAAACGGGGACAAAGCGAGCGCACCTCGTTCGCGTCGAGCACAAGCACCTTGATCCAGCCCCGTCCCAGCCTTTCGAGGACGTCGACCTCGGCGGGCTCGCTCACGGTCGCTACGACGACGAATCCCCTCCGCTCAAGGTCGAGCGCGATCTCCCTTCCCTGCAAGGAGTCTGCGCCAAGGACGACGACGGCCTCTTTCCTTACTTCTCCTGCGACACCGTGCGTCGCCGGCAAGAGGCGGAGCGGGCGGTTCTTGGGGTCTGGGAGGACGGCGACCGGGACGAGCTTGGCGAGGGGCGAGACGGCGCCGAGGGTAGCCTGCGGGAAGAAGTAGTACGACGCGCCTCCGGTGACTCCGACTGCGATGGCCGAGTAGACGAGCGGGTGCTCTGCGGCGTGCGAGCCGAGTGCGCGGAGCCAGGACGACGCCCTGCTCGATGCGGGAGCAGGTGGGGGAGGAGGAGGAGTCGAGGGGTTGAGCTGGTCTGGGAGCCAGCCGCGCGGGTCAGGGATCGGAAGTGTGCCCTGGTTCGTGATCTTATCGACCAGGATGCGGAACGAGGCGTGGATGTTGGCGGGGAGGTCGTGCAACTCGCTCAACTCCTGGGGGAAGACGGTGTTCCACGCCTGCAGCGAGATCTCCTGCGCTTGCTGCAGCGTGTCGTTGATCAAGTCAGAGAGTGAGCTCATGGCGCTCGCGAGCCGTCCCAGCGTTGTCGAGTGGGTCGTTCGTGGTTGAGAGACTGATGAGGACGAGGAGGGTTCGCGGTTCGCTCGTGCACCCTGCTCAATTGCGTTGAGCAGGCTAGCTGGCACTGCAGACCATGTCCTACCGCTCGTCGCTCTACCCGGGCGCGTTCAACTCGTCCGCCGCCTCATCCGCCTCGTCATCGTCGCCTTCGCCCGCCGCGACCCTCTTGATGGAGAAACAGCGCGAATACACGGCGTTCGCGCAGGTGTGTGCGCACACAGAGCGCCTCACAGACTTCTTGGACAGCTTTGCCGACAAGTACGAGGTCCTTGACGGCGGTTCAGAGGGTGTGTCGACCGCTTCCTCCAGACGCGTCTTGTTGACGGTAGGCTAACTCTCTTGTTCCTGCGCATACAGCTGTTGGTGACGTCGTCGAACACTGGCAGAACGTCTTCCGTGTCACTGGTCTTGCCCTCGGTGCGCTTCCTCAACTCGCTCCTTGTCTCCCTCTCGCTGACCCTCTCCCTCGCAGCCTCTCTCGCCGACAAGCGCGCCGCTCTCGCTACTCCCTCCGACCCTTCCGCTCCACAAGCCACAGAGGCAGACGTCAACGACGTCGTCCTCCCCCCCGGCACGCTTCCCGATAAACTCGTCCGAATCCCCGTCCGGCAACCAGACGACGAGGGAAGCGTTGGCTTGGCTGGGTTGGCTCAAGCGAGCGGGACGTCGACACCGGGAAGCGCGTGAAGCGGGCGGCAGGAGGAATGGCGAGGTGTTGGAAGAGAGGGCGGGCTAAACACTGAAGGCGGATCTTACTGTTGTTGCGTGAATTCAGTCCGCCTCTGTGCCTGTTGTATTCTTAGGTAACATGGACAACCGTTCAGCCAGTCGACTTGAGCAGCGAAGTGTCGGACCACTGCAGCGTGAACGCGCCAAACTCGCCTTCTTCTGCCCGACTTTCTTGACCGGTAAATCGCTGCTTTTCAGCTTATGAGAGTACACAGCACAAATCAGAGGCACACAATCTTTTTAACAGTCCGTTCAGAGCGACTCTACCTCCCTTTCGAGCGCCGACTGCGCCTCCGCCTTGACGTCCGCCGGAGCGTCGATGCGTGCGGTCAGCATCGGCGCGATAGGGTCCAGCTGCCAGATGAGTACGATGGCAATGAGCGCGACGGGAGCGGCGATGACCCATACCCAGCGGTCTGAAGGATGACGGGTCAGCTTGAAGGTGAGAAGGGAGAGCGAAGGCAGACGCACAGCTATCGGCGTAGATATGCGGCATCGTGGCCTGCACCGCATTAATGATGCTCGGGGTTATCCCGTTGAGCTGCTTGAGTGCTGCGATGCCTGGCGGGCCGGAAAGCTGGGCGGCCTGAATGAGGCTGGGCATCTCGCTCGCAGGGAAACCGAGAGGCGTGACGGCCGCCGCCAGTCGAGGGCCGAGATTCGCCGCCAGCCTCGTCTTTGTTACGGCGTTGTAGCACGCGACGGCGACGACTCCGCCGAGTGCGCGCGAGACGAGGAGGTTGATGGAGGCGAGTGCGAGAAGTTGGGGCGGGGCCGCGAGTTGAGCGCAGACAGACATCAGGGTGAGAGGGCTGGCAAAAGCAATTCCGCCGAGTACGGCGTAGACGCGGAAGGCGATGCGGCTGTCGGGATTCACGGTTGCCATGCCGACTGCGTGAGCGGACCGTCAGTGTGCTCCGCATGTGCAAGCGATGGATCCTACGTACTGCTCGCCGCTAAGAAAAGTCCGAAACCGACCGTTAAGCCGCCACGCACTTCCCTAAAGCGCTGAGACGCCCAGCCAAACACGGGAGTAGCGAGAATCTGCGAGGATAGTCGCTTCAGTTCCCCCGACAACCGATCAGACGATGATTGTACGAAGCTCACACTGATGACGTAGAACCACAAGAAATTGAGACCGGCAAGCTGTAGCCCAAGAACCAGGTCAGTACGCGCAAGGCGAGCAGTACGAGTCGTGTCCCACCCAAGCTGGCAGACCGAGGATCAGGCTCGCTTCCCGCGACCAAAATGCGTTGAAGGAAAAGAAGAGGATGCCTTCTAGGAAGAGGAGGGCGAGCGAGATGGCGTAGTTGCGGGACTTGGAGAAGAGGGCGTGATGGAGGAGACCCTCCTTGTTGCCCTTCCACTCTGCGCAGCAGGCGGTCAGTCCAGCGGAAGTAGTCGAGGAAGGGAACGACTCACCCCACAGACCGAACGCAACCAAGCCAGCCACACCGGTCAAGAGCGGAGCGAGAACATGCGCGTCCGACCACTTGTACGGGTTGAGGGCTGACACAAAGCCATAGTACAGGGGGGGGATGCCGCAGAGAAGGAGGGCGACGCCGACGAGGTCGAGTACGAGAGCGGGGTTGCGCTGGTGGAAGACGGCCGAGACGTCTGGGCGTTTTTGGAGCGGGCGGTAGCAGAGCAGAATGGTGATGGAGGCGACTCCGTCTGAGAAAGAAGCGGTCAGTGGACATCGTCATCGCAGCGGAGGCGTGCAACGCACAGACAATGGCGAGAGTAGCATAGATCTGCGGAAGGACAAGCTGTGTAAGAAGGTCGACAAGCGGGAAGAACGCGCGACTCACCATCCTCCATCCTGCGCCGACGACGTTATACTTGACATAGAGCCCGCCAGCTGCAATGCCGAAAGCGCCGCCCGACGAGCCGACGACGTTCAAGACAGCCTGGACCTTGGGTCGCTGCGAGCGAGGCATGACCTCGGAGCAGACGGCGACGTACAAGCCTTGCGTCGAGAAGCCGATGCCGGTGAGGACAGCACCGAGGAGGGCGACTTGGTGCATGTGCGAGGTGCTCGTGACGATACCGCCGATGCACCCGACCGCGAGACCGACGACCATGAAGGGCTTGCGACCCCAGAGGTCGGCGCTAAGCGAGAAGAGCGGTCCGAGAATGGCTTGGCAGATCTATGTGTGTCGCTGGAGGTGTCAGTGACCATTTTTCAGTCAGGGTACGCGGACGGCGCACCTGCGCGGTGTTGGAGAACCAAGGCGTGGCGCTGGCGTCGCCCGCTCCGACACCGATGGAAGCAGCGTACACGCCCGTCGAAGTCACGCCAAACGTTGAAGCGAAGAGCGCAAAGGAGGCTCCGACGACGCAGCCGATAGCGCGAGGAGAGACCTTGTAGACGGGCTCAACCGCCGCGGACATCGTGTCTTCAATGCGAGTCTCGGTGATCTTCTCGTCGTCCACCATATCTTTGCGGTCGTAGTCGGGAAGCATGGCGAAAGAAGCACTCTGAGGGAGAAGAAGCGACGAAGGGAAACGAGGAGGAAACGGCGGGACGCTGAAAGTCGAAGAGGGGCACCGGATGGGGGTCCAACGTAATCAGACGATCCAGAGGGACAGGACAAGCGGCTGGAAGCAACTTCGCGCAGCGTGCACAGAGCAAGCAAGCTCCCCCACCCTCTCCTCCCGCTGTCGCCTCGTCCGATCGCCACCGGGACGTCCTGGAGGCCGCAGGCTCGTGTGCGTCGTAGCCAAGCCGTCCTCACTACCATCGCAAATGCAGGCTAAAGCCAAGAAGCGGGTGGACGGCAGCGGAAGCGACTTGAGGGTCGCCGCGTCGCCGGCCGGACGACGGCCTGACCACCCACACTTCGCTTGTGTCGCTTGGGCGCGCGCGTTGGGCAGCAGCGCAACTCCAGTCCCGCTGCGGGGATGCTTATCGCCGTCGGGCATCAGTCGCTCGGTTCCGCGTCGATTTCTCGCTCGTCTTGAGACGCTCCTCCTGCTTCGCACCACTTGCTCCTCTCTCGCTGCCCCGGGCTCACTGCGCACCATGCCTGCACTCACGACGAAGCCCAACATCCTCCTCATCCTCGCCGACGACCTCGGCTTCTCTGAT
>JAMALD010000064.1:0-40672 GCA_023628235.1 Rhodotorula sp. S30-09 | reverse complement strand
ATAGATAGAACCAGCAATACACGCGGTTCCTCTTCTGTCGCGCGAGCAGTGAGGCTTCTCAAGCAGAGCCTTTCAGTGTGTTAAAGGCACTTCCCTACTCTTCGTCTCCCATGCTCACCTTCCACTGCTTTCCAATAGCTCGATGCAAAGGCCGACGGATCCTTCAACGCCTTCTTCGTCTGCCCCTCACCCGCTCGCATGGCCTGGCACCATTACCGACGCTTCATCGCCCTCGACACCGCCTTCACCAAAATGACATACAAGTATGTCCTCATGATGGCCGCAGGCTATGACGCCGCAGATCAGCTCGTCGTCTACGTCTGGGGCGTGACGTTGGGCAAAAGCGAGGCGGCGTGGCTGTGGCGCATCGAGCTCCTCAAGCAGTCCCTTGACAACCTCGATAACCCAGCTGCCGTCGTTCTCAACGACCGGCAGAAGGTGCGTGCGCTTTCGTGCATTCTCACTATAATGCAGCTCACACTGTACCGATTGCAGGGTCTGAACTCAGCTATCTCGGTAGAATTGCCGCGCGCTGTAGAAGGCTTCTGCATGCAACACATCGTGCAGCACGCCAGCAAAAGCTTTGGTCGCAAGGTCGAGGACCTGGTGTGGTTGTGTGCAAGGGCGGCCACGCAGAGCGAGTACAGCGAGGCTCTCCGACGAATCCAAAACGAGGTCGGAGAGAAGGCGGGCGAGTCTGTCGCCAAAATTGATCCGGTTCGCTGGGTCGAGTTCGCCATGGGCACGACAAGAGGAAGTGCATTGTTGCGTAGAACGAGACGGAGCTGTCTGCGCTGTGTAAAGCAGGAGACTTGTATTTCAAGCCCGACGACCTTCATTGCAAGTTGGACGAGGGCATCCCGCTCAATCGGGCACAACGAGAGCATCCTGTTGAATCCCGCTTGAAACAAGGGCATTTTGGTCATTAACTCTTTGAACTACAAGAGGGGCCTTTGCAACCCAACAACTGGAGCAGAAGGGTCATTCTGCGATCAGCAACCAATTTTGTGTCAGCAAGCGAAGCGGACAGCAACAGAGCGAACGCACCGTCGTCTGGAAGACATGAGGACGGGAGAACAAGGGCCCAGTCGGGTTTCAGCCGGCCTCCTTGCGCAGCGGTCCTATCATGAGCAGGCTGGCGCACGAGACGCAGGAAGAAATCGGGACGCCGCTCAGACGTTGTACGAGGTTCCGCTCTGCGGGACTCGGCGGCGAGGTCAGCGGCCGCGGCTCGCTACGAACGAGAATGAAGTTGGCAGATTCACCGTAAGAGACACCCTTGTCCTGTCGGCACTGCAAATAGTAGCCTTGCTTGCTGCAGGAGCGAAGTGAGGCGTGAGTATGTGAGTCCCGCGACAGAGAGGTGACAAACCTGACGGCGCAGGAGACGTACAGATGTTTTGTGCGGAAGTACGGTAGCATCGTGAGCAGAAGCGGGTCGGCGCGGTTGAGCGACGCTTGACAGACCAAGCGGGTGTTGAATCCGCTCGGCCCCTCGACGCCTGTGAGCAGGTGAGTGGAAGGGTCAGTCACGGAACAAGGAAGTGCGTTCGAGACGAGAGCGAGAGCGCACCGGTAGACAAAGCTGCAAGAGCTCCCGCTTGAAGGCGGGCACAACGAGGCTGCAACCGAGCGAGCGAGAAAGGTCAGCTGTCGCCCATAGTCGCGCTTGTCCCGCCCTCCCACCGTCGACGGGGAAGACGAGCCAGCGATTCACGCGTCGACCTTCACCCAGAGCAGAACAGCGCGTCGTCCACCGAGTCCTCAACGACGATGAGCTGCGAGCGGAGAACGCCAGGGGAGGGTCAGCTCGAATTGTCGTACCCGGAGCGGGAGTGACTCACTTGCGGGATCGAGGACGAGGGGGTGATGGCGTCGAGGGTCGACCCGAGGTAGAAGAGAGAGGCAGTGACTGGGTGGCGTCGAGAGTGAGGAGGGGAGGATGGGCGGTACAGGCGAGCGAGGGGTCCGGAGTGGGTCAGCACGCGTGTGGCGGTGGTCAGTGGGTGCGGAAGACTCATCTCCGACTCGAAGGAGGGCGGAAAGAGGAGAAGTGGAGAGGAGGGGTGAGGAGGAGGAGAAGGAGAGAGAGAGGGCGAGCGGGAGGCGCGCGAGGTCACTCACCTCGACGGTGGCGTGGCCGAGTCCGTTGGCGGAAAGTCGGGCGAGGGGATTCCGCCGAGCGGCGCTGTGAGACTCGCGCGGTTGCTGGCGGGAAGCATCGAACACAGAGGGCTCGCGCTGGGAAGGTCAGCCTCGACTGGGGAGGTCGAGTTGCGGGTGAAGGAGAGGAAGGGGAGAGCTCTTAGAGCACGTCGTGCTCGCAAGGGTCAAAAGCACTGGAGGCAGCTTTGTTCAGCCAGGAACGAGCGACTTTTCTACCCACCTCCTCGACCCTCGCGACCGCAATCACCGGCCATACAGCGGGCGCACTCGCCGTATCGCGGGTCGTACTGGTGGAGATGGCGGTCGCGAGATGTATTGCGTTCGAGCGAAGGCGCTACATCGAGCCCCTCTCGCCGAAAGCCGCGACCTTGGGACTCTGCTCGAGCGACTGTCGACGTTGTCGAGGCAGAGGGCGTGCGAAATGGCGTGGCTCCTGCTTCTTCTGCTCCGATAGTCCGCTCCTGTCCGTAACAGCGCGACATGGGCGGTTCGAGGACGGTTTTCGGACCTAGCGAAGGCTGAGAAGGACGAGGGCACATTTGTAACGGGCGTGCGGAGGCGTCGTGGGGCATGTGTGCGAGGTGGATGGTTATGTCATGCCGTAAAGAAGAAGAAATCGTCAGTACAACGCTTCTACAACGGGGCGAGAGGACGACGCGTTCGAGCGAGAGGGCCGACAACTTCATGCACTGACGTACCGACCTGGGAAAGAGTGTTGCATCTGTTCCAAGGACGAGGGAAGCAGGCCGAGGGAAGACGCCGCCGAAGACGCGACAAAGCTTGAGTACCTCGAGATTCGTTGTGGTCGGACAAGTCGAGCAGGTTGACGTTTGACAAGCCCAAGTGGCTCGCCCGGTGCTGAACAGAGCGCCACAATGTTGCCAAGCGCGGAGGCAGTCGTTGCGCAGGACGGACCGATGAGCGAGAACGGAGGGAAGCAGAAGAAGCGACGGAGGGAAGCAGAAGAGCGAGTTGCAGGTGAACGGGGATATCTCGGTCGAGGGGTTGGCTCTTTCCCATCAACACACCAGCGCAGCTCGTGAGCTGTCGTCTGACGATGCAATGCACCGTCGTACATTCGCGAGACCAAGGGGTGAGCAGGTTGTGGAGCTGCCTTGTCGGCAAGGCGGTGGTGGTGCTGCTGTTCAGAAAGCCGCAACTCTTGAAGGGCACCAGGCGAAGACCACGTCCGCCTCCTCAGCCATCCATATGAACTGCGCATGAAGTCAGGCCAGACTGACAATATGACATACTGCAATACTAACTGATCACAACCCGCTGGCTATTGCAACTGATTACCCCGACTTCATCATCGTCCCGCGACAGTGCTCTCTCTCCTCGCTCACACACCAGCTAGTCCTCCATGCCGCTCAAGTCCAGCGACATCTCCAAGGTTCGCAACAAGGACGTGCGGTCGCAGCTCTTCCAGAAGCGCAAGAAGGAGCTCCGACAGGCAAAGCTCAAGCGCCGCATCGAGCGCAAGGAGGCAGAGGCGCGCGGAGAAGAGGTTGAGAGGGGTGCGTGCAGTCCTTACGAGCCGCGTTGCAGCCCCCTGGTCCCGCACGAGGCGGTTGAGGCGACTCTCTTGGACCGGAACTGATATCCTTCGTCTCGCAGGGATTCCTCGAACGATTGAGAACACGCGGGAATGGCTTGGCGAGGACAACGAGTACGAGGATGCTCGAACACGGCCAGCGCCCGTGACGGTCAACGACGAGACGGGAGACGTGACGGTCGACATGGGTTCCCTCTCGAACCTGTTCCCGACCGCCGCTCCTCCCGAGGCTTCGACGTCCGGCCTCCCTCCGCCTCCTGAACCCAAGGTTCTCATCACGACGAGCCCGGGAAAGCCGCCTGCGCCGTTCACGAAGGGGTTCCTCGAGGACTTGCAGGCTCTCCTGGGCGGAAAGAAGCGGGCGGACGTCGTCCCCCGCAAGAGCCCCAAGTTTGAGCTTTCGAGGGTTGCGCGGTGGGCGAGGAAGAGGGGTTACGGGGCTATCTTGGTGGTTGGAGAGGACCACGCCAAGCCGAGTGCGTTCCGTTCTCCTCCCGTCCTCGTTCACTGGCTGACCTCATCCCGCAGCCACCTTGACCATCTCTCTGCTTCCATACGGCCCGACTGCGTGCTTCCGCTTGACCGGCATTACGCTTTGCAAGGACATTCCCGTGCGTTCAGCTCCCGCTCTGCCTTCTCGACTCCCGCTTAACAGTTTGCGTCCCGTAGGGCCACGCCAAGCCGACTTCGCATCCTCCCGAACTCGTCTTGAACCACTTCGCGACCCCTCTCGGTCTCTCACTCGCCACCCTCCTCTCGCAACTCTTCCTCCCACCCTCACACGCCGAGATCCTCCAACGACAAGGCTTCCAAGGCCGCCAAGTCGTCCTCGCGCAGAACTCGCGCGACTTTGTCTTCATCCGTCGGTACCGCTACATGTTTGCTCTCAAGTCACACCGGCTCGGAAAGACCAAGAAGCGAGTCGACGTTGCTGCGATGACGAATGGGGATCCGGAGGGCGAAGCGGACGACACGATCAAGACGAGGTTTCAGGAGATTGGGCCGCAGTTTACGCTCAAGATGAGATGGATCCGAAGGGGGCCGTTGGGAGAGACGGGGGATGAGCGGACTGCGAGGGAGAAGTACGAGGCGGAGACGGGCGAACAGGCGGACGAGTACGGTGCACAGCCGGGGGGCGGCGATGACGCGGTGTTCGGTGAGGATGGTGAGAGCATGGACGTCGAGGGTGACGAGGAGCAGGATGCGGCGGACGAAGACGCGGCCAAGCGCGAGATCGGGCTCGACGTCGCAGACCAAGCCGGCCAACCCAATTTCTCCTCGACCTCCGCCTCAACCGACGCTAACGCCGATGCATCCACCTCTTCCGCCGCCGCACAGCCTGCGGCGAACCCGAAGAAACGGCCTCGCGAGAACCGCGTGCGCAAGAAGCCGTTTCACCCGCTCAACAACCCGCCGCCCGACTCGGAGTCGTCGCCTGAGCCTGAGGAGGTCCCTCTTCCGACGATTGGCAAGAAGAAGAACAAAGAGATGCGAAGTGCGCTTAGCACGGTTGGCGACACTTGGCATGCAGGCAAGGGCGAGGGAGGCGTGCGTGAGGGCGCAAAGAAGCGCGAGTGGGAGTGGCATGTGCGTTGCGCCGTTCCACATAAGTCGCTTACAGTGATGCTGACGTTGCTGTATTCGACAGGCTCGCATGCAAGTCTCGCGTCGCAAGTTCTTCCTCTGAGCGCGCAAGCTTCGAGGTCAACCTTGCGCTCGGCTCCCATTTCCCTCCGTCCACCTTGTGCTTTCCACGCCGTTGGTCCTTGTCACACGTTCCTTGTCGTATACCTGTCGTCTTCGCATCTGCAACGGGTTTCACCTGTCTTCATCCCCTCCTCGCGCCTGTCGAGAGTCAGTCTGTCGCCCTCGTCTCGCTTTCCAGGAGTTCTGCTTCCAGCGCTGCGTCTCTGCAACGTATTCATACTGTTCTAGGGCGCCAGACAGCTCATCCGGCGAGAGTGGAGTTTGGAGGCCGCGCGCGAGTCGCTCTTCTTCTCCTCACCACCATCTCGACTCGCACAACATGCTCGACTCGCTCGTCAACCTCCCCAACCGGATTCACGAGCGGCAGAAGGCCTTCCAGGCGCGTCTCGTGCCCCCTCGCTGGCCGACGCGGCCAATCCGCATCGACCCGCCGACCCTAAGGCGTCAAGCGGGCGCGCGCTGACCGTTCACTTGCTCGCGGGACACAGTCGGACCACCGCTTCGTCTACCAGAAGGTCCCTCGTGCGCGTCTGTACATGAGTGAGTCGCCCAGTCCCCTCGTTACGAGCGAAGAGGACCTTGCGATGGGACAGGAAGGCGGAGATGAGGAGAGTGCTGATGCTCGTTTGGGGACTCGCGCACAGCTGGATTCATGACAGTCTTCACCGTCGGCATGCTCGGCATCACCCACGGCATCTACAAGATGGCCATCGTGTGTCGACTCCCTCTCCCTTCTCCTCCCTCAGCGCTGACCCCGAGTCGTCACTGTACCTTCTCTTCACACTCGCTGCGCTGTTGCTCCCCGTCAACCCTCTCGCATCGCCTGCTATGGGCGCCTCTCACGTCGACAGGGCAAGAAGAACTAAGGTGGTTTCGGATGAGGGAGGAGGGTTCGGCAGTATCTCCGTGCGGCGGCTCGCAATGGTGCAGGCGTTGTCTTCTCATCGACGCTGTTGCGATGACAGAGAGAGAGTCGCTGGCTTTAGACTGTCCTGAGCATCCGCCTGGTCGCGTAGGCTGCTGGACCGCCCGCGTTTTTTCGACTTATGCACGACACGACGATGTGCTCTGTCGGTTCCTCCTTGCGTGTATCGCGAAGGCCTGGGGACGACGCAAAGTTGCGATTTGCTCGAGGTCATGATCATGGAGAATAGCGGCGCGACCTACTTCTTCCTCGTACTCCTCCCAAGTCCAATTGGGTCAAGTTGACTCGGCCTTACCAGGCGGCTCCCTCATCGGACGGAGATCAGGAGGCGTCGACGCGAACTTGCAAAAAGGAAGGAACGGTCGGCGAAGGATATGGACAGCTAGAAGGGACAAGGAGGAGTCGCGGGAACGGTTCCGACGCTCGGGGAAGACATCAATGGGTATCGTGGCGCAGCCAGGGAATAATAGGTGTGTTACGGAGTGGATGGTAAAGATACAAATGAAGGGAACACGAAAGGGCAAGGCGATGCGAGAGAGGGGCGAAGGCTTAGACGACGAAGACAGGCTCGTCGATGCAGCAGACGGAGCGGGTAAAGTCGAGCTTCGAGAGCCTGCCGGCCTCGGGACTTGGCTGTTCTTCCGGTCGGATCGAGCGGAGGCGACGCTGGTTCTGATGCTGCAGCTCGGCGGGCGTGCCGTGAACGGGGCCGGTCGATGTCATGTAGACGTCCTCTTTGCGACCTTCGGGCCCCTCCTCGGCAATGAGCGGTCCGGCACTCATTGGCGGCGGTGGCGGCCTGTTGACCTTTGACGAGGCCGGAGCGGGAAGTCCAGCGTGCACTGGGGCATTCGACGACGTCGAGGACGCAGGCGACCAACCGGTGACCGAGCCGACGAGGGCGCCGAAGCTGTACCGCGACTTGGTCGGCGACGGGTCGGACGGCGCCGAAGACGACTGCGACAGGCGGGAGCCCTGCTGCTGGTGCTGGAGGGCAACCGACACCATTGCGGACGGTGAAGGGGGCGGCGGGCGGTGTTGGCCAGAGAGGCGGGGTGTGTGCGGGTTGACGCGGTCGAGCGGCCGAGGCGAAGAAGGGCGACGGATGTGCGCAGTCTCGATCGTCCCCTCGACGGGCGGCGACATGACGAGGGCGACGTGGTTCTCGTCAATGTCGAGCGTCGACGAGAGGAAGGGCGGCAGAATATGGTCGCCAATGGGCAGAGGCGGGAGCGAGTCGTGCTTGTTGTAACCGAAGAAAGTCTGGTCGTCGTCCTCGAAAGAGTTGCGCGTCGAACTGATGCTGCCCTTCGGGAACTGCACGAGCGAGAGAATCGTCAGTGAAAGCAGATGGAAAGGAAGAGCGGACGAGACGCACGCTCCAGTTGCGGACGAACGAGTACGAGCGGTGGTGGTGCTCGGACGTCGACTTGTCGGGGGTGCGCGGCATGACATCGCTGCTGGTCGAGGTCGAGTCGGAGCTCGTCCGGAGCCGCGATCCGTCGACGAGCGGAGTCGCCTGCGAAAGATCACCGTATGCCGCTTCCTCGTCCTCCTCTTCCTCCTCGGCGAGAGTGTCAAGTTGTCCAAGGGCGACGGCGACGACGTCCGAGTCGCGAGTGCGAGAAGCGGGCGGAGGGAAAGGGCCGCTGCCGAAGGACGAATGAACCGAGCTGGGCGAGTGCATCTTGGACGAGTACGAATCGTCCACGTCAGTCAAGACCGACGTGTCCTCAGTGAAGTTGCCCGTGTACGACCTGCCGAAGGACGAGAGGGACGAGAGCATGCTGCCCTCCGATGTCGACTTGGAGTAGTGGCGGGTTCCCCCGAGGCGCGAGGGCTCGCGCTCGTCGTTTCCCTCCTCCTCCTCCTGGTCGGGTCCGGCGTCGTCCTCAACCTCCTCCATGATGAGCGCAAGGTCGTCCGGGCGTGGCTGCTTGAGCGTCGCCGGCGTGCCGGAGAGGGACGAGATGTGTTGACGCTCGCGGGAGGCGGCTGAAGGAGGGGGCGGCGGGACGCGAAAGGCAGACGACGCATTCGATGCCATCGACGACGCCTGCTTGTGGTGCTGGACATCGGCCGCTGCCTCGCGCACGCGGTCCTCGAGGATCCGCTCGACCTCCTTGCGAGTCTCAGCGTGCTCGTTGCGCTCGCGCTCGAGGGCGGCGACGAGGGTGTAGATTTGATCCCTCATCTCGCCGATGAGCTTGGCCTGAGCCTGCGCGAGCGCATCGTCCTCCTTCTCCTTTTTGACCTGCGCCTCGAGGCCGCTGCACCGCGTCCTCCAGCCGTCGACGTCCTCGCGCAAAGAGTCACGCTCGTCCGTCAAGTCCTGGATGGCCTCCTTGGCCATGTCCGTCTCGCGCTGCAATCCCTCGGTCTCAAACCTCCTCGCGACGCGCTCCTCCTCAAGCTGCGACTCGAGCTCGGCAATGCGCGAGCGCATCTCGCGAGCCTCGTCCGACGCCTTCTTCTCAAACTCGGCGATCTCGAGCGCGTGCGTCGACGAAAGCTGTGAGTTGCGAAGCTCGAGCTCCTCGACCTTGGCACGTAGCGAGGCGAGCCCGTCCTCTGCAGCCGCAATGATGGCGGGAGCATCCGCAACCGAGCTCAAGCGCGAATGTGCAGGCGAGCTCATCGCCGACACAGACAATGGCGCTCCAGTGCGGTCACCGTCGTCCTCGACCTCGAGATCGCCAAACCCGCCCGTGACGCCGAAGGGGAAGCTCGAGTAGTGCCTCGTCGAGACAGCCGGGCTGATGACGCTCGGCGACGGCGTCTGCTGCTGAGCGAGCGACGAACGCCACGCGCGCTTCTGGCCTTCCGGAGTCGAGGCGGCGATCGAGGCGGGCGAGTCGGTATTTGTGCGGTACGAGATGGACGAGCGCTTGTTGGTCGGTGCGGGCGAAACTTTGCGAGTGGGCGTGCCGACGGTGCTAGCGGGCGAAACTTGCAAACTCGCAGGACGCGCCGAGAATCGTCGCTCGTTGAGGCCAATCGTGGGAGAAGTCGAGACACCGCTGCCGATGGAGAGGGATCGGAGACCGCCGCGCGGTTGAATTGCTGGCGGAGGAGGCGTCGAAGTAGCGAGGGCTGACTGCGTCGCGATGCCCGACGCTGGCAGGTCAGGGGCGAGACCCAAGGCAGCCGCGGTGTGGAACATCGAGATGTGCCGCTTCTCGCCGATGGGTGAAGGTGCGCGAGCGTCAGGCGGCGACGATGGCGCATGGAGGTGCGTCGGGGAGGTTGCAGTCGAAGGCGCAGCGGCGGAAGATGAGGTGCTCGAGGCGGAAAGCGAGAGCGCGCGGATCTTAGACGAATGCTTGGTAGGCGAGGGAGAGGGCGAACGCTGCTGAGCAGCTTCCTCAGACGCCGCCTCAATAACCGACTCGAGGTTGACGGCATGTCGAGAGTCAATATACAAGCTGCCAGGTCGGGACTTGCGCGGGCTAGGCGATCCAGCAATGCTCTTGCCCATGACCGACCCTCGCGGACTCGTGTCAGACGGCGAGTTCCTGATACTGCCGCGACTGCTGGTCTTCCTCCGCCGCGGCGAGCCAAACGAGCCAGCCTCGCTCATCCCGTCTTCTTCCTCGTCTTCCTCCGCGATCTCGCCAAGCTCGAGGACGCCCTGCGCTCCAACGTGCGCGACATGGCCCATCGCGTTCCCCCAGCTGTTGCGCTTGCTGGGGGGGATGACGTTGCCCGAAGCGGTCGTGCCAGCGAAGCCGAGCCCAATCATCGGGCTCGACAAGCCGACCGACGACGCGGTGGACGACCCGGCAGGTGCAGACGAGAGGTACCCTGGGCTACGAGGCGCAGCGAGCAACTCGCCTGGTGCCTCGTCGCCGAGCGAGATCATTTCGCTGGGCGCCGCCAATCGTCCCTCGAGCGCCTCCAGTGCAGACTGCCTCGTCTCTTCAGGGCTCCGTGAGCCATCGTCGGCTTCTCGTCGTCCTCGCTCCTTCAGCGCGGCGAGAACCTGGTGGGGGTCGTTCGACCAGCTTGACGAGGCCGAGACGGAAGCAGAGGGGAAAGGACTGGACGAGGGCGAGACGTTGGAGGCTTCGGCGAAGGAAGAGACGACAGGTCGGAGGAGGGATGCATCGTTGAGCGTGCCGTTCGAGACGATGTCGAGCGACTCGCGAAAGTTGGAAACGGACGAATGGCGGGCGTGTCGTGAGCCTCGACGCGCATGTTGAGGTGGAGGACCGGGCGCAGGTGCTGGAGGTAGAGGTGAAGTCGGTGGTGCCAGATTGGAAGACGGGGCGCAGGCGTTCGTCGAGAAGGAGGGAGGTCGTGCGAGTTCAGGCGAGGTGGGGAACGAGCCGGATCCGCCTTGCAGCCAGCTGGAAGGGGTCGTCAGGGCCGCTGTTCGATCGCCTGCCGAGAAGCGAGGTGTGGGCGATACTGGCCGGTCCGTCGAGCCGCTTGCTTGAGGCGCGAGAGTCGGCGCAGGTCCGGAGAACGACATCGAGATGCTCGCCCTCGAACGAGTGTGACCGTGTCCCGCCTTCTTCAGGCTGATCGAGCTCCTCGACATGCGCGATTTTGACGCTCTCCGTGCGTGCGCGACTGCTCCTACGCCTCCTATCAATGCATCACCGCCCATCGCCGCGAGCAGGCCGCTCTTCGACTGACTCCGCCGGTGTGCATGCTTCGCGCTGAAGTCGGCGGCGGACGAGATGGACGATGTCAAGCCAGACTGTCGTCGTGTGGCCTTGACTGGAGATGAGGAAGGCGTGGTGGACGAGCCGCTGAGGGTAGAGGATGCGGAACTGCGCTGGTTCGTCCGTTGCCGGTAGAGCTTGAGCTGCGAGCGTGCGATACGGGTCAGTCTCTGTTAACCCATCGATTGTCCCCATCTCGCTCAACATGGCTCAACAAGCCCGCACTGACCTTCTTCTTGGCCGCGAGGAGACGGTCCTCCCTCTCCTTCGCTGCCGCATCCTTGCCCGTGTACGAGTACCCAGACGTGCTCGCAACAGCCGACATTCTTCCTAGTCGCTAGTCGTAGTCGCAGAGAGTGGTGAAGAGACGGTGGGTGTGACGGAAACGGGCTTGGGTCGTGTCGTGAAAGTGGCGCGCGAGGCGTGAGCTTTCGCAGGTCGGTTAGTTCGCTGGCTCGTGTGGGTGCAGGGTTGGTCGTGAAGGATGTGGGCGAGCAGAAAGACCAGCTTTCGCTTTGTAGGGAAGAGGGAGTGTTGTCGCGAGAGATGGCAGGCTGAGATTGTGATGGCGGGTCAGTCGAGGTCTGGACCCCACACACGGGTGAACAAGGTTAGCGCGTGTGAGACGCCTGATAGCTCTGTCGTACTCACAGCGATCTACTGTCCCTCCAACACCAGTCCACACCCGCGAGCAAGGGAGAGAGACGTGTCGAGAGGTGAGCGGGAGGGGATCCGGGTAGGGAGGGTGAATGCGACGAGCAGGGTCCACGTGCGGGTTGCGCGTCCGTCCTTGGGTCTGCAAGTACGCCCTTGGGGTGTCCAGTCTCCACGCCGTCCTGCTCCGTGCTGTCGTCGTCGAGAGCGAGCGATGTGGGAACAGCTGGCCGAACGAGGGAGTAGAGTCGGATCGGGCTGGCTGAAACGCGTGTGGACGATGCTCGAGTCGACTGTACAATATGGTCTAGCGTACACAGGCAGCAGGAAGCGCCGCAGAGAGTGAGCAGCGGGTTTGGAGCGGGACAAGGAGGAAGAGGTGTCGCGACGGGACCGCATACAGTCGAGGTGGAATCGCTTCGAGACGGGGCTTGCATTGCGAGTGAGCGAGAGGGGGAGAAGGGAGAAGGGGGAGGCGCTTGTATACGAGGATGGGGGTGGCGCGAAGGGTATGTACGCACACAGGCGGCAAAGGCGGGAGCGGAAGGAACGAGAGAGCGGGAGGGTTCGAGAGGAACGACGTGAACGAGAGCGAAAGGAAGCCAACGATGAGAGGAAGAACAAGTCGAGGAAGGGGCGATACCGAATGCGAAAGAGGCGGGCAAGAGCGTTGCGAAGGGGGGATCAGGCTTTTGGTGGTGCGGGAACAGTCGAGCTTTGCGGGACCTTGGGCGTGATGGATGGTGTTGTTGACGAGCTGTTGGGCGCAGACGAGTCGCCCGCCGATGTGCCCGTCCCCTGCGAGGCGGACGAAGGCGCGGACGAGCCGGACGAGGTCTTTGGCGCGGACGACTTGCTCGCCGGCGAGCTCTTCGACTCGGGCTCCATCAGCGCCAAGAAGGGCTCCGTTCTGTACAGTCAAGACGTTAGCGCAGAGCTTGAACGGACGAGGAAACTGGTAGCGGCGCACCGGATGAATCGGGGCACCTGGTCAGTCGCGAGGAGGCGGAAGATATGCTCCTGTATCCGCTCGTACTGCCTAAGGAGCGTCTGAACCTGCGTCGCTCTGAGGCGGGGTATAGGCTGGTCCGTCGCTTCGCTCGCACCGCCCGTACTGCCCGTCGACGACGTGACGCTCGCCGATTCTGGCACGCCGGGAATTCCACTACTCGCCGCAGCAGCCATCGCAGCCGTCGCGTCCGCACCGGCGTGTCTGGCGCCCACTTCTGCGAGCGAGCGGTTGACGTAGTTGACGACGTCGGCTCGGAGGTTGTGGTCGATGTTGAGTTCGTTGGGCGAGAGAGGGGCGAGGTAGGTGTTGTAGATGTGGAGTGCGGCGGCGACGAGGTTCTGCTGGTGCGCCTCCATCGCGTTCAGGACGGCAGCCTGCTTGCGCTTCGTACCGGACCCGACAGCCGACGAGGTCGTCGAGAACCGCCGCCGAAAGTCGTTCACCTCGAGCCAGAACCCGAGGTTCTCGTCGCAGTAGTTGGCGCGCAAGAAGTCGCGGAAGAGCGCTCGCAGCGCCGGCTCCTCGAGGATCGCCCGCAGCCGCGCTGTCGTCGAGTGCGAGTCCTTGCCGAAGGCGGGCGCGGCACTCGACTCCCTCAAGTTCGACTTGAACAAATCGGCCATGCCCCTCCGTCCACGGACGAGCGAGCCCTCGATGTTGCTCAGCCCAGTCCCGCCAGCGAACGATCGCTCAGTCGGGGCCTTGTCACAGCTCCGCACCGAACTCGCTTCGTCGTCCGCCGCACTGCTTCCCGAAACGCGCGACACAGCGGGCGCGTTACTGCTCGCCTGTGCCGCCTGTGCAGCCGCCGCCTCCTGCGTCTTGAGTTCCGCCGCCGCCTTTCCCCCCACGAACCCGACCGCCGCATCTGACGTTGTCCCGCCCTGCGCAACTCGTCGCCCCTCCTCCGTGATGCGATACAGCAACCGCGGACCGAAACGGTACTCGGCCGTCTGCCCCGTCGACCCCTGAACCTCGATGACCGTGACGCGGTCTCCTGTCCGCGAGCGATCGGCGTACAAGACGATCAAGCCGTATCGAACCATGTGCGCGAGGAGTTCGCCTGCTTCTTCTCGACAACAGCAAGTTGAGAAGTCGAGCAACCAGTCTACGGCGGCGGTCGCGGCGAAGACCTGCTTGACGACGACGACCTGGCCCGCTTTCGACTTCTCCGTCACGTCCTGCAAGTCGACGCCGTTCCCTCCGTCAAACGACGCGGGTAACCGCACGTTTTCGAGGAACGGTCTCGCGATGGGCGGTCCTCGCCCATCGTGAGGCTCGGCGACGTAGTTTGGATGCCGCGCGCCGGCGAAACGGCGGAAGACGACGTCGATGACGGACCGCGAGATGTGGATCTCGTCGTCCGACTGCCGCCGCTCGAGGTGGAGGAGCTTCATGCAGATGGGCTGAGTCGTAAAAACGGGGACGAGGTGGTCGGCCGAGATCCCGTTCTTGGTGATGAACCGTTCGAGGATGTGCAGGCCCTTGGGCGTGATTTGATAGATCCCCCGGTCCTTGAACGTCATCGAGGACGGGTCCGCCGCGTTCGCGATCAGCCGCGCGTCCATGAAATGCTGGCAGATGCCCTTGGCAATGTCGCGCGACATGGAGAACGTCGTCGTCGTCGTGGTCGTCACGATCCGCTGCGGGTCGTTCGGGTCCGACGTCCGGTTCGACTGGGAGAAGCGGAGAGAGGCGAGGTTGGCAGCGGCATCGTCGGTCGTGAACGCGTTCGGGTACGTGCGGAAGAAGCGTGTCCGGTCCGACAGGTCCAGCGAGACCATCAGCGTCGCGAACAGGTCGTGCGTGTCCTGCGTGGCATGGTGCGGGGTACAGCGTAGAGCGTGGTGGATCGACGACGGGTCAGTCTCGCGGTTCGCGACGGCTCGCTCAGTCGCGAGGACGCACCTTGCAGAACGGGTTCCCTCTCCGACCCGTTTTGAGCCTGTTGCAATGCGTGTGAAGCGGGTCAGCACGCGGAAGCAGCGGTCGTCGGGCGAAGAGGTGGAACTCCGCATCCGCCGCCGGAGAGAAGGCTGGTGGCGAAGTCGCCAGGCGCGCCGGGTGTCAGAGGAAGGCGAGGACGCACATGTGGCTGCTCTGCTGCTGTCGTGTCCTGCCATCGCCAGAGCGGGTCTGCGCCGCCATGCCAGCCGGCGCGCGCTTGTCGAACGAGAGACGGGGAGTGAGCGAAGTGCCAGGGCGAGGTGAGGAGGCGAGAAGGCGAGGCCGGCGCGCGGTCTCGAGGACTCAGGGAGGGCTGGCGACGGGATGGACGTGCACTGTGAGGCTGCGTGGGTATATCGAGGCAGAGAGCGAGCCCGCTCTGGGGGGCGCTGGCGCAGTCGGGACGAGGGAGCGCGAGTCGAGGCGGACTGAGCGGGCTGGGTGTGCGAGGGCGGGCCGGGGTGGAGTGAGCGCTGGCGGGTGAATGCAGTGGGCTGGCCTGTGCGTGTGCCCGGGTGCTCTGCCCAGCGGAGCGGCGTATGAGCGAGTGTGGAGGACTCGGTTGGTCGTCGTCGAGCGCACCGAGAGCGGGTGAGCGTGAGCGTGAGAGTGGAGCGGGCGAGGCGAGCGAGTCTGCTGAGGTGGCCCGAGGTCGGCAGCGTGCAGAGTGCGCCGTGTGCTGCCGTTGCCTCTGCTGCAGTGCGCTGCTGCTCGAGCGAGGGCAAGTGTGGGACTCTGTCGCGTGGCGTGAAGGTGCGTTCGTGCGTTCGTGCGTTCCTCGCTTCCTCGACCGCTCTCTCGTCCGGACGCTCCCCGTCCAGCGGGCGCAGGCGAGCTCCTGTTCACGCTCAGGCCCACCCTCACTCGCGGACGCACCCTCCCGCTCACCTCCTCTCCAGCCCGCGCCACTCCCTCGCGCATCCCGCCAGCTTCCCTCGCTTGACCCCGCCTCCAGCCCCCGCAGCTTCCGCGCTTCCCTCGTCTCCGACCGTCCGCCGCCTGTCCGACGACCGTACGCCGACCGTCCGGTCGCGGGGCGCTCGCGGGCGACGCTTCCTCCAACTCGACGTTCGCAGTGAGAGCGAGCGCAAGTCCACCTCGTCGACCAACCACGAGCGGCCCTGCCTCGTCTGCCGCTCGCTTCTCTCCGTCTGGCTTCGGCTTCCCTGTCGTCCGTGCGTGCGCTCGCTCTCTGCGTTGCCATGCCCAGCTTGCAGCGCTACGCCAGCAGTGCCGCACGTTCGCCCCCCTCCTCCCTCTCCGGCCCCGCCCAATCTTCACGCCGCTCTTCACCCCGACGATCTTCCCGCAGAGCCGACCCGGCCCACGGATCGGAGACGACGCTAAAAAGTCTTGAACTGTGTGTGTCGGTTGCCGGCGAGCGTCGGTCGACGTCGTTGGGAGAGGGAGAGGGAGGAGGAGAGGAGGTCCGGAGGAACAGCTACTGCTTACTTTTGAGGTATCGGCTGGTTATGCGAGTCGGCTGTCAACACCTGTGGGACGCTACAGCTCAGTGCAAGTCGCTCGTCTCGGCCTAAATGTACCAAATTGGCGCTTGACATGCTTCGTGGCTCCCTCTATCCTATCTCGTTCTTCCTGGCTTATTGGCTGTCAGCTTCTCCCACGCCTCTCGAAGCCATGCAAACATGCCGGCGACCTCGGAGAGGTGTGGGTGAAGCTGACAGTTCCTCGTCGCGGCAGGAGGTTCGATGGATCAAAGTTGACTTGCTGGCATCCCCTTGTTCGCACGATGGTCTGCCCAGCGTTTCCAGCCTCGCAGCGTGCGGCCGCTGCTCGCTCTCGCTCGCTCTCGCTCGCGAGTGGCAAAGCAGAGACAGTTCGTGCGAAGAGGAGTGAAAGCGGGCGGGCACCTCTCGATTGGACCTAGCGAGGTCGCCGGGGGCCCCGTTGTGAGGCTCCCCCTCGTCCTCCACTGCCCGCCCTCTCCTCTACCCTGCTCACTGACGACTCACGATGGGACTCTTGCGACGTGGATCGCGCGCGAGCACCGCATCGACCGCGGCCAGCGACACCTCGTCCATCTCGGCCTCCGACGCATCCTCGTCCGCAACCACCGCGTCAAAGTGCGCTGCCACATCTCCTGGCGCACTCGTCGATACTGGGCACTGACAAGTGTGGGACGCAGAGCATCATCCAGCAGCAAAGTCAAGGCTTCCGACCTCCGCTTCCCCATCAACAGCGCCTCGCCGAACTCGCGCATCCTCTCCGTCCCGACAGACGGCAACGGCTTCACCCCCGCTGCAAACAACGCCAGCTCTCCCCGTCCGTCCACCAAGAGCCCTGCGCTTGCCCGCCGCCCGAGTTTGAGCAGGACGAGCAGTGCGGGATCGGTGGGGAGGTCAGCGGACGAAGCGGACGACGACGCCCCCGAGCGCCCGGCGCCTATCAGGCGCTCGTCGTCGTCAAATGGTGTGTCGCGCGGTGAGGCTGCAGGAGGTGCAGTCGCCGCAGCCGCCACCGGAGCTGTCAGCAAGTCGAAGGCCGCCGCAGACGCAGACGCCGACGCCGACGCCGACGTCGACTCGAGTTCGGACGAGTTCGACGAAGCCGCCTCGCTCGAGGACGCCGACACATCCTCGGAATCAGAAGAGGAGGACGACTCCTCGCGCAAGGCACAAGTCAAGCTCGCCCCTCGCCCCTCGAAAGTCGGTACCGAAGCTCGTGCGCCGACCCCCCGTGCTGGGAAGAGCAAGGCGGCGAAGATTGCGATCGCCAAGATGGAGGAGGATATCCAGTTGCGTGGAAAGTTAGGCAAGCCACTGTCGCAGCTCACGGCGCAGGATGTTGCGCTCACGCCGGAGGACGTCAAGGAGGACATGTCGGTCGTCTGGAAGGCGATGTGCGTCGCGTGCTCTGTTCGCTATGCGCAAGTGCATGTACTGATACGCTTGGCGTGGGACGAAGGCACCTGTTCATGTCGTCGCGCATGATCGAGGCCGAAGACATCTGCCTCGCGGCGTGCGACCACCGCCTGTATTACTCGGTTGGCTATTCTCTCATCCAGGCGATCAAGTCGCTCGCGACGTTCGAGCCGGACGACCTCGAGGCGGCAATCCAGTGCTGCAAGGACTCGATCCACATCACGCAGCTCCTCCGCAAGAAGGACCACGGGCTGTTCGAGCGCGTCGGAAGTATCGCCAAGGGCTCGACGTCGGTCAACAGTATCAAAGCGATGACGCTCGTCCAGCGCCACGCCGAGCTCGTCTTTGCCGAATGCACGCTCCTCAAGGCCGTGTTGGGCATCATCTACTCGGGCGACTTTGTCGCGTTCCTCAAAGAGGCGCTCCACATGCGCAACGCGTACGCTATCTACCGCACGCTCGCCAAGTACGTCGAGCTCGTCGACTCGGAGTACAACGGACCGGGCGACGAAGACCCTACCGTCGACCAGGACTTCCGCTCGGGCGTTCGTCTCGGAAACGGCATGATCAGTCTCATCCTCTCGCTTCTTCCCTCGGCTGTGCTTAAAATCATGGAGGTGTTCGGATTCACGGGCGACCGCGACTGGGCGCTTGCGACGCTCATGAAGGCTGGAGGATGGAAGGCTCGCACGGCGGAGCCTGGCATGGACCCGGAGAAGGAGGGTATCCGGCGACCGAGTGAGTCCTACGATTGTTCCTGCGCTCGGACAATGGCGTACTGATTCAATGGCACCGACAGTCTGCGACATGGTTCTCCTCATGCACCACCTTGTCATCGCCAACTACTTGCCGTGCGTCCCTCTTCACTCCCCTGAGCCTGTGTGTGACATCCATCTGACGCTCTCCTCGTTCGCAGTGTCGGCGGCGTCGACGTCCCCACCGCCGCGCATATCTTGCACTACAACCTCGACCGCTACCCCGGCGGGTTCGTCCTTCCCTCCTTTCCTTCTCACCCTCAAGCTGACCCCTGCGGCGTCGCGCAGCATCTTCTTCCTATACTTCGCCGGCCGCCTCCACTCGACCGAGACCATGCTCGAGGACGCGATCAAGTCGTTCCGCCTCGCTATTCAGGCGCAGCGCGAATACATCCAGCTCGGTCACATTTGCTACTGGTGCGTTTCGGGTCTTCTTCGTGTATTGAGCGAGACTGATGGAGCGGGATTGCAGGGACCTCGGCTTGGTCTCGCTCGCGCAGGGTAACTGGATGAAGGCATACGAATGCTTCAATATCCTCGACAAGGAGTCCAACTGGTCCAAGGTGCGTCACCCCGCAGAGCGTTCTCATCAACAACGCTGATTGTCGTTCGTTGCAGGCCATCTACGCATATGCTAAGGCGACGACGCTGTACGAAGAAGGCGTCGAGACGCCCACGGTCAACTCGACCATGGCGCAAGTCCCCGACCTGATGCAGCGCATCGCCGGCAAGTCAATTCCGCTCGAAAAGTTCGTTGCCCGCCGCGCGCGCAAATTCGTCCAGCAAGGGAACCGCCTCGCCGTGCCCGGTATCGAGCTCGCATACGTGCTCAACTGCCTCGGCCTCAGTCCGCGGTTTGTCCTGTTCGAACAGCACCTTGATCAGGTCTCGCACGTCCTTGCGGAACTGCACAAGGTTCGCGAGCCGAGCGAGTACGGCAAGACTGGCGAAGAATTCTGGGACGGTGCGCTTCCTCGTCTTCTCTCTCGCCGTGATTTCGCTCACGCTCGTCCCCCGGACGTAGACTACTGCCTCGCCCACCTCCTCCGGGGCATCATCCTCCGCTTTATCGCCCACCCCGAGCCGCATGTCGTTCCCCGGCCCAAGCAATCGCAGATTCCGGTTCAGGAGGCCGATGAGCAGGCGCTCATTTCGTTCAAGTGTGTCAGCATCTTCCGCGAGCGTCCGGTGCTGTGCTGACAGGCGTGAATCCGTAGCAACGTTATCAAGCACGGCAAGGACATCGTTCACGACCACCACCTTATTTGGTTCACTCGTGCGTTCCCCACCAGACCTCGGATCAGTTCTCTCCCGAGCTGACAGTGCCAACCCACAGACTACGAACTCGGCCGCCTCTTCCACTCGCGCGGCGAGTACGAGAAGGCCCGCGAGCAGTACGAGCTGGTTATGGGCGGCAAGCACCTCGAGGTCAGCCCCAAGAAGGGCAAGGGCAAGGTCTCGCTCCAGAACATGGCCGTCCTGCGGTCGAACGCCGGTCTCCAGCTCCTAAAGGAGAAGGGTCACTAGGCGTTGCGCTCTTTGTTCGTATTATGTCATGTCCTCCTTCTTGACGGTCTTGGGTTCTTCTTCTCCTATCCTTCATGACGGTCTTGGGTTCTTCTTCTCCTTTCCTTCATCTCGTTGTGCTCTCCCCTTCATGCCACACTCACCGTGTTAGTATATCTGTGTCGCTGCCTGTAGCACCACGACAATCCACGCTCGATTCTGCAAGATTGCGTCTCTCTCACTCGTTGACTTTCGGCTTGCACTGTTCGGTCGTATCGTGCATATCGATGAGTCGACCGCACTCGCAAGCCGAAGGACAGCCGATAGACTCGACGCTTCGGCATGACATCGACTCGACGACCCTCCTCCGCTCTTGCCATTCACTCACGCTCTCACCTCGTTTCCTTGGGCTCGACTCGACTGCCGCCACCCTGCTACGCACTTTCACTTCGCTCGCACGACGTCGCCCGCCCGGCATGTCGTCGACTCCGCCTCCCACATCCTCATCAGCTCCTCGGGACACCCCCGCTCAGCCTACCGAACGACAGCCAGAAGCGACTTCCGCTAACGGCCAACCGAACGTTACGGACCCCATGGCTGAGGCGGACCGCAAAAGAGCGTACCGAGCGCGGAAGAAGGAGGAGCAGAAGGCGCGGAAGGAGAGTCGGAAGGCATTCGCTCTCGAGACGGGACTGGATCCGGCGTTGCTTCCTAAGGCTATTGCGGGCGAGTTGGATTTGGCGAAGAATGGCAGGGTCAGGCCGAAGGGGTTCGAGCCGCGAGAATGGGTCGATATTCCTCGGAAGGATGGAAGTGCAGCGGGTGAAGAGGGCAGGAAGGTGTCGATCCTATCATGGAATGTGCGTCGGTGTCCTCGAGAGTTGTTTTCAGTACGCGAGATGCTGACTCGCCACCCTCGTCGCAGATGCTCGCGCAAGCTCTCGTCCGTACGCTTAGGTCTCCAGAGCCGCTCCTTTCGCCGCAGCTGACAGCTCCTTTTCTCACAGGCCGCGAACTGTTCCCCGGGAGTGACTGCCTGAAAGTAAGCATTGCAGCCGTCGTCCGCGAAAGTCGAACTGACATCTTTCGCTCGTAGGGCAAAGATCGCTTACCAGCCTTGATGGAGGAGTGCATACTATTCCAGGTTATCGTGTCGAAACAAGCTAACGGTACCTTACAAAGAATTCTCTACTACGCCCCCGACATCGCCGTCCTGCAAGAAGTCGACCGCCTCTCGGAACACCTCCCTTCGCTCACCCTTTCTTACGGCTACTCCTCCTTCGTCGGATATAGTCAGAAGTCACACGGTCTCCTCATCGCGCACCGAAATACTGTCTTTGAGAAGGTTGGCGAGCGAGGCATCCGGCTGGATGACCTCCCGATTGACGATTCGCAACCGCTATCGGAGACAGCGCCCGACTCTGGGACAGCAACGCCTCTCCTGACTGAGGAGGGACCGGTCGAGGACGAAGCTGAAGCACCGCAGGGGGAGGAGAAGCTCACCGAGAAGGAGAAGGAGATCCGCGCTCGTCCGCCTGATGCTGCAAGCTCGACCCGCAGGGCGTCACGACAAGCTGCAGGCCTCTCTCGCACGACTCGGAACGGTACGCTGCCAGGTGTCACCGGGCTGACTTCGCCTCAAGGGATTGACGGTGTTCTCCCGCAGTCGCCCTCTTCGTTGCTCTCGCCTTCAAGGACGACCCGACGAGGGGCATCATCATCGGCACCTCGCATACTTTCTGGCACCCCTCGCATATCTACGAGCGCGCCCGGCAGACAGCCCTGATCGCGCGCGAGTTGTCTAAATTCCGTCAGACAGGAGGAGTGGGCAAGTGGCGGGACTGGCCGCTCTTCCTTGCAGGAGGTGCGCTCCAATCCTGCTCTCGCCGTCGATTGAACCGAACTGATGCGCACGCTTCTCTAGACCTCAACACCCAGCCGCGCGAGATGACCTACCGTCTCTTGACCGGCGCGCCTCTCACCGACGACCTCCTCGCCGACTTCGAGCGATCCCGCGTCGTTCACCAGTCCGTTGACAAGCTTTACGACCCGACCTACGAGCCGCCTGCACTGCCGGAGCCAGAAGCAAAGGAGGGCGAGAATGTCACTTCTGACGACTTGTCGCAACATCCCGACCGGGTGATCAAGAACACGCGCGATGCAACTTCTGAGGATGGCTTAGCGACGCTTGAACAACTCCAGGCGATGTTCCACCAAGCGGGTGCTTCAAGCGAAGGCGTCGGCATCCGCAGCGCGTATGGCGAGGCGTACGGCTTGGTCGAGAGCGAGCGGACGAAGTGGTACTGCGACAGGAAGCCCGAGGTACAGATGGGCAATGGGGGGAAGGTGAAGGATGAAGAGGGGCAGAAGGCGAAGCGGCAGCAAGGGTCGTGGGATGAGCGGGTTAGGCGAGGAGATTTCGAGCCCAAGTACACCAACTTCACGCCGTTGTGGCGGTGTACACTCGAGTGCGTTGGCCATCCTTGGTGATTGACTACGGCTGATGGATACCACCTCCCTCTCGCCGCTCGCAGCTACATCTTACTCTTCCCGCATCTGCCAGACTCGCCCGCCACGCCTGCTCCCCGATGGCGCTCGCTCCTGTCGATGCACGACTTCGAGCAGCGCTGCGAGCCTGGCCTGCCGAGGAAGGGTATCGAGCCTTCGGATCATGTTCGTCTCCTTCCTTTCCTCGTATCCAGCCAGTGTCTAACGCTTCAGTTTTCTACAGGTTGCCGTCGGTGCTGTCGTAGAGCTCTTCTGAAACAGTTAGAGACTGTGTATCAGCCTGGACCATCATGACGTGCAGAAGCCGGGATCAAAGTCAGGAAAGCAAGAGCGGTCCCTCCAACGTGAGCTTCCGAACCAGTCTGCCAGCGCAGCCTGCGGAGTGAAAGACAAACGGGTCACATTACTGCCGGTCCCCGCCTCACAAGCCCGAGTCGTCCTCCTCGTTCCTCTACTTGGGGTGCAGGTCGTCGGCGGTCGTGGTCGAAGGGGTAATCCGGAAAGGCTCCCACTGTCCTGGTGCTGGCGCCTCCTCGAGGTCCTCCCACCTGTACGATCCAGCGAGTTAGCGAGATGAGCGGAGGAGGCGGCGCAGGAAGGAGCTTGTCAACCACGCACGGCTTGTACTCGAGCATCTTGGAGGCGAGTTTGAGCTCGTCCTCGGCCTGCTGGATCAATTCCTCCGCGATTCCTGCCTCCAGTTTGCTCTCGACCTGCTCGATCTGCTCCTCCGTGTTGCCCTCGCCAGCCTGCTCGACGACGGCGAGCCTTTCGCGAGTGAAGGCCTCGGCGGACTGGCGGTAGACTGCTGATGCGGGGACCTGCTCGAGGATCTTGAGCGTCGAGTTGTACGTCGCTCGGAGGGCGTGAAGCGGGTCGGGGTGGACGGCGAGGCCCGTGATGCCGGTGCTCAGCTTTGTTCGGTGGGTCGTGGCGGCCTTGTTGATGGCTTGGGCGGCAGCGAGCACTCGGCGGGTCGCACGGAACATGGTTGCTGTGAGCAGTAGAGGTGAGGCCTGTCAGCGATGAGGAGGTTGCTCCTGGACCACACGCTGCCACCGCTTGCTAGGCCATTGGGACAGTTTGTAGACTTCCTAAGCTTGGCTGCTAGCTTCTCTGACCCTTCCCGCGCTGGCCCGAGAGTTGCTTCCACGCGTCTGAGCCCCCTCGCTTCGCCCCCTCGAAACATAGTTCACCGCAGGAGCGGGGCGCGTACTGGTTACGTACAGGCTTGGGAGAGGAAGTGGCAGGTCTCTTGGATGATTGACTTAGGTCGCAATGGGTGGTTTGAGGTACACAAACTCTGCTTCTCTCTGAACTCTCGCCTCTCAAGACGCTACTGCCGGCATTTGCTGCGCCGAGTTTCCTGCTTGACCTTTGTCGGGCTCTGCTGCTGGCGAGCTCTTCGGCAGACGGACTCAACCAATCTTGCGCGACGAAAATGGTAGAGGGCCCCGGGACGACCGCAACGCCTTACGCAAGTTTGCGACTCCTCTCTCTGACTAATCCGCTCGTTCAGCATCTCCACACCGTTGACTGTGCTCCCGCTCTCCATGGCAACGAAACCCAGTTGATCTCGCGAAGGACTGCGGAGCCTTTGAAGATGTCGATGAGGAGGGCTTGAACGGAGCCGTAGCCACTTTCGTTCCGCGCGGCAGTGTAGGCTTCTCAGCCTGGCGAATAGACTGAAGCCACACCTTTGAGTATCCCGACCGAGTGAGAGATCGAAAGCGTCTCTTCGTCCCAGAATTCGCCAAGTCCCCCTTGCTCAACCACCACCACGCGATGTCGCTCTTGGCAGCAACACGAAGGATCCTGGGGGTACGCAGACCTCAAAGCGAGCTATCCTAGCTAGTACTGACCCGCTCGCACGCCGCTGTAGCCCTCCGCCTTCGCCTCTTCCTCCCGTGCTTTCGCGACCTCAATCGACTCGACGGCGCCGCCCGCAGCCGCGACAGTACGACGAACAGCCACAAAGACTCCCGCACTGACACCCAGACCCATCACCCTGCCACCTGCGCCGACGAAGACGCGTGCGTACCCCCGACTTGTCCTCCTCGAGCGATGAAATGAAGCTGACCTCGCTCGTACGTCCGCCCAGCCAAGCCGAGCGTCTTCGATCAGTTTGTGCACGTCCCATTGCAGACTTTCTACCCGCAAGGCGCATCCGTTCAAGTCGCCAACGAGCCTCTGATTGTCCCCCTCCCTGCTACTGTCTTCAACATCGCTTCTCGCCCCACTGTCTTGCACAAGATTATCGTCGCCCACCTTTCCTCTCTCCGACAAGGCACCGCATCGACGAAGAACCGCTCTGAGGTCAACTACTCGGGCAGGAAAATCCGGCCACAGAAGGGTACTGGTCGCGCTCGTCTCGGCAGCCGTGGCTCGCCCATGCTCGTCGGTGGTGGTCGCGCATTCGGTCCGAGGCCCAAGGGTCCGGACGGCTGGAAGCTCAAGATCAACCACAAGGAGAGGCAGCTCGGCACGAGGGTCGCGCTGAGTGAGAAGTGGAGGGCGGGCAAGCTCGCGGTCATCGACAAGGCCGGTCTCGAGGTGCCCAAGACACGCTTGTTGCATGAGCAGCTTGTCAAGCGGGAGTGGGAGGAGGCGCTCTTCATCGCGACGGCTGGCCAGTCGGACGAGGCTCGTCAGGCGTTCGTGCTGGCAGCTCAGAACATCCCGGGCGTCAAGGTCGTCACCGACATCAACCAGCTCTCCGTCTATGACATCGTCAAGGGCAAGCGGGTCATCATGGAGCTCGACTCGGTGGACGACGTGATCGCGCGGGCAGACCCGCTCAACCCGTTGCTGGAAATGGACGAGTACGAGGACAGCGAGTACGAGGAGATCAGTCAGGAGGAGCTTGAGGCGTTCTTGGCGGAGAACGGAGACATCCTGGACCAGCTGCAGCGGGATGCGGTGCCCAGTCAGCTATCAGCATAGTATGTAATCCAGCAGCAGCAGCATTCGTTCGCACAATCTTCATATGCAGAGCGTCTCGTCACATTACTCTTTGATCAGGCCCTTCTTCGCCAGTACCCGCTCGACCGCCCGTTCAATCATCTGCTCAAGCGCTCCGCCCGTCTCGCCTCCGCCTTCAAGCACATTCCGCACGACGCCCTCAACTCCCTTGCCAACCACGTCGCATTCGACATTGACCGTGTCGCCGACCGACTTCATCGCGACGACTGTCCGGCTCTGCGTGTGCTTGACGAGCATGACGCCGAACAATCCCTTCGGGGCGCCCCGCTCGAAATGCGCGTCGCCTTCTTTGGGCACGGAGAGATGTGTGAGAGTGAGGGAGGTGCCATCGAGAGCGATGTAGCCCTTAGGGATGAGGGGGGTGTAAAATTCAAGCGGGAGAGAGAAGAGCAGCCGGATAGAGTCGCCGTCGGGGGTGATGGAGACGATCTTGGCGGTCGTGTCGACGTGACCCTGCGTGATAAGAGTCTATGAGCCTGAATGGCGGGCCGGACAGGACCAGCCGGATCGATCGCACCTGGACAAAGTGTCCGCCGAATCGTCCGTGTCCCGCCATCGCTCGCTCCAGGTTCACCTTGCTTCCGACACCGAGCCTGCCTGCGCATCCGAATGTCGTCAATTGCCGGTAAAGCGTTTGGGAGAGCAGGAATGGCGCGCACCCAGGTTCGTTCGGGACAGCGTCTCGTTCGCCAACCCAACCTCGAACCATCCCTCCTTCGCATCGAATCGGGTGACAGTCAGGCAGACGCCATTGGTAGCAATCGAGTCGCCGATAGCACAGTCGCCCAGGATCTCGCCAGCGTCGCCGATTACGAACGAATAGCCTTCGAACTCGGTCGTCGGGTGGATGGACTTGATCACGCCGAGATGCTGCAGGTAGGCGAGTGCGGTCAGCTGCGTCGGATTAGTACTCGCAGCGCAGAGCACACCTCGACAAGTCCCGTGAACACTGCCGCAAGAAAGGAACGATCGGTCAGCGAAGTTCGCGAGGAGACGCGGCGGTGGCAGAGCAGGGGGGAACGACGGGGACGGATCCAGCGAGAAGCACGCACTGTTTGAGCGATATCTAGCAGTCTACCGAAGCGAAGGAGCGTTGTAGCGTGGCTAGACGCGGGGCAACCTGCGAACTGAACGGTTGGCTTCCACCTCAACCGCTTGCTCTCGCTGATTGCTTCATTGACTTGGCTGGCTGTTTGAAAACGCGCTTTTTGGCCCCTTGGACAGGCGGAGCAGGCGCGGCTGTCGGTTGTGATGGATTCCTCGACTTCATCGCAATCATCCCCCACCACCTCCTCTCAACCTTCGATAAAGAATCAGAGGGCGTCGTCGGCCTTCTCGAGACTGGCAAACATCGCTTTGTCCGGATCCAGCTCGATGAGCGGCCAAAGCTCGTCTTCTTCCGCCTCTGCAGCTGTCCCGGCGACAGCTCCGACGTCTTTGCGACGAGGCGGCGCGCTTGATGCGCTCGAAACGATCGCCAATGCCGACCAGGGCAGGACGAGGCATAGTAGTGCGGATGCGGCCGCTTCAGGCTCAAGTCCCGGTCGACCAGAGAGGCGGAGGTATGGCTCGACAAGCGGGAGGAGCTGGCAGATGCGCGATTCGAGCGGGTCGAGGTCGCGCGATCGACTAGACGGTAGCCTGGAGCGGCCCTCGATGCGAATAACCGGCGCGAGCGACGGCAGCGGCGGCTACATCGACTCGCCCACCAACATGTCGCTTCGTAACGGTTCGTCCCACTGGGGCACGGAGACCCTCCCGCCGAATGCGTCTCTGAGCATCTACTCGTCCTTCGTTGGCGGAAGCGCAATGTCCGGGGCGGGCGACAGCCACTTCTTCCCTCCCGGTGCATCCGGCTTCTCCTTCGAAGGACCAGCATCCTCGTCCATCTGGGACGCCTCGTACCGCTCTTCTCTCGTCGCCTCCCCCTCCCTCTTCGACGACAGTCGTCCATTGGCCGGCCTTCGCCAATTGGCGAACGAGTCTTCCCCCCTCAACCCGCATACGTATTCCTCCGAAGGATCCGGCTCTCGCTCTCACAATACCTCGGCGGTTCCCCCCTGGGATTTGCCCAACTCGGCATCGACGTCCAGATCGAACGGCAGCTCGGTTTTCCGCACATCCAGTCCTCTCGGCGGCGGTCGCAAGGCGAAAGAAGCGAGTCGCGGATTGCGCTACCCTGTCTCGGGTATTACGCGTGATAAAGGGCTCATCGGGCTTGCTAAGCCGCCGAAGGAAGCGGAACAAGGTCGAGTAGCCGTGGCTGGAAAGACCGCGCTCAAGATCATCAAGGTCCCGCACGGCGGCTCCCGTCAAACCTCGGCCACCCCCGTCACGGCCGCGCAGACTCCTACCTCGTCGTACCGCTCGTCATCGATTGCTGCGCGTCGAAGCAGATCAAGGGGTTCGCCTGCGCCTAGCGCGTTCGGGGACGACTCCGTCGGTCGGGCGGACGACTCTGCGGACGAGAAGGAGGAGGTCAACGAGGTCCTTGACGTGCGGCATGGAAGTCGGCTCGGCCCAGCATATCTCTTCAGCGACGTTCGATGGGGATATGGAGGCGAGTACCGGCGCCTCGTTCCGCCTGTTCAGCGCGCAAACTGACCCTAACCCTCGTGCAGCGACCGCCAACAAGCTCGCGACTGCTTTCGGCAACGGCGCAGTCGTGCTGTGGGACCTAGCGAAGGAGGGCTCGCGAATAGGTGGGGTCGCGCAATCCGCTTGCTTCGCGCTCGTCTCTGATTCATACCTCTCGCAGACCAGCTGAAACACGAGCACGATCGAGCCGTCAATCGCGTCGTCTTTGGCGGTCAGACGGGTAACTGGCTGTTGAGCGGAGGACAGGATGGCCAGATGAAGCTTTGGGTGCGCGCAACGTCCCCCGCATGTACCTCAGACTGCGTACTCACTGTCAAACCTGCAACCTACAGGATATCCGCGAGTCTCGGCCAGCAGCGATGGTCCTCAAGGCTTCCTCGGCCGTCCGCCAGCTTTCCTTCTCCCCCTCGCCTTCCCAGCCCTTCACTCTCGTCGCAGCTTGCGCATCTGGCACCCTCATCCGCTATGACGTCCGCTTCATCGCACGACAGAACGGCGGCGCGACGGACCGAGTGGCGGGCCATATTGGGTCTTGCCTCGCCATGGACTGGCGAGACGCTTTCAGCTGCGAACGGACGCCCGGCTCGGCTGGTACACCAGGGGTGACGAGCGAGACAGCAGGAGGTGGAAGAGAAGGTGGCTGGGTCGTCACTGGTGGCGTCGACCGCACGATCAAAATTTGGGACTTCAGCTTGCCGACTCTTTCGACCAAACCCGTCCGCACCCTCTACGCCTCGCAACCTGTTCGCAACGTCGCCTGGCACCCGACTCGCGCGACTGAGCTCGCTTCGAGCCCTATGCCCAGTCTTGGCTTGGGCGCTACCGGCGAAGGCAGCTCGAGTAGTCTCGGCGAGGATGCGCCCATGACGCCCGTCATGGCGCAGGATCCCGCCATCACAGCTGCCGTCAAGGGCGATTCGCTGCGCGTCAAGTCGGCTCTCGATGGAAACGCTTGGAAGAACGAGATCGAAGTCTGGGACGTGAGGCGGCCGTACTTTCCCAAGGTCGCAATCAAGACGGAGGAGCCAACAGCCGGTGAGCTGCACTTCCGCACGACTTCGGGTCCTATCTGACCGTTCCTCCCGCAGCGCTCGTCTACAACGACGACGAGACAATCTGGGCGGCCTCCAAAGCGACGCCGACCTTTCTGCAGCACGACGTTTGCAGCGACTCGTACTCGATTCTTGATGGCGTCGACCGCACCGTCACGACCTGGGATGCTGCCGGCGAGCTCGCCTTTGTCGATGACGGCCGCAAGCTGAACGATGTCCCGTTCGAACGACCGTGAACTATACTCCCGTTTGTCCATTCGAAGCGAGCTGACGAAGCTCGTATTCCAGCTCGCGTTTCATGCCGCCTGTCGATGCTCCGAAGCATCGGCCCGATACGTTCGTCAGCACCATCGCCGACGTCGACACGGACTTTTCGATCGAGTCCTTCGTGTACCTCGCCGAGAACTGGCGACTCTCCGGCAAGTTCTCCGAGGTCTGCGAACACAACGCGCAAGTCAGCCTCTACGCAGGTCGGCCTGATGCTGGCCACGTCTGGGCGACTTTGCGGACATGGTTCGACGATGAGCCTTTCTTCCCGTCCGAAGCGACTTCGCCAACCGCTACCCCGCCGCCGGAGCCGATGCCGCCTCCACCCGTCGTCGAGCTGCCCGCCTCTCAGTGGCTTACCTCGCCTAAGTCGCTTACGGCGCCGAAGACCTCGAGCCATTCTCGCCGAGGGTCTCGCTCAGGTCGACCATCTTTCTCTTCCGGCCGCACGTCTCGTCGGTCGTCATTCGAGGGAAACCACGGTGCTCACGGCGAGTCGACAAGCCGGCCTCGCCTCGATGCCTTCTCGGAGGAGTCGACCGCGAGCGAGACGGATCCTGCAAACGGGAAGAAGCTGTACCCGGACCTCAGCTCGACGTCGTCCGACTCTGAGCACGAAATCATCGGTCGACGGGGAGCGCTTCAGGCGGTCAATCCGAAGCGTCTCGCCGCCTCCCTCGGCGCGCTGCGCTCGCCAAGCAGGGACGGCCGAAGATCGCGCTCGTCAACGAACGGCTCGCAGGCCATCGATGACGACGAAGACGACATCCGCCTCTCCAACCTCGCCTCTCGCGTTGTCTCTCGTCGCAACTCGTCCTCGTCAAGCTCGAGTAGCGACGCCGACCTCGACGACGGCGAGGAAACCGGACGCACTGGCCGCTCTCGCCACCCTCGTTCCGCCCGACTCACCTCGATGCACACTTCCTTCATCGCCAACCGCTCGAGGCGACCCAGCGCAAGCGCTGGCGGCAACAGCATCGAGCGGCATGGGATCCGTTCGAGGGAGAGCACGCTTCCTCGCAAAGCTTCGGGGGTCCAGCAGTCTCTCGAGGTCACACGCAAGGGTCGGAGCCGCCGTAACGACCAGTCCGGTACCGCGAGTCGACGAGGGTCGGCAGACCACGACTACTCGCGACGAGGCTCGAAGGATGCCGCAGCGGGACCAAGCGGACACGAGCTTTCTCGTCTCGCCGGCTTACAGCACGCCTCGGAAGCCCATGAGGTCGTGTGCCGACAACTTGTGGCGACTCTGCACGACTATGCGGACCGGGTGAGTCCCGCCTGCCCCTGCAGCCGATTCTTCGCTGACTTTCGCAACGACACAGGGAGACTCGCAGCTCTGCGCTGTCGTCTGCTGTGTTCTGCAGGACAAGGTCATCGAGTTTGACCGGCTCTGGCTGGCTCGTGTCACGAAAACCTACCTCGGTTCGTCCAGCTTTTCCTCCACGTTCGTGGCACAGCGCTAACGACACTTGCGCACGCCAGACCACCTTCGTCGACTCGACCTGCACATTCCCGCCGCCGCGCTCAACAAGTTTTGCGACGTTGCCGCCTTGACGGCGCTAACCCAAGTACGGGGCAACCCCGCCGCTACGCTCGACTTGGCGGACGCATGGGCTGACGCGCTCGAAACGTGCAGAACACGATCGTGTTTCACACGGCGTGCGGCGCGTGTGGGAAGCCGGTCGACCAGCCGCCTTTCGACTTTTGCATCCGCTGCCGGAGGAGGATCGCCACATGCTGCATCTGGTTCGTGTCGTTTTCCAGGCGATTCAGTCTGCCCTCCGCAACGACTGAGAGTCCTTCTCGTGTGCAGCCACCTCGCCGTCGACTCGCTGTACACGCTGTGCGCGGGCTGCGGGCATGGCGCTCACGTCGACTGCCTCGAAGCGTTCGTGTCGATTATCGCCGACACCCTCACCGCCTCGCTTCCGCAAACGCCCCTCGACCACTCGCACCCCTCAACGCCGGGTATTGCCACGCCGTTGCGAGCCTGGCTTTGGGGTGAGGACGACGACGATCCGGCCTGGACGACGGCAGCGGCTACCGAAGGCGGTGCCTACCTCGCTGCGAAGCAGCTGAAGAACGTGTTGTCCGGCTGTCCTGCGGCGTGCGGACACTCGCCGTGCTGCCTCATGCCGTCCGCCGCGTAGACGATGTCGAGCCTGTTGTTGTCGCCCCTACTTGCTTGCATCGCGCATATCCTCGCAAGAGGTCTGACGAGCCTTCTGCTCTGGCTGATGCGTCAACGTTGCAGCAGCCTCAGACTCTGTCTCGCTTTCGGCTCTACCCCGCGCCTGGCAGGTCACACGAGCAAACTGATCTGCGAGTGTTTCAGGTCGGCCCCGTTCTCTTCTTCGCCGATGTCCGTGGCGCTTTTCCCTGACCGCACGCTGCCCTTCCTCGCTGCCACATGTTGGGATGCTCGAGGACTCTGGCTGCGCCGCCATGTGCTGTCGCGGCGACTAGCGAGGGCCTGGTGCGAAGAGCTGGCTGTTGCCCACCAAGGCGCGCACGATACTCCCTCGACCAACGTCCCTCTCTACTTCGCCCTCCGCTGCTTCACGAGAGTCCGCTGTGTCGAAAGAAGCGCCTCGTTGCACGGCGAACACCGGCAATTGAGACGGTTGGAATTTGCAATGAACCGCTCTCCGCGTTCTCTGGCGGAGGTCGGTCGGGCAAGGTTGTTTCGGGCCTGCCGGGCGACGAGGGTGCGGTGCTGCTAGACACTGAAGTCGCTGGCCCGGAGTGTCCGCGGTAACGTACTGAGTGAGAGGCTCACGCGCTCGAGAGGAGTTCAAGTGAACCGGACCAATGCCGGACGACGACGAGCGCGGGGCGCACCAGTGCGGTGCCCGACTGCGGAGTAGTCAATCGACGCTAACGATTTCCACTTCACCGTTCAGAGCCCTCGTCCTGAGACAAGGCTTTGGTGCCCGAGCGAGCGAGGAACTGCGTCCGTCCTTGGGCGAGCAGCGCGGGCGGGCAGCTGCCTGGCGTCTTCTCCGTCCTGCTCTCCATCCCAACCCTGCTCGACTCGCGCCAGCCATGTACGAACAGCGGGCATCGTACGACGTCGCCGACCGCACTGTCGCGGGTCCTTCGCTGCTGAGGACTGCCCCGCCCGCTCGAACGGTCCGTTGACCTCGCTGCCGCCTCCCTGCGTCGCTCCGAAGCTGACACGCCTCGTCCTGCCTATCGAAACAGATCACCAAGTACAGCGGTGCGTGCAGCGGCTCCCCTCGACCTTTCCGCCAGTCGCAGTTGCTGAACTTGTTTGGTTGCCCACTTTCCTTCAGGTCTGGCGCCAGAACCCTTTGCTGCTCCTCGCTCGCAGTCGTACTATGCGCCGTCGCAGGGTGCGGACATCCCTCCCACCACGACGGGATCTTATCTCACGAGGACCCTCTTTCCTGCGCAGACGTTTCGTACGAGGCTGCTCCCTCGTGCGATTGCCCGAACTGCTGCTCTGGCTCGGCTCCTCGCACCTACGCCGAGCCGCAACAGCAACAACAGCTGGGTTACGCTGCGTTCTACCCGGCCTCCCCATCGACGACGCCGCCCTTCTCCTCCGCCTCGACGTACCAAACGCAACTCGCGCCTCCCTTCGTCGAGCAGACGTACTATCGCCCGGCTCCGCGTCAAGTCGAGCAGTATGCGTACACGTATCAGTCGCTCCAGCTTCCCTCGCCGCCTATCGAAGACCAGCTGCCTCACCTCGGAGAGTTGCCGACCTACCAGCCGGCCTGGCGGCCTGTCGCGTCTCGTCCAGGAACCTCGTCCATCCCTACACCACCCGAAGGCCTCAAGCAATACGAGCAGTCGCACGGTCCATGGGCCGTCCCGTACTCGCCCGCGACGAGCCAGTCACCCTTCCTCCAGACGCCCGTCTCGGTCAAATCGACGGACCGGCGCCGTAGCAGCGGCGCCTCGGCACCCCTCGCGCCTGGTGTCATCCGCCGCACGTCGGAGATGAGCATCAACAGCCTCGACAGCCCCTTCGGGAGCGAGTACAGCTTCAACGGTGTCGAGGAAAACCTTCCTTCCCGCAACGACCACACGGTCGACTCGCCTACTCCCTTCGTCACAAAGGTGCGCTTGCCCCTCCTCACTTCACCCGTGCGAGACTGATGCCGTTGCCGGCAGCTCAACCACCTCCTCAACACGCCCGAGTTTGCCGCCGTGGTCCGCTGGTCGAGCGACGGACACTCGATTCTATTTGCGTACGACGATCCACGGTTCGCCGATGCCTTGCGCAAAGTCTTCCGCCACGACAAGCACATGTCTTTCGTCCGCCAGCTGAACATCTGTGCGTTGCCCTCCCTCCCTGCCTCAAGACTGCTCTCCTAACAGCCGCTCGTCCTCTGCAGACGACTTCAAACGCCTCACGCCTCTTGATCTTCATTCTGCGGTCCAGTCGACGCCGCACCCTGACGCGCCCATCAGTTCGGGCGAGTACGCCGCCTTCACGCACCCGAACTTTTTCCGCGAGACGAACGGCGTCGGACCAGACCTCTCGTCCATCAAGCCCAAGAACAGCAAGAAGGTCATTCGCCAGGCGCTCGCGTCGGGCTCGCCTACGCCAACCAAGACGCACAACTTGCGGTCGAGCGGGCGCGTCGGCGGCGGCATTGGCGACCGCAAGTTCGAGTGATTCTCTCGTTTCCACGCTTCTCCCTCGCACGTCGATATCCTCACGATCCCCGCGCTATATCCTCGCACGCCTCTCATGGATCGGACACTTGGCATACCCTGAGCGAAGGCACTGGTTGCCTCGCCCTCACTTGACGCTTCACGCACAACGCATCCTCCCAGTAGATCTTGTCGTCACCTCCTTCTGTTGCGCACGTAGATCGTCTAGCAAGGGACAACATCTTGTTTTGTTATTAAGCTGCGATGTCAATCTTGCACGCGATGAGCTCGCGAAGTCGGCGAGAAAGCGCTTTTCGTCCTCGTCCACCCTCTCGCCCGCTTCAGGCTGCGAAATGGTGAACGCTGCCACTGCTATGAACTTACTTGACTCGCCGGACCCGCACGCACGCCCTCGCCGCGCATCGTTCTACCCTGTCGCCAACCACCGCATCCTCATCTCTCGAACGCGCTCGCACCGCCAAACATGCCTCGCCGTGCGAAGAAGGTCGCCCGAGCCGCCATTGCTGCGTCTGGCGACGACGTCGACATGCAGCCAGCCGCGAACGACGCGCCGTTCGAGCCTGCCGTCGAGGACGACGCGGCTGCTCCCCCTCCCGCGAAGAAGCCGAAGAACCGGTCGGCGCTGAGCAAGGTCAAGGGCAGGAAGGGCGCGATGGCTGTCTTCAACGGGCTGCCTATCGATCTCATCTTCGACGTGCGTGTCTTTCGCATCCTCCCTGCCTCGCGAGCTGACCGCTCTCCTTCTGGCAGATCGCGTCGCGCCTCGACTCAGGCGACCTCTACGTCCTCAGCCGCACCTGCAAGGTCTTCAGTTCGGTTGTCAGGGGCACCAACAGCCAGGGTCTTGGCAAGAGACGCGCGCTCGTGTCGGTCTTCCCGAGCTTGCGCTGCCTATGACGGATCTCCAGCACGCGCATCTGTTGTTCGGCAAGGGATGCACGTTCTGCGACCGCAAAAATTGCCGGCAAGCCCGAGCCGTACTTCCGCGCCCACATCCGCACCGCTTGCTTGAAGGACAGGTGCGTGCTAGTTCAGCAGGACTCCAGCACGTCCACCTCGCTGACAAAGCTCGCTTCTCACAGATTCTCCGACACGTACACGACCCCAGGCTACACTGCGGTGCGCAAGGCGGCTGGCGAGGACTTGCACCCGATTGCCATGTTCTGCACCGTCGAAACCTCCCACATCTTTCGCTACGGCACACAATACCGCCTCGCAGATATCACCAGGGTCAACGCCGACCTCAAACGTCGCTTCCCGACTTCGAGCGAGTTACGCCGATCGCAGCTGGATCGCGGGAAAGCGCGATGCTCATGTCTACGAACGCGAGTATGCGAGCGAGCCGTCGACGCCGGCGCAGAAGTGGTACGTCGAGGAGATGGAGGCGAAGGTCATCGCCCGCCGCGAAGACGGAGACAAGCTTCGCGCGTGGCTCAACAATCAGGAAAGGGCGAAAGCCCTCTCGAAGGACGAAATCCGCAAGATTCGGCGCGCGGACCTAGAGCGTCCCTTCAAGGCGCAGGGCTTCACCGATGACGAGTTCAACTACGAGTGGCGCCAGGAAGCGCTCGTGAAGAAGCCGGGACTCCTGACGAAGCGAATATGGGCGAAGAACGAGCCGTTTCTTAAAGCCAAGTGCTCGACATCTGTCGCCGTCACCGTCGTGCCGCCTTTTCATCCTGCCTCGCGGGCGCGAAGCTGAACCGCCCGTTCAGGCCCGTCTACCTTGACATCGACATGGCCGTCAAGTTCCCCGTCCTCGCCGCCGTCAGCAGCGATCTCGAGAATCCCAAGCCCGCCCAAGAGCTTTTCGCCGAGCACAAAGAGACCATCCTCTCTGACACCGACGGCGTCATTCGCGACCCCCACCACGGTGTGCTCCGCGCGGTCAGCAAGGCGTGCGAACAGCTCCGGCAGGACCAGAAGAACAAGGCGACCTGGAAAGACGACTACATCAAGAACCTCACGGTCAACGCTGTCACGCTGCCTCGCCTACCGCCGTGGATTCCCCGCGACGACTCGACTCCGATAACCGCGAGCGACGAGCAGATCGTTGCCTTTCTCGAGACGCACGACCTCGCCTGCCTAACCTGCGAGAAATGCCATACTATGACAGAAGGCCTCAGTACAGTGCAGCATTGGACGAAGCCGTACGCGTGCACCAGCGACTATACGGTCGTGGGAGGGCGTTTGCTCCCTGACCTCAACGCCTGGGCACGATGCGGCCGTCCGACCGAACCGATCCAGACCGACAAGAGGCTTCTGCTCCGCGCATTGTACATCAAGAAGCAGCTCGACTCGGCCAAGCTCGAAAGTCCCGACATCTCTCTCCTCAAAGAGGCCGGCCAGTACAACGTCGAGATGGACGAGAACAAAATCTACAAGGTCGAGGTCATCTGCGAATGCGAACCGACGAGGGCGCGGTACAACGGTGCCCGTCAGACGAAAGTCCTGCACATGGCGCGTCGGTCCTGACATCCGATCGTTTGCGTCGTTTTCGCTGACTTCGCCTGTCCGCTGCGCAGCTCGACCACTTCCTCAAGCACATCAATCAGGACACGGGCAAGATCACGGAGAGCACGGTTCGCGTCGAGGTCGATTACAGCCACTCCTTCCGTCGCGCCGTCTCGTCTGCTCGCATTCTCGCGGGAGTGCCAGTTGCCGGATTTCGACTCGCTCGACATCTTTGGCGGCTATGACAGCGGCGTCGATCACGACAGCTACGGCGGGTACGACGACGAGGAGCGTGAAGAATGCAGCATCATGTGAGGAGCGGGAGAAGGCACGCTCGACGGGTTATCGAGGGCGGCGACGCTTGTTCTCCATCGTGCAGTACTGGTCGTGCCCTGAGTTGACGTTTGATGATCATACAGCTTGTCCCGTCGCGCATTGGCAGACGGGCGAGTTTGCTCGAAGATGCTCTCTCGTCCGCTTCATGAGGGGGGTACCGAGCGAGATGCAGGACCGTCTATAGCTACATGCTACGAGTCATGAAGAGCATATACAGTCATGAGAAATAATATAGCGCGGGAACATCTAGGCAGGGGCGGTCTTTTCCCTTCTGCCGGTCCCCTCCTCCGCCATCGCAAGCGGGTCGTGCCCTTCTAACGCCGGTCCAGTCGCAGCCACTATCGCAACCTCGTCTACTCCATCGACTGTTGAGCCGGAAGGCGGTGTGTGGGCTTTGTGTTCGAGGGCGACTCGGACTGCGCCGCCGATGATGATGGCCGCACCGACGAGAGACCAGATGTCGGGCAATTTGCCGAAGACGAGCCGCTCCATGATCATCGTGAAGAGAAGGTTGGTATCTGCGCATGCGCGTCGTCAGGCAAGCAGCGCGAACGGCGGTAGGGAAGGTTGCGCATGGGGACTCACAAGTCGCGAGCGCGCCTCGGCCCGCTTTCTCCTTGATCAGTCCCATCGTCATCAGCGCTTGCGAGAGAAAGCCGAGAACGCCGATGGGGCAGAGGAGGACGAAAAAGTGGGTCGTAAGGCGGAAGACGGGGGGAGAGTCGAAGACGAGGGGATACAAGGATGAGACGAGGACCTGTGACGTTGACGGAGTAACCCAGGTCGTGCTTCTCCGTCAACTTGATGCGAACAGCCAAATGGAGCAGAAGTCAACGCACGCTGTAGAGGGAGAAGTAGGAGATGCTGTGCAGCGCGCTGGCTCGTGTGCCGATAAAGCGAATGATGATCGACACTGACGAGCTCGCAATGACGCCAAAGAGAATGATAGAGACGCCCTTCATGCGCTGATCTGGGCTCGAGCCGGCCGATGCGGTCAAAGCAGTCGCGACGGCGGACGAGGGGAAGAGGAAGGAAGGTTTGGCGATGAAGATGGTGCCAGAGAGACTGGCGATGCCGACGAGAGCTTCGAGGCGGGTGTAGGGCTCGCCGAGGATGAGCCAGCCTTGGAGGCCGACGAGGACGGGCGAGACGAACCATAGGGTCGAGGCGTCGGCGAGCGAGAGGTACTGAAGGGCGGCGTAGTTGGTGTAGAGTCTGTGTCAAAGCGTTGCAAGGAAGCGGGTGAATGAAGGAAGGGTGCGATGCAGGCGAAGATGCGGTTCGAAGAAATGGCAAAGGAGCGAGCGACTTGTCAGCTTGACTCCAGCCTCTCACGCTCCCGCAAAGTCAAGAACTTCCGACGCACCCGAAGAAGCCGACGAAACCTCGCAAGCATAGGAGAAGTCGTACGCCTGGAGGTCCGAGGAAAGGATGGGGATCTTTCGCCCACCAACGAAGGTCTGCGATGCGACAGGAAGTCAGCCGACATCGTCTACCACTGGAGAAATTGTCACTAACAGGCATAGCAACCAGCGAACGTGATGAGCATGCGAATCACGATCAGTTCGTAGACGGGGACTGCGACGTCCTCCTCTAGCAGCTTGACGCAGGTATTGATGATGGCGAAGCCGACCTGACTTGCCACAATGAGGAGAAGGCCTGCGCAACGCGAAACGTTTAGCGAAAGAAATCGACGAGCTGGAGGAGGAAAAGCGAAACCCACCCTCGTTCTTCCGGACGACAGTCACCGCCGCCAGGGCGAATCGCCTCGCTCCCGCCGGCACGTACGCTCCGAAGTCAAACCCTTCGTCGTCGGAATACGAGCGCAGCCGTCTCTGCCGTCTCAGCGTGTCGGGCGAGAAAGCCATTTCGTCCGTCTGCGACTCCTGGTCAAGCAAACGCGACGTCGACGGCCTCGAGCGGCGTCCCCTCGATCTCGTCGTCCTCCAAGCCAGCGCTACCTCGTCGTCCTGCCCTTCGTCCTGGTTGTCGTCGATCTCACGCTGCCACCGAGTGGGGGTCTCCGAGTCGTCGCAACGAGGTGCGGCTGGCGCAGCTGAGGGAGCGCTGAGCGGACTGTCTTGTAGCCGCATTTTGCTAGACGGGCTTAGGGGCGTCGCCAGCCCCATCGAGAGCGTGTGAAGCGCAGGCGACGAGCGAGCAGTGTCGGCGAAAGATGTCAACCCGCGTGCTGGCGAGCTGCCGACGGCTGAGTGGCTCGCTCATTCACGTTCGCGACGATGCGTACAGCTAAGAAGAGCAAACAGCGGACCTGCGTGTTGCGAGAGACAATGCGATGAGGGGAAAGACCTTTGTGCGAAGGTACAAACGAACGACAACTGGGGACGAGTACAACAACCGGATGCAACGAGTGCGGAGATGACAAGAGTGGCATGAGAGGTGCTGATTGCTGGTGAGATATTACTGGTATGCGCGGTCGCGGTCGAAGCGCTGGGGCAGGGAAGGAAGGGAGTGCGGTCGCGGGCGTTCGCGGTATCGCTGGAACGGCCTGGACGACGCCAAACGACGCCGACTCTGCGTCGGCGTCGCGGTCGCGGTCGCAGTCGCGGGCGAGATGAGGTGCCGGAGACCGAGGGAAGTCGGCGGGGGGAGAGGAGGGGAAGACGGCGTCGGGCTGGTCGCGCGGGACGAAGCGGTGGGTTCCGGCGAGATTCTCGTCGAACTCTCCGCCGTTCGTAAGCTGGCTTATGAAGCTCTCCTCCTGCTTCTTCTCGCTGAGCAACCAGCTGGCCCTCGACCGCTCCTTCTCCATGATGATGTCCCGACCGAGGTTCTCCGGCACCTTGGGCTCGTTGTGCTCGGCAATGGCGTCGGCATGCGGGTGCGGCGTCACCCACTCGGTCGTCTCCTTGCGATCGGGCCCACGCGTTGCCTCGGGCATGTCGGCCCAGCTCGCGAGGACGTCTCCTGGGTGATCCCCTCCCACACCGGACTGTTGACGTCGAGGAAGGAGTACTCGGCCCAACCACGCGCGTTGGGCGGCTTGACTTCCTCCTCGAGATACTCGCCCTCGAAGCCGCGTCCGCGGTCGTCGGCCGACAGACGCAAGTGGAGCAAACCGCCCGTTGCGCCGTTCAGGCGGTCAACGAGCATCGTGATGAGTTCCTGGAGGCGGTTCGCGCGAAGGCGGAGGAGACGGCGGAAGAGTGCTGGACCGTCGCGGCGGTCTCCGTTCGGGATCGAGGCCATGAAGGGGAGGCCGCGCTCGAAACCTTTGCAGAGTCGGGCGACGGTGGCCGCGAGAGGCCGGGTCGGGAGGGTGACGGTGAGAAACGGGACGACGACGGGTGGGTCGATGTAGGGTGGTTCGGGGCGGACAGATTCTTCCTCGGAAGAAGGGATGATGTGCTTGATCAACTCTTGCTCGTACGCCTCGAGCTCCTCGAAAGACGTTCTGGGTGCAAGCTCGGCGTCCGGGTTCTCCGCGAGTGGCGCCTCGGTACGCTTGCGGTCGTTGCGTATGCAAGTGAGCGTCTTGTAGACGTTCTGGTTCTTGCGCGAGCGCTCTTGGGGCGAGCCGGGAAATACGGCCAGCTCGAGATACCCCTTGCTGTCGCGGTGACAATGGTAGCCCGCCGGGATGGTGTACTTGACCTTGGGCTGTTCCCACTCCTCCTTGACCTCGTTGATGTGCTCCACCTTCCACTCTCCCCAATTGAGGTTCTTGAACCGCTCAGGCAGATCAGATCCCCAGCAGAACCCGCTTACGACCTCCATTCGCGTCGCTCAGCCGTGGCCCCATCGATTGGGGTAGCGGGGGACGGCGAATTAGACGGTGTGAGGCGTGTGGGCTTCAGCGTCGGGGCGGATACGGTCGGGACCAATGCGGACGTCGGACGAGTCTTTGAGCTTCTTCACATTCGGATCGAGCGCTTGGAGGAACTCGAGATGCCGGGGTTGCGTCAACCCTCCCATCTCTGCGAGCGAGCGAGCAAGGGTCAGCTGTGGGGGGGGGGGGGGGGGGGGGGGGGGGGGTGTTTTTTAAAAAAAACAAAATCAAACGTCACGCCAAAATGAATTGG
>JAMALD010000063.1:0-42702 GCA_023628235.1 Rhodotorula sp. S30-09 | reverse complement strand
CCCTAACCCTAACCCTAACCCTAACCCTAACCCTAACCCTAACCCTAACCCTAACCCTAACCCTAACCCTAACCCGTGCGCAAATGCGGGCGCTGCGGCATCCCTGGGCACGACAAGAGGAAGTGCATCGTTGCGTAGAACAAGACGGAGCTGTCTGCGCTGTGTAACGGAGGAGACTTGTATTTCAAGCCCGACGGCCTTCATTGCGAGTTGGACGAGGGCATTCTGCTCAATCGGGCAAAACGAGAGCATCCTGTGGAATCGGGCTTGAAACAAGGGCATCCTGCTCAATAACTCGTAGTAACACTGTTTTTCTTACACTACAATTGTACGGGAGAAGGAAGCCAAGTGTCACAAAAGGGACGAGAAACTAGCGGAGAAAAGGAAAAATGACTGCGCAAGCAAGGGAAACGAGAAAGAATTATGTCCCCCACCGTACCAACTACTGTGCATCTACCTCGCTGCCGTCCTCAATCAACTCGACTGCGGACCGTGCCAACTCGGCAATCTCGCGCGCACCCGACTCTGCGTCCTCGTCGTCCGAGGCGTCGGACGAGGGGGGCGGCGCTTCGGCGAGGCGGCGAACGAGCGGGAGGAGGGCGGACGAGGAGCGGATGAGGGACTCGAGCTGGGCATCACCGGACTCGAGGAGCTGGACTAGGCTCCAAATGCTGATGTGCTGGAAGGTAGAGTCCTCCAACTCGAGGAATCGACAGAGATATCCCTCGAGGCCGCCTGCGGGCTCGCGCCAGACCGCGGCAAAGGCCGAGTAGTCGTCACCTGTGGGAGGAGAAAGTCAGTCAGTGAGGCGGAGAAGAGGCGAAGACTGGGAAGGGGCTAACTCTTCGACGACAGGTTGCCAATGGCCGCCGCCGCGTTTCCCTGGACTTCGACGCTTGCCGACGCCGTGAGAGGGATGAGCACCTCGAGAATGCCGAGGTCGAGCAGCTCGGCCTTGATGTCCTCTGCGAGTGATCGAGAGGCGGAATGGCGAAGGGCATGAGCGCAGACGAGCGGAGAACCAGCGGTGACGAGTGATCGTTGGGCGTGAGCAGGCGATCGCGATGGTGTTGAGTGAAGGGATGAGCGCGGGCGTGAGCGAGTCAGAGGGGTGACGAGGAAAAGTTGCGAAGATCAGCCTCCTTCCTTGCCAAGTCCCGAAAGACGCCTCGCACGCACCTGACAAGCCCAGGACCGCCGCACACGCAGTCATCTCGCTCTGCACGGCGACTGGCACCTGCAAGACCAAGTCGCGGATGCGCTCGGCCGCGCCGGCGTCGACGAGCGCTCGCTTGTTCGATTCGGACGAGGCGGCGAGATTGCGCAGGGTCGAGATGGCGTGGCACTGCGGCGTAAAAAGTGTCAGCGGGTCGTTTGCGCAAGGTCTTGAAGACCCGCGCGGGCGCACCTGGACCTCCTCATTCTCGTCGTATGCGAGCAGGTCGATGAGGGGCGCGAGGAAGCCGGACTCGATGATGGGCGACTCGTTCGCGGGATGGATCGAGACGTTGCGGACGCAAGCGGCGGCGGAAAGGACGAGGGGGAGGAATGAGGAACGGAGGAGGCGGAGGAGGGCGGGGAGGCCGCCGTTGTTGACGATCTCGACTTGGTACTTTTCTGCGCAGGCGAGAGGTGACAACGGAGAGTGTGCGGGGGGAGAAAGGAGACGGCGATGGCGACGGAGGCACGAAAGGACGGTGGGTAAGAGGAATGAGGGGAAGGACAATCGAGGCGAGGTCAGCTTCGACACGTTTGGCAACAACCGCTCTCCTCCACCGCTCCGCCGGTCCACAACGCCCGACCACGATGAACGAACGCTGCCGCGGGGACCCACCGTCGGACGCCAAGTTCCTCAACGCCAACGCGGCCTGACACTGGACCTTCAAGCTGGGCGAATCCATCAACGCAATCAAGTTGGCGACGAGCCTCGGTTCCGACTGCTGCAACTTGCGGCGGTTGTCGGCGTCGACGGCAATGTTGGAGAGGGCGGTGGTGCAGTAGTACTGGACGTCTGTGTCGGACGATCCGAGGAGCGAGACGAGGACGGGAATAGCGCCCGCAGCGACGAGTTGCTGCCTGTTCTCGTCGGAATGCGTCATGTTCAACAACGCGCCTGTCGCGTTGCGTTGAACGCGCATGTCTCTGCTTTTGGCAAGACGTGTGAGGGGATTGAGGGCGCCCGAGCGCGCAATTCGGGACTTGTTCTCGTCTGTGAGCGAGGGGAGGAGCGAGGAGGGGAGAGAAGAGCGAGGGGGCGGGGCGAGGGGCAGAGAGGCAGGAGAAGATGGTCATTGGTGAAGTTGCGGCAGAGGGCGAAGGAGGGAACCAAGCGGGACGAAGATGGTCAGCCTCGTGCCGCAGACCGCCGCCCCCCGCCCCCCCGCCCCCCCGCCGCCCCCCCCCCGTTCGCTCCGCCGCCCGACCAGCCGGCTAGCCGACCGACACGAGGAAAGAATGAAAAAAGGGGTGCGCACCATGCGTAGCGAGATTCGTGATGCACCCAACCGCGTTGCACTGGACCTCGACGTTGGGCGAGAGCATCTGGCGGATGAGGGGCTCGAGGCCTCCGAGTTTGACGATCGTGAGCTTGTTCTCGGCTGCGCATGCGTGGGCGGGCGGGCGGGTGGGCGGGCGGGCGGGTGGGCGGAGAAGGAGACAGAACAAGCAAGGAAAGTCAAGAGCGGGGTAGAGTCAGCCTCGCGGTGCCCAACATCGTCCCCGCTCCGGTTTCTCCCACATTGCAAGAGGGCGAGTTGCGGGGCTCACCGTTGACGGCGAGATTGCCCAGGGCCGCACTCGCCGCGCGCTGCACCTCGACATCGTGGCTGTTCAACAAGAACAAGATCGGCTCGAGCGTCTCGCGCGACACTTCCTGGACGTCCTTCTCGGTGATTTCGGCGAACGCGAGGGCGGCGGAGCGCTGGAGGTCGACGTTGTCGGAGTAGGAGAGGGTCGACAGGGCGCGGAGCGGGTCGCCGGTGAAGAAGTTGGTGGCGGAGCGGTCTGCGTGTGCGCGAACGGAGGAGTGGGCGGTGAGGGAGCGGCCACCGGAGGGGGTGGGGGGGGGGGGGACGGGTGAATCGGCGGAAGACAAGAGGCGACGGCGAGACGGAAAAAGCCAGAGTCGAGATAAGGGGTCGACGCGGCGGCGAGGGGTGAGGTGGATATTCGTGTTGAGGTTTGAACATGGCGGGTGAGGCGAGGCAAGGAGTTTGGCACGCCATGGAACGGCGGAAGACAACGCGAGGGCAGGATTGGCATGGTGAAAGGAGGGGCGGGATGGGGCGTGACCGGAAGCAGGACAGGCAACGGAAGGCGCAGCGGGGCACAGGATGCCGCCGAGGGAGAGAGTCGGATTGTCGAGCGGGTTCGAGACGCGGACGAGGGGAAGGAAGGAGGATTGCCGAGGCCGGGGAACGGGTTGAGAGGAGCGCAGGGCGATTTTGAGCGAGTTCGGGCGGAGCCGAGAGATGGACGGTCGAGTGAGGCGCGGGCGAAGCGAAGGAGCGCGTCGCGGGGGATGCCGAGCACGATTCGCAGACGAGGGGGGACGACGGGGAGTAGGGAGATTGCGGACGACACGGTCAGCGCCTCGCCGCTACACTCGACTCGAAGGCTCGGAGCAAGAGGATCTCGCGGGACGCACTCTCGAGGTACTGCAAGAGATCTGCGACGGCTTCGCGCTCGTTGTCGAGCAAGAGGGGTTCGTACGGGGCCGACGACCGTGAGCCTGGGCGGGGCGGATTCGCACGGGGCGAGTCCGAGTGGAGACGGTTGGAGCGCGCGTGGGCGGGCACGGGAGAGGGGTACAGAGGGCAGGGGGACGCGACGAGGATGAGGGAGAGGAGTCAGAGCGGGGAACGGCGAGCGCAGCGACTGGCAGTCCAGGGACGGTCCGAGAGTAGAAGGGTGGGCTCACCGCCGCAGCACGAGGCGCAGACGCCCATCGTTGCGCTTCGTTGCGGTGCGTTGCCGGGGGGTAGTCGACGCGAGCGGGACGAGAGCAGGAGCGGGAGGGGGACGAGGACGGAGGCTGGCGGGAACGGGTGCGCGTCGAGTGTCTCGTGCTCGACACAGTGCGCCAGGCAGTCTCGCAGGCAGTCTCGCAGGCGACAGGGCAAGCGTCGAGAGTGGACGAGCGAGGCAATCGGGAGGAGATACAACCGGAATACAATCGGAATACAGCCGGAATACAAATACGAAAGGGAATACAACGGGAATACAAATACGAAACGGAATACAACGGGAATACAACGGGAATACAAACTCGGCTGTATTGCAACTTGGTTAGTCCCAGGCGCTGCGCTCACTCGCACTCCCACCGCGCGCGACCTCGAGACCGCTTGCGGCGATGGCACCGTTGACGGCAATCCACCGCAGCGCCGTCCCGCCGTCGGGCGCGCGCATCGCCGTTGCGTGCACGCTCGCCCCGCCGTCGCCGTCGGGGTCGTCGAACGCGAGACGAGCGAGTGGACACCTCGTCACCGCCAGGGACAACGCCGTCAGGGTGTACGAGGTCGTCGAGAGTGCGGGCGAGCTGGCGCAGGTGGGTCGCAGTCCTCAGTCCTGGGCGATGGGCCACTCTGGAGGGCGGGCGAAGCGGCGAGATGTCAACGCGACCAGGACGAGCGGCACGCGCTTGCGTGGGAACGAGTGCTGGCCAGCGCTGTCTCGCAGTCCTTCTTCGACCTCGCGGTACTGAACCTCCCCGATCGCGCGCGCAGTCACTTCCCACGTCCGCCTCCTCCTCCTCGCGCCGCTTCACCCTCTCGCACCTCGTCACCCGCCGCCTGCCCGGCACTGTCACCGCCATCGAGGCAGTCAAGACGCTCTCGACCAAGCGAGACGGGTGCGAGAGGCTGCTTGTCGCGTTCGAGTATGCCAAGGTGCGCCGCGCAGCTCCTCTCGTCACCGTTCGACGCGCTGTGTCCGAGGCAGAGACTGACCGCAGTCGGTCTCGCCACCGCGCAGATGTCGCTGATGGAGTGGAGCGGCGAGGCGCACGATCTGGTGCCCGTCTCGCTTCACACGTTCGAGAAGCTGCCCCAGGTGGTGAGTGCGCTTCGTTCCTCGCTGCATGTGCGCTCTGATCTGATTCGGTGTACGCGCGCAGGACGAATCCCGACCGACCCTGCTCGCCGTCGACCCGACCGCACCCATCTCGCCCAACTCCTCCTCGACCTCCCTCACCCGCCTCGCCGCCCTCCTCCTGCCCACCAACACCGGCGGCGACGGCACACTCGCCCTCCTCCCCTTCTTCGGCGAAGAACTCGACTGGGAAGGGGTGGGCCTGCAAGACGCCCGCGCGGCAGACGACTCGGAAGAACTGGGCATCCCCTACGCCCCTTCTCACCTCCTCCCGCTCGCTGCTTTGACTGCCCCTTCGACGCACGCCACGTCGTCCCTGACTTCCGCTGCTCGGTCGTCCACCCTCCCCTCCGCCTCGACTTCCATCGCCTCGAACGCCTTCACAACCGGCTCGACTTCCCCTCCTCCGATTCGCAACGTCGCGGGCATGTCGTTCCTCCCAGGCTTCACCGAACCCACCCTCGCCATCTTGTACGCGCCCGAACAGTCCTGGGCCGGCAGGGTCGAGCACCTCCAGACAAACTTTCTCGTTTCGCTCGTGACGCTCTCACCCGCCTTGAAGCGCGACCCGGCGGAGAAGGCAGCCGAGGAAGAGTCGCCGACGAGGGCGGTGGTGATCTCGACTTCACCCTCGCTGCCTTACACCGCGCTCTCGCTCCACCCTACGCCGTACCCCTCCGCCCTTCCCCTCGGTGGCACGCTCGTGCTCACGTCGAACTCGGTCCTGCACGTGGACCAGTCCGGACGCATCGTGGGCGTGAAGGCGAATCACTGGGCTGCGAGGGACTGGCCTGCTGGTCCCGCCGCACGAAAACCAGCCGGAATGGAGGACGACGCGCGGTTGGACCCCTCACTGGGCGAACGGGGCGAGGGACTCGAAGGCGCAACAATCGAGTTCCTCTCCCCGCTCTCGCCCGCGTCCGACATCGAAGGCGACGTACCCCGCGCGCTCGTGTGGTGTCGCTCCGGCGCGGTCCTCCAGCTCTCCTTCACCCTCACGGGCCGAGCGGTCTCCGCTCTCAAGTTGGAGAAAGTGGCGGATGCCGGTCACGTGGCGGGTGGGGGGTCGAGTGTTTTGCGCCGGTTGCAAGGCGCGGCGGGGGAGGGAGCGATGTTCGTGGGGAGCGAGACGGGGAGTAGTGCGGTTGTAAGATGGACGAGGGGCGGTGTAGCACCGAGGAGGACGGTGGAGGAGAAGGAGGAGGAGCGGAAAGGACCGGTCGAGGGGATGGAGCTCGAGGATGAGGATGGTGAGTCGTTCCCATCCGGTTTCGCTGGCTCGTCCGCGGAGAGTTGGCTGACGGTTGTCGACGCGCGCCCGCAGACATCTACGGTGACTCCACCTCCGCCGCTAGCGCCCCCGCCCAAACACCGTTCTCCCTCCCTTCCATCCGCAAACTCGCCCCCTCCACGTCCACCTCTTCCGCGCCGTCGCGCCCGGGTACGGCAGACGATCGGATACGACTGGAAGTGAACGATACGGTGCAGGGGTATGGGGCTGTGAGAGGGTTGGTGAGCGGGTTGGTGGACGACGAGGTGCGTTTCGATTCGTCGCGGCTGAAGCGACTGCTCGTGCTCGGGCGCTTGCCCTGCGGTGTCGGCTTACCGACTCGTAGAGGCGGGACTGGACTGACGGACATCGATGCTGGCGCAGTCTCCCCCCGAGATCGTCGCCGCGACTGGAGCGGGCACGACTGCGGGCCTGACCATTTTCCGTGTGCGCTCCCCTCTCCTCCTCTTCGCTTTCCGAACTGACGTCTCATTGGCCCCCGCAGCGCCAAATCTACCCAACCTCTCGCCGCGCCCTACACCTCCCCTCCACCGCCGCTCCTCCCATCGATCCCTCGCTCGAACCAGCTGCGTTCGTCCCGACTGCCGGATTATGGAGGCTCAAGCTTGCGCCGAGGGCGATGGGTGATGTGGAGCGGATGGAGGAGCTGTGGGTTGGGAGCGACAAGGAGAGGACTTTGGTGCGTTTGAGCGAGCTGCGATTCCAGCCTCTCTGTCATTCTCGGAGATTGATGCCTGTCGTGTACCGTCGCACAGTTCTACCGCCCCTTCCCCGGCTCGACACCCGCCACGACTGCCGCCCTGCAGCTCGTCCACGAAGAACCGGACGTCTCGACGCTTGCGGCGTTGACGATGGCGGGTGGACAAGTGGTCATCACCGTCTCACGCGACGCGATCGATATTTACGACCAAGGTGCTTCGTTTCCATTCTCCAGGATGAGACGGGATTGACGTCCTTCGGCGCACGCAGACCTGAACGCATTGCAGAACCTTGCCTTGCCGGTCCCGCTGCACGCCGTCGCCCACTTCCCGCACGTCACCTCCACCTCTTCTTACCTCGTTGTTCACACACCCTCGACCGCAACCGGCGGCGCACGAGCCCGCACGACACCGCTCATCTACCACCTCGACCCCGCAACGTTGCAGCTCCTCCCGCTCAACCCGGTCTTTCCTCCTACCGAAGCAGACGAGAGGCGACTTGGCAAGCGCGCCGCAGTTTTCCGCGACGAGCTGGACCTCGTACCGCTCGCGCGGCCGGCGGCGAAGAAGGCGAAGAAGCAGGCGAATATGGGGAGTACCATCGCGCTTGACGCGATGGAGGAGGACGAGGAGGACCTGTACGGTGGCTCGGGAAAAGCTGAGACGAAGGCGAATGGCGTGAACGGAACGAGCGAGGCGGCGCCTGGCGGGGAGGTCGAGAAGAACCAAATCGTGCGGCCGCAGGAGGTGGGCGGCGAGGCGCAGGACCGGTGGGAGTGGCTCGCTGAGGTGGATGGCAAGGGTCATCTGAAGGTACGCTGCCGTCGGTGTTTGTGACGAGTCGGCACAAACTAACCAAGTCTCCGACCGCAGATCCGCCTCCTCCCTTCCGGCACCGAGATCTTCGCCTCCTCCGCCGTCACCTTGTTTCCCGAAGTCATCGAGGACGGCGTCGAAGACCGCGTAATTGCCAACAACATTGATCAGGACGACGTCAAGGTTGAGCGGGTGTTCGTCGCGAACGTCGGGCGGAACGGGCGAGAGAAGGTTCATCTCCTGGTGCGTTGCCGCTGTCAACTCCCGTAGTCCCCGCCAAGCTGACGAAGCCGCACCGCAGATCCTGCTAACGAGCGGCCAACTCGCCGTCTACGAGGCGTTCCCTTCCCTCTCCGCCGTTCCCGACTCGTTCGCGCCTTCTTCCGACGCATCTTCCCCCGCACCGCCCCGTCTCGCCGCCCGCTTCGTCAAGACTCTCGTACGACACCTGCCTTCAGCACCTCTCCGACGAAAGGGCGCCGCAGCCGCCTCCGACCTCCCTTCGCCCCGGCGAGACTTCCTCCCGTTCTCGAGCATTGGCGGACACGCAGGCGTGTTCCTCTCGGGCGAGGAAGCGTTCTGGCTGCTCAAGGGCGACCATGGTTCGGCGCGATGCTTCGAGAGTTCGGATCGAGGCGTCTACGGCGTCGTCGAGCTTGGCGGTGGACAGCAGCGGGACGAGCGTGGTGGACCGGTCGAGGGTGACGAGCTGGCGATGCAGACTCGGGAGGTGCGTCACGCGCATCGCTTCGTGCTCGACGCACGCTGACCTTTCGAAATGCTTGCGCAGGGCCTCTCCATCGCACGACTACCGCCCGCCCTCTCGCTCGACACCGTCATCCCGTATACGCACATTCCCAAGGACCGCGTCTACGGTCACCTCGCGTTTGACCTAGACTCGGGCATGTACATTGGCGCGACGCTGCACAAGACCCGCTTCGTCGCCTTCGACGAAGAGGGCAACCCGTTGTGGAAGGAGCAGGGTAAGTGAGCGAGCATTTCTGTGGCGACAGCGAAAGTGACTCTCTTCTGCCACAGCTCCCGAACTGCTCGAGCCGATGAACTACCGCTCGACGCTCGAGCTCCTCGTTCCCGGTTCTTGGCAGGCGATCCACGGGTGCGTGTCCGTCTCTCGCGAGCCCGCAACTACCATTGACCATGCTCGTCGCACGCAGCTACGAGTTCCGCCAGAACGAGTTCGTCACTTCGATGAAGTCGGTCAGCCTCGCTTCGAAGAGCACGCGCACCGGCACTCGCGACTTCATCGCAGTCGGCACCGCCGTCCACCGAGCAGAAGACTTGGCGACGCGGGGTGGCGTGAGTCCGAACCATCAGACTGCATCGCCGGAGCGTGTTACTGAATTCGCTGTCGCGCCCACAGATCTACGTCTTCGAGGTCGTCCAAATCAACCCGCATCCCGCGACGCCTCGCCTCGACCACCACCTTCGCCTTCTCTTCTTCGAAGACGCCAAGGCGGCTGTCAACAACGTCTGCGACCTGAACGGCTACCTCTTCCTCTCCATGGGCCAGAAGTTGTACGCTCGTGCGTTCGAGCAGGACGAGTTCCTCCTCGCTGTCGGCTTCCTCAACGTTGGCGTGCACGTCACGAGCTTGACGGCGCTCAAGAACTTCCTACTCATCGGCGATGAGCAGCAGAGCATCTCGCTCGTCGCGTTCCAGGTGCGTGCGGTAGCGGCCGCCGTCACGGTACGGGCTGACCCGGTTCCGCATCACCAGGAGGACCCGTACAAGCTCGTCATGCTCGGTCGCGACTACCGCCCGTCGCGCGTCGAAGGCTCGAACTTCATCGTCAGCGAGGGCAAGGTCGCGTTCGTCTCCAACGACGACAAGGGTGTTCTGCGTCTCTTCGAATACGACCCGACAAGTAAGCGCTCTCGCCCCAGACTCACCGAAACCCATTTAATCATGCCTCTATTGTGCAGACATCGCCTCGCACGCCGGTCAACGCCTCATGTGCCGGACAGAGTACCACGCCGGGGCTGAATCGACTGCCTCGACACTCTTTGCGAAGCACTTACCAAGCGAAGACGCGAAGCAGAGCGGCATCCTCTACGGTGCGTCCAGCCTCGCCCGCTTTGACGAGTTTGTGACATCTGCTCATTTTCGCCTCGCAGGTGGCCTGGATGGCTCCCTCTTCACACTCGTCCCGGTCCGCGACGCCGTTTTCCGCCGCCTGCAATCGCTGCAGACTCTGATGTCGCGGCATGTGCTCCACTTTGGCGGCCTCAATCCTCGAGCATACCGGTGCGTCCCATCCCTCGCTTCCATGTGACTTGATCTGACCCCCTTTCCCTTCGCAGCATCGTCAAGAACGACACAGTCTCGCGCGCAATCGTCAAGGGCGTCTTGGACGGCGACCTCCTCGCGGCCTTCGAAATGCTCCCGCTTGAGCGGCAAGTCGAGCTCGCCGAGGCGGTCGGGACGGATGCCGACACGGTACTCGCAAACCTGCGGAACCTGAGGGGTTTCGAGTAGTCGTTGACTGATTCTGCCAACGAAGACGCAGTCTCGCGTGCACCCGCACTGACCTTCTCGGAAAACCCCCTAGCGGTCATTTGAGCAGCTTCGTCGAGGGCAAGCGTGGTGTCGACAGATCACCGCGGGATGTCCGGATGTCTTTCGCGATCTCTCGTTGCTGCTTCTCCCTCGTCGCACTCCCGACTCTCGCTGTTCCGATCCCATATGCGCTACAGTCAGGATGGACCCTCAGCGACGCTACAAGTTCACCCGCAAGGTCATCTGGAACATCCTCGTCCTCGCGCCGACGCGGGACGCTCGGACAGAGTACGAATCAATCCGACGGTGACATCGCCAAGTGGCGCAGCGAGAACCTCGAGCCGCTCACTTAGCTCTACGTCCATCTCGAGGGTCAACTGAACGAGGGCGTCTTCAGCAAGCATCTGAAGGCGCTCGAACGAACCGTCTGTACTTGCCGCCAACCTACTCGTGCCAGCGATTCTCTGTAATAGCCAGATGGTGCGCCAGTCGCTCAATTTCGTCAAGTCGTAGCCTGCACTGATTGCATGTCGCATCCTCCAGCCTACCACCGACCAGCTGTGCAACGTCTTGGAAAGCGGAGTGCATCGACCCCCTCCCTCTCCGGCGGCACTGTACGGGCAGCAAAGTCCAGTTGGGAAGGTCAGCAGTAAGAGGGGACGTTTTTCTACCGCAACGAGCGTGCGCTAGGCTTGTGCGACCGTCTTTTTGCCGTCGAAACCAAGTCGAAAAACTCCGTCCGAGCATCGCTGCTGTTTGACGTCGCTAAAAGCGAGTCCGCGGATTGTAGCAAACTGTGAGCGTGCAGCCCGTCGCCGCCGTCTCTCCACCCTGTTCCCTTTCTTCCTCGTCTCATTTCCGCACGATCAGGCTCCCCTTCCCTTCCTCCGCTTGCTATCTCTTTGTTCTCCTCATTTCCTTTGTCCCTCCGCAGCACAAGATCCCCTCCCTCGCTCTCTCCCCAATCCTTCTGCGTTCCCTGCTCCTCTCCGGATACTGACCTTGGGCGATCACTCGCTGCACCAGTCGCGATAACACGCTAGACGTTTTTAAGCGCTCTGTAGCTGCTCTTTCAGACCCTTTACTCAAGGTGCGCAGAGTGCTCCCTCACACAAACCTCCTTGTCCTCACTGCTTCTCACTGTACTCTCTCCTACTGTCTCTTTCGTCAGACGTGATAAATGCCGTCGCACCTCGCTACGCCTCGATTGTCCTGAACTCGCTTCCGCGCGACAACCTTGGCCTGGCTTCCTGGCAACGAAGCATCGATGATGCCGCAATTCAACAAGTTCTCGAGCAAAGTGCGACACCTCGCGATGTTGAAATGACGGTCTCAGTCATGGTGAACTGCCTCGACCATGCCTGTCCCACTTGTCGTCTTCCAGTGTTCGTGTGTTACCGCCTGACTTCTTCCTCCCTGGCCAAACTAACGCTTTTTGTGGTCAGCCGTCGACAGTAGTCTTGGTCTCGGCAAGCAATATTGCTGTAAGTGTTGGGCGAATGCCTGCGTCGAAGCGCTCTTACTGACAAGCTTCGGACCTTTGCTCTCGTGCACTCGCAGATTTCCCTGCAATTTGGGCTGACCGAGTCGGAAGTACATGTTATCCGTGCACATCTCGTAAGTCACTCGAGCCCTACAGTTCCAACTAAAGCTGAATACCATCCCTCTCGAAGCAAGCGCGAGTTGCGAACCAGCAAGCGGAAGCGGCGGCGCACGCTCTCGTCGGGATGGGTCGCAGCAACAGCACTCCCTGTTAAGCCAGGGATTGGCCGTCGCGTTGCACTCATGCCGGGAACGACAAAGCAGCGGTGGGAGAGGCAGGCAAGGGCAATGCAAGGGGCAGGAGATTCGCGGTTGTCGCAGCAGTATTGAACCGGCACTCCTCGGAGACAGACAGAGCGGTAGAGCGATAAAAGTGCAAAGCAGTCTCGATCAAACAACAACACCTGTACCGCGTCCCTCGCGATCAACGACCTTCCTCCCTCACGCACCGATCATGTCGCCGAGCACCTCATTCCGCACGTCGACCATCGCTGCGCTCCCGCATCCGACGTCGCCGGCGAGCTGGATCGAGGCGGAGGCGTGGCGGTAGAGGGCTTCGAGAGCAGGGACCGGCGGCAGGTTGGCGGCACCTGACGTCGAGAACAGCGAGCGAGTTAGCATGAGATGAAGGAGCGCCCTGACAGCGCAGAGCTAGCGAGAGGAATACTGCAATATAGGGAAGACGCTCAACGCACGCAGGACCGCCCTGTTCAGCTCGTCCGCCACCTTCTCCCGCTCCGCCTTGCCGACAAGCTCCCTCGTCCTCCCCGTCGCCTCGTTCTCCGGGTCGCGGTACGCCATTAACCCAAGTACTGCCTGAAGCTCAGCTCGAACGACCGGGCGCGGGTCCGCCGAGTACTGCGCGTGAAGTGACTGCCCGAGCGCGAGGAGCGAGTCGAGCGTGATCGTCTCGGTTGCACCCGCCTCTCCGTCCATCGAGGCGTCATCCGCACCGTCACTCTCCATCGCCGCAGAATCGCGGTTCGTGCGACTCCACTCGACGACCTTTTCGACGAAAACGCGGCACCGCATCTTGAATAGCATGCCGCCAGCCTCGTCGCGCGCATCGGCTTCGTCGGCGAAGGCCGTAGGGTAGTGCTTTTGGACCAGTGCGAGCGCTCGCCCGGCGCCTGTTCCAAACAAGGCGGCTTGGCGAATTTCGCTTCGCAAGGCGGACGAGGCGGCGATCGAGGCGACAAGGTCGTCCGGGTCGGTCGAAGCGGGGGCCTTCGTGCTCGTTGAAATTACAGCACTCGGCAAGAGGCCCTGCGCCCGCTCGGTCCGTTCCTCGCTAATCTGCTTGGTAAAGGCGCGGGCAGTCTCCGCGTAGCCGTGGTGAACGAGGTAGGCGGAGATGACGGATTGGAGAGTCTCGTGTAGCCGGTCTTGCGGTGTTGGCGGGAGGAGAGCGGGAATAGGCGGACTGGGAGACGGGAGGAAAGATGTCGAAGCGAGTGGAGTCGAGGCGAGGCGCAAAAGAATCGTTCGTTTCCGTTCCTGCAAGCGACGTCATGTGAGCCTGAGCACCTCATCAAGACAATGAGTGCGACTCACGAGAACGAAGCCCTCGATGTCGAAGCGGAACGGCTCATTGCCAAAGTTGGCGCGGACCGCCTCGTTGGGCGTCCGCAGACCGACGGTCGGGTACAGCTTGCCCTGCAAGTTGCAGAAGGCGTAGCCTGTGAGAATTGTCGACAACTGTCAGCGCGTTCAATGACGTAAGACACCGCTGAAAGGACGCCGAACGCACCGATGAACTCGCCATTCTTCGTAAAGAAAGCCCTTCCCCCGCCTCCTTTCGCCGCCGCCTCCTTCGCCGCCGCACCCCACAGCCCGCTCCGCTCCTTGTCAGTCACAAGCGGACCCGCGCCTGTCCAGTCGACACCACAGCCGACCACGTCGCCGGTCGTGAAGGTCGGACCGAAGGGTTCGCCGGTGCCTTGCGAGCAGAAGGCGCGGCCGTCGTCGGCGTGGTAGCCGTACCTGTGGATGGCCGAGAAGGTGAGCGAGCAAGGCTCGGCCGCGGAAGCTCAATGGCGCGGTGGGTAACGCACGACTTGTCCTCCCATCCAGGCAGCCGCGAGAGCGAGACAGTTCTGTGGCTCAAGCCGATGCCTACGTGTGGACAGCTCCGACCAATCAGCCGACTGCTGAGCTGGTCATGTAGCATGTGAGGACGCACCGATGTACCCGCTCACGCCCTTGTCGAGAATCGTCACCTCGTAGTAGTAGATGCCCGCTTGTGGGGGGACAGGCCTGTTCGCTCGTATCGCTGCAGCGTCTCGGTCGCCGTACTTTGCGGATCCTGCGGTAAGAGGGCCAGCAGAACTCAGCACCCTAAACTGGAGGACGAGGAAAGAGAGCGCGATGAACCTGCGAAAGAGACGCCCATCCTGTCGCTCGTAATCTCTAGCAGTGAGCAGCGGTCATCGGCGTCCCAGCACGTCGGCAGAAGGATGGGCGGGACGGGAGACGAGTTGTCGGCACTCGTTGCGCGTGCGCTAGCGCCCACGCTCGTGCTCGCCATCGGATCGCCGACTCCGAGAGCAAGCGACAACGATGCACGTCCTTTCCCCTTCGCGCTTGAGCTCGCGCTCATCTCGTCGAACGCCGGAACCCCCTCGTCGACGAGAAGACGCGGGACTGTCTCGAACCTGCCCTCGTACAGGCTCACATGCCGCAGATACCTCGGTACGGGGAAGCTCGCTGCAGCCGACATGCCGTCGCGGGTGCTCAAGCCGATGGAGGGAAGAGACGAGTGTGATCTGCGAGGCGAGACGGGGAGAAGGTTGGGGCCTGAGACGGAGTGTGCGGGTTGTGAGGGCGAGTGGCGGTGTGCGGTAGCGGCTGGGAAGTAGTCCCGCAGAGTCGACATCCCTCGTCGTCGCTGTTGCCGGGTCAATGACAGTCGCGAGACGATGAGAAGGTGGGGGAAGCGCGAGACGAGGACAGGATGAGCTGGCGGGCGTTCAGGCGGTGGTATAGAATCGGTTCGAAGGTATAGCACTGCTTCGGCAAGCTTCCAGCCGGGTTGAGAGGTGTTGTCAAGCGCGAACGAGCGGTTCTCATCTCTCGAGCCGCACCACCTCACTGCTCACGCCCTAATGGACAAGCTGGCCTGCTGTACTTGCTCACACAGCTCTTGAGATCGTGTAATAGCGTGCTGGCGGGGCCACAAGCGATGCTCACTCCGCTTGTCCCCGTCGCCCTCTTCATCTCCCTGTCGACTCGCTTGTCTCGCTGCACTCGGCAGGACGTCTCAAAGTGCGCGACATATACTGCGATCGGACTCTCTACTGCCCGACATTCTCGCCCGCTCAGGCCCCCCACGCCCGCCTCTCCCACTCGTCCTTCGTCGTCCCATGCATCCTCGCAACTCGACGTTCAATCGCAGGCTTGAGGAGCGAGTGCTAATGCCCCGCATTTGCAGCTTCGCTGAGTGTCCACAGCTCAGGGTTGACGGCCGCGTTGCTCAGCGCCCCACAGTGCCGACGCGTTCGCGGCGTTGTGCTTGCGCGCACGCGTGTCCATATGTTGCCGCTGTGCGGAGCTTACGGTCAGCGGAGTTGTGGAAGGTCAAGCGAGACGCACAATCGTCTGAGTGGCGCGCTGAACGAGCTCGGCGGGGAGGTTGAAAGTCAGGAGACGCTGTTTCGTGGTGCACTCTCAGTCTTTGCCCAGTGTCTATAATCCCGCTTGATTACCGACCTAGCCTAGCTTCGATAGCCGCCACCAGCTCTTGTGTGTTCGGCTGTGCTCGATTCTGCTCAGCTCGTTGAAGGCGGACGACCAGGCGGAGAACGCACGAGGACCGGCTCACCACGCTTGGCGATGGACGACGGTGATCCTGCGATCCTCAAGAAGGCGACAGGGACCACAAAGGTCTGTACTGCCTCCCGTCCACCTCGCTCGAGCGCCCGCTGAATCCCCTCGACGTCCAGGCTGTCCCGCCAGAGCTCGAGGTGCGGGACATGTTCAGTCACTCCGCCAGGTCTTTTCCCCCCTTTGCTGCATTCCCGGCGCGCACTCAGGTCAGACGGAAGGTGATGGCGGTAGCGAAGCGAATCATACTGCGAAGCGAAATCGCAGCGGCGAGAGTCGACTACTGATCCCTCGCGAAAGGCGGAAGGAAAGTGTCTTTGTTGATTCAATGTTTGTACATAAGTCGTCGTAGAGCGATACATAGTGCTCAAGGAGACGCGAAGAGGGCGAGTGTTGAGCAGGCGAGATGGCGGTCGGCTAATCGAGCTGCGAGAACTCGTATTCGCTCCACCACGAGTAGGGACGTTCGGGCGAGTAGAACTGCGGTCCTCGAGAACCTCTGCATCAGTCTTTTGCCGCACAGTCCGGACAGACCGGGAGTTGGACGAGCGTGGACACACCGGATCCACACCCCATTCCTCCGCATGATGCATCGCATCGATCCATCCCTCCTGCTCAATCGCGAGCGCTCCGTATCGGGGGTAGTACCGCTCTTCCTCCGTGAGCTCGCCAGCGGGAAGATGTGAGGGTTTGCGGGGGAAGCCGTGCGAGGAGGAGGGGTCGAAGGTCGAGGAGGAGAAGAGGTGGATGAGAGGCTGGTTTGTGCGGATGTCCATGCTGTTGAGTAGCGACATCTCACTGTCAGCCATCTCGCAATCCGGTCGAGCACGAGAAGTCAGGAGAATGCGACGATGCGACGCACAGAACACCGCTCGCCCGACTTTGCAGCCGCATCACGACATCCTGCTCGACCTCCCTCTCCGGTCGGCTCAGCACGAACGCCGTGTCGAGACCGGTACAGCCTGTACGGGCAACCATATCGCTGATCAGCTGATTCCCGAGAAAGGAGAGCGAGCGAAATGAGCAACGCACCAGGTCCGCACAGGCCGCGCATCTCGCCCAACTTTAGCTTCTCGTTTAGCGTCGGCGCTTGTTCTGGTGGTGTGGACGAGGTGGCAGAGGAGTAGAGGTCGCACGCTGAGTTTGGCGGGATCGAGATGAGGCGACCTGTCGGGATCTGCGCTCGTCGGCGTAGCCGCACATCAGTCCGGTCGTATGCAAGAAGAATTCACGGTAGGATATGCAAGCGAGACAAAGAACGCACCAAATCATCATCCACCTCGACCCTCTTCTCCGCCTGCACCCAAACCTCGTGTTCCCCCGCCACTCCCTTCCCCCCCTTCCCGCCCAACCCGCGCTGGAATCCATCGAGGTTCCAATACGTATGCGACGAGAGCATGATGGGTGTCCGAACGGTCGAGGAGGAGTTGGTTGAGAGAACGCGGGAGAAGAATTGCGTGCGCAGGCGGATGGGGGAGTGAAGGAGGGTATAGGTTGCAGTGGTGATCACCGTGCCGGGGAAGCCTGTGCGATCAGAGGCAGCAACGACTATCAGCTCGTCCCGTCCGCGAAGGAAGAAACAGCCGAAGCAAGACAGCACGCAACGCACCTTCCGCCCCCTCGTCCCTCAAGCTGAACACCACCTTGTCCCCCGTCCTCTCGCGCACTTTCCACCCTGCGCGAGAGTAGCCGCTCGTGCCGCCGTGGAGGGTGGTCTTGCCTCGTTCGTTGGCGGGAAGGTGGGTCGTTTGCCCGGTTGAGGGGTCGGTGAAGGATGCTGTGTGTCATTGATTCTCCTCTCAGCGTCCGCCTACTATGACAGGCGGTAGGTAAGGCGAGAATGAGAAGGAGAGCGAGGCGCACCGTTTGCGATGCGATTCGCGTACCGCCCGACTACGGCGCCGAAGTAGGCGTTCTGCTCGGCCGTCAAGTACGACGTGGTGTTCTCGTCTGCATCGCTTAATAGTCAGTCTCTGGCTGAGGAGGACGCGGAACGGAAGGGAAGACTGACATCCGAGGACGAGGTCGATTGCGGGCGTATTGGGCGAGGGGGTGAGGAGGAAGTCGGTCATGGTCGCGCCGAGGGCTGGACAAGTCGATGTGAGCTCGACCTGGGCGCTTCGCATCTCGAGGGGCTCGACAGACGGCCATCTTGCGAGGAGAGGGACGCTTTAGCGAGACGCACCGATGAACGCAGCCTTGGCCTCCCTCCCCGTCCCAGGCTCCTTCGTGCTAATCCAGAACCGTTCCAAGACATCGACGTTGCTGCCGTTCCTGTACTTCCAGTCTCCCTTGCCCCTTCCCGGTTCAAGGGTGTCTCGTGCCGAGGGCAAGAGGTAGACGAGGGTGAGGAGTGACAAGGCGAGGAGCGCGCCGGGCAAGAGGATGGCGCTGATAAGAGTCGACAAGGGTGCATTCGTGCGCCTGCGTTCGTCTGTGCGGATAGTTGACATGAGGAGCGACGATGAAGGCGAGGGTTCGGCGGTGGGGAGCGACACCCGCGTCGTCCGCAGCCGGTGCAAGACGCGTTGCAGCATCGTCGCCGTTGTGCGTCTCGTGGGCACTAGGACCGCCCTGCCGGCGTTGTGCGAGCGGGTCGAGAGTGAGCGGGACGAGGTTGACATCTCTCTCGCTCCTCGCCTCGGCTCGACTTGGTGCGCTACGATGGCAAAGTCGAGCTACGCAGTGTCGCAGCTGCTCACAAAGGTGCGCATACAGAGCCACACGCATCTCGCAGCCTCGCTGTCCCTGTCCCGCTCGCTGACCCTCTCCTCGTCGCAATCCCCCGCGCACACAGCTCAAGAGCCCGGATGCGGACCTCCGGTGGGTGCAGGGAGCCCTTTGGAGTCCTCTGGAGTGGCAAGACGGGCGCTTGGCGCAGACTGGCGTGCTGACGAGCTCGTCTCGACCCGCTTCCATCGCACCCCCACCTCGACCTCGTCAATCCCGCTCGACTCGCCCTAATGTGCGCGCCCTGCTCCATTGACGTTTCGTCCGGAACCGCGACCGCCTGCCACCCGCGCCGCTCGCCCGACCCTACGCGTTCGACCTCCCGCGAACCTCCTCATGGCCTTGCTTCCTCCCCGGCCGACCTTGACATGCCGCCTTTCCCCTCCTTCCGCCTGCATTCGCCGTCTATTCTGCCTTTCCCTGATGCCTTGCCGGCTACCCCCCACGCCGGCTACCGCCGTGCCCATCCTCAATCCAACACGCCCTCCGTGCCTCCTTCACCCGCTAACCTCACAGCTTCATGGCCCTGCAAGACCTGCAGACCGAGTCGCGCTCGCCCTCGTTCGGCATCGACGACGCGACAGAGTATGCGCTCGTCGACCAAGTTCTCGGGCTCGTCGGGGACGTCAATGGGGAAGTCAAGGGCGGGGCGGTGAGGACGTGAGTTTGCGCGGTTCTCTCAGGCGCCGAGTCCTTCGCGCGGTTGGCTGGCAGGCCTGTCTTCAGGCCGCTCGAGTCCTCGACGAGGTCGAAGGACATCTGTACTGACCACCTCCTCTTCTGCGCGCGACAGCCTCTCCACACTCGTCCCTCACCTCTCCCCCGCCCGCATCCAGACTACCATCGATCGCCTTGTCGCGCTCACCTCCGACCCGGACGACGGCGTCCGCGACATCGCCTCGCTCGGTCTCAAGATGGTCGTCGGCGAGGTCCAGCCTGGGACGGCGTTGGCGCAGACTTGCTGTCAGAGGTTGGCGCCCGAGGTCGTCAAGTTGCTCGGTGACGTGAGTCTGCGCGAGCGCGTTTCAGCTCACTCTCGTGTGAGGTGGGCGGTTGATTGACCTTGGCGCGCAGCCCGCCTCGTCCGCCGAACTCGTGCTCGACTCGCTCGACCTCCTCTCCGACATTCTCTCCCGCTTCGAGACGACGATCCGCACCCTTCCCGCGATTCAATCTTCCATCCTCAAAGCCTCTACCCCGCTCCTCTCCCACGGCCGCGCAGCAGTCCGCAAGCGCACCGTCTCGACCATCGCAGTCCTCGTCCCCTCCGCCGCGAGCGCCGACGTCTTTGACAAACTCGTCACGGGCATTGTCCTTCCCGCGCTCAAAGGATCGGACGACGTACAGCTCCGCACGGCCGTCTCGCTCGTTGGCGCGCTCGCGCGTTCGGCGCCTCGCTTGATTGGACCGAAAGCGGGCGAACTCGTTCCGCTCGTGCTCAAGGCCGCGGAAAGGGACGACGACGAGGCGAAGGAGGGCGTCTTGCAGTGCCTCGAAGGGTTCGTCCTCCGTTGCCCGGCAGAGACGGGCGGGCAGTTGAGCGCGATCGTCGACAAGGCCGTCGACTTGCTCAAGTACGACCCGAACTTCGCTGGTGGTGCGGGAGACAACGAGGACGAAGAGATGGCCGGTGCGTCGGACGATGACGATGCGTTCGGTGACGACGAAGACGAGGAAGAGTTCGAGGACGAGTACGACGACGACGACGACACGAGCTGGAAGGTCCGCCGCAGCGCCACCAAGCTGCTCACTGCGTGCATCTCTACGCGCGCGGACCTTCTCGCCACTTTCTACCGCACCGTCTCGCCGGCGCTCATCGCGCGCTTCGGCGACCGCGAAGAGACCGTTCGCGTCGAGGTGTGGGCGACCTACACCGCTTTGCTCAAGCAGACCAAGGTCGTCACGCGCCCTCATGCCGCGCAGCAGCAGAGCCAAGGCACGAATGGCGGTGCGAGCCCGCGCGGGCACCTCAAGCGCAAACGCGACGCGGACCAGATGGACACGGAGGGCGAGGCGGGCCCGCTCGCGCAGCTGCAGGCGCAGACGCCGACGATCGCCAAGTCGATCGTCAAGCAGCTCACGGTTGCCAAGTCGATCCCGACGCGCCAGGCCGGCTTTGTCCTCCTTCACGAGCTCGTCGCGGTTCTCGAGGGCGGCGGTCTCGAAACGCAGATCCCGGTGCTCGTCCAGCGCGTCGAAGCGGCGCTCAAGACAGCCGACTCGGGTCTGTCCGGCGCCGCGACGTCCCTCAAGATTGAGATTCTCTCGTTCCTCGCCCTCATCTTCCGCACCCACCACGTCAAGACGTTCCCGGACGAGCTCGCCAAGCTTGTTCCCCTCATCGCCCACGCCATCGGTGACAGGTTCAACAAGATCGCCGCCGAGGCGTTCCTCACCGCGTCCGAGCTCATCAAGGTCCTCCGCCCCATTTCGACGAGCAGCCAGCCCGCGCAGCTCACGCCCGCTCATGTCGCCCACCTCTCGACCATCTATGAGGCGACGATGAAGAAGCTGACGGGATCAGACGCCGACGAGGAGGTCAAGGGCAAGGGCATGCAGACGCTCGGCACGCTCCTCTACCACTCGGGCGATTACGCTCCGGGTGACCACCTCGCTGCCTCGCTCGCCTTTCTCCGTGACCGCCTCCGCAACGAGGTCCAGCGCGTCACGGCGGTCACCGTCGTCGGTCAGGTCGCGGCATCGCCCGTGCTCAAGCCTGGCGCGTTTGAGGCTGTCGACACCTGGGCGCAGGAGTGTCTCCCCGAAGTCTCGGCGCTCCTCCGCAAGGTCCACCGTCCGCTCAAGATTGCCGCCTTTGGCGCCCTCGACGCGCTCCTCGCTCGTGGCGGTGGTGCCGTCTCGGCTGATACGGCGCAGGCGATTGTCAATGACCTCACGCCTCTTCTCGCCGCTGACTCGGGCTCGGCTGCCGGCGACATCAATCTCGTTCCGCACGCGCTTCTCACCCTCTCGAACCTCCTCGTCGCCTCGCCTTCGGACGAGACGGTCGGCCTCGTCGAGGAAGTTGCCCTTCAGCGTGTCCTCGAGCTCATCGCTTCGCCTATGCTCTCGGCTGCCGCGACCTCGACCGCGGCCGGTCACTCGAACCCGGTCGTCGACGCGCTCACGCATTTCTTCCCAGCGCTCGTCAAGGCAGGCTCGGATGCCAGCGAGCTCATCGTGCAGCTGTCCGAGGCGGGCAAGAATGCGGCTCAGACGGGAGCTGGGGCGGTCGCCGCCAAGTGCATCGGTGCAGTCGTCGTCGAGAACCCGGACGAGGCTGCCAAGATTGTCAAGGAGAACGAGAAGGTGGTCAAGGTGCGTGGCGTTTAGCAAACGATCGGTCTCTCGGGCTGACATTGATGTCCGGCTCCGCAGTCCGCCAAGGCGTCGCCGAACGCGCTCATCCTCGCCCTCCTCACGCTTGGCGAGGTCGGCCGTGTTGTCGACCTCTCGTCGCATGAGGCCGCCTTCACCAAGGTCGTCGAGCACTTTTCGTCGCAGTCGGAGGACGTCAGGCGTGCAGCCGCATATGCTGCCGGCAACGTGGCCGTTGGCAACCCGTCGACGTTCCTCTCGACCATTCTCGACCTGATCCAGTCGGACGACAAGAAGCGCTACCTTGCGTTGCAGGCCCTCAAGGAAGTCATCATCCACTCGTCGACCGAGTCGCTTGCCGCCATCTCTGACCAGCTCTGGACGCCGCTGTTCGAGAACTGCGAGGCGCAAGAGGAGGGCACGCGCAACGTCGCCGCCGACTGCCTCGGCCAGCTCACCGTAATCAATCCGGCCAAGTACCTTCCGCAGCTCCAGACTCGCCTCTCATCCGACTCCCGCCACACCCGCGCGACTGTCATTGCCGCCCTCCGCTTCACCTTCACGAATGACTCGACCACGTACGACGAGCTCCTCGCGCCGCTCATCGTCGAGTTCTTCAAGCTCATGCACGACGAGGACCTTGGCGTCCGCCGCCTCGCCCTGTCGTCGCTCAACTCGGCCGCGCACAACAAGCCGTACCTCGTTCGCTCGCACCTCGACTCGCTCTTGCCCGAGCTGTACGCGCAGACGGTCGTCGACGAGGGTTTGATCCGCATGGTCGAGATGGGACCGTTCAAGCACAAGGTTGACGATGGTCTTGACATTCGCAAGGTAGGTCGCACGGAGCTAACCGCAAGTCACCGCTGACCTGGTTGTCGCCCGCAGACCGCCTACGAGTGCATGCACTCGCTGCTCGACACCTGCCTCAAGGAGATCGACCTGCAGGCGTACCTCTCGCAGGTCATCTCGGGTCTCTCGGACGAGGACGAAGTCAAAAAGCTCTGCTACGTCATGCTCACCAAGCTCGCCCACGTCGCGCCAACCGCCGTCTCACAGCGTGGGTTTCCTGCCTTGTTCGTTAGGCGGTCCGTCCACTCACCTCCTCGTCGCTCGCAGGCCTCGACGAGACTGTTCCAGCTTTCACCGAGACGCTCGGCATCGTCCTGAAGGACAACGCCGTCAAGCAGGAAGCCGAGCGCACGCTCGAGCTGCAGAAGAGCGCGATCCGCACGCTGGCCGTCCTCAATCGCATCTCTTCGTCCGGTGAGTCGTACGCGTCCAGATTGTTTGTTTGTCGGCGGCTGACCCTTCATTTCGTCGCAGTCTCGACGCCCAAATTCAGCAACTTTGTTTCAAACACCGTCGCAACCGGCAAGATGGCCACCGAGGTGCGTCTCTCTCTCCCTTCCGCTCGCTTCGTCGCCGACAGGCCGCCTCGCAGTTCAAGGAGTCGAGCCGCCAGAGCCAAGCAGTCGCCATGGACCTCGATTAAGCCCGTAAACCCGCCCGCCCGCCTCGCATCCGCTTTCACTTGTCCACTACTTGCATGGCTTCGTTCGTCGTCACGAGATACCCTCTCGCCTCGAGTCGAGCTGTGCAATGCAGCGTCGTCTCTACGATCGATTCGTTCGAGTCCTCGCTAGGCTGCGACCTCTCAGGGCAAAGTACGAAGGTCGTCGCTACGTCACTTAGGGCTCCCTGCGTCTCCAGTCGGTCACTTCAGCGCTGACCCTGACCCTGGTCGCTGTCCAAGCGGAGCTTGGACCGGTGAATCCGCGGGATCTCCTTGAACACACCTTGGTCTTGCCTTGATCTAACGGAAGGCATCCCTTCTTTCCGCCGCCCCTGCTTGTCTTCCTTGCCTTATCCACCTCACTGTATCGCCTACGACATGCCGCGTGTGCTCAACCCGCCTACGCGGGCTCTCCAGACTATGGACGCGCCCTCGATCGCGCGGCGCCTCAGCACCTTACCAACACACGACTACAATCGTGCTCCTCTTGCGAAGCAGTGGGCTGGGCTTGCCTGGGCTCGAGGACTCGACACTGCCCTTGCGCACGCCTTCCTCGTTTCTCACGACAAGGGGAAGGGCCTGATCGCCCTCGTACACTCCATCATATACCTGGACTACACGTTTTGGACCGGACGTTCAGCGCACAGTGCAGTGGTACGTAGCTCGCTCAAGCCGCCGTTGTGGCGCAGCTCTTGCTGAAGCAGTCGGTAACCCTGCCGTCAACCTGCAGTGCCCGATCGCCTGGTGGGCCACGCACACTGCGCACGGAGTGAGTCGCCCCAGTCCGGCTGTCTTGAGCAGTTCTGACCCCGTTTTGCAGGGCGCCATCCCCTTCGGAGTCACCGGAGATGAGCACATGGCGGGACGTGCACACGGCAATATGGAAATACGTTCTTGTCCGCGACTTTTCTCGTGCCCCAGGTGCTCAATTCCTTCCAATCGTATCCTCAGGAGTATCTACTCAGCAAGCTCTCCGGCGAGAGCGCGAGGGGCTTTGCAGAGCGCCAACATCGACGCGCCGAAATCCTACAGTCCGGAAGTCTCGTCAAACTAGCGCTGCTCACCTCTGGTTTGGCGTGGACTGAGGGAGCACACGGCGACCTCCACACGCTGGAGTCCCCCGTTGACGTGCGGGGCAACTACATGCCTCCGTTGGAGCGTGACGGCCGGAGGGACGTCTTCTATCCGCAACGTGCCTGCGTTCGCGACCGCTCGCTCCTCGAGCGTGAGATTGGACCTCGCGCGGCAGCAATCTACGGCGTGGACAAGGCGAGGTGGGCGCGGTCTAGGGCGTTCTAGGCGGACTTGGGAGGTCGTCGTGTTCTCCTCTCCTCCAGGCTTCGTCTTGTCATTTCATCTTTCCTTGATCTATCAGTCGTTCCGCAACTCAGTATCGTCGTGTTCGTCCATGACCTGTCCACTGGATCGACGAATGCAGAACGCAGCAAGCGAGCTTCAGAGCGGATTGCGAAGGTCCCTCACCTGCGTAGCGAATACTTCGGCTGCTTCTCGCAAGGAGCGTTCGAAGCGGAGGAGCTCAATGTTCAGCAGTAGCAGCAAGTAGCACAGCCAACGAGCACCGTTCATGGGCGTGTCGACGCAAGTTGGCGCGAGAAGAGCGAGAGCAACACCAAGTCGAACAACGATGAGGGTGCGGTTCACTTGCTCAGCCTGCTCGCGAGCAAGCGGGGCTGCCTGTAACGCAGGAGACTCTTCGCTCAGTGCGCCGTCGTCTCGAACTTAACCTCCGCTCGCCTAGTAATACCCCGCTCCCGCTCCGTACCCACCGTATCCGCCTCCATACCCCGTCTGCTGCGGCATCATCCCCGTCCCTCCGCCGCTCATCCCGCCCATCCCCGCGTAGCCAGTCGGCTGCATCCCCATCCCCATCCCGCCGTACCCTCCACCGACACCTGCGCCGTACAACCCGGTCATCTGCAATTGCTGAGCCTGCTGCGGGTTGTACTGCGAAAGGATATGTTGTTTTGTTGCGGAAAGGGCGAAGGAGCCTCCTAATGCTTGGGGAGGGAGGGGCGAGGGGTACGCTGCGCGGAATCCCAAGCTTGTCAGCTGGGGTTTCTGGGAGGGCGTCGAGGAGGGCGGAGGGGGATGAGACGCACGCGGGAGGGAGGAGAGACCTGCGTTGAGGGCTTCGCGGACGCGGGATTTCCTGTGCATCGCTCCACCGCAAGGATCAGCTGCTGTTCGGTCTCGCGAGCGAAGAGACCGGACGAGGAAAATGCGAGGAAAGCACGAACGCACGACGCAGCATCGGTACTGTGCCTCCATCCGGCCTTGACCTCTCCAAGCTGCATCTTGGCCGCATGAATCGAATCTGCGCGCGTCATCATCCCGCCATGGCGAGGCCCCCTCAGTTCTCTTCAGACGAACAGGGAGAGGACACAGACCAGGGAGAGGAGACGGAACGCACCAACAAACCCCTCACCCTCTTTGCGCAACTGCTCCGTACGGACTGGGTCGGCACCTTGATCGGAGGCGGCGCGGAGGAGGGCGATGCGGGTTTGCCAGGCTTCGCGGAGGGCCTGTGTGGCGAGTGCGAGTCAGCATCCGAGGCGAGGGGAGCGGGAGGAAGGGAGGGGGGGGGGGGGAAGAGCAGGACGGACGTCGATCCTGCGAGCCGACAAGATGGCTAGAGCGTCAGCTACTTCCCCCTCAGCCAGCGACAATGTGGCGTGCGACTTGACGGCGCCACGCACCTGTTGTCCAACTGCCTCCACGCATACTCGTCCCAACTCATCAACTGCGCTCTATTCTCCTGCACGTAATCACGCGGATGACTCTGCGTCTGCGGGACCGCCAACAGCGATCCGCCTTGTTGTTGTTGTTGGTTCGAGGAGGGAGCGGGGGAGGGGGAGGCGAAGGAGGAGGAGGAGAGGGAGGAGTAGGGGTCGAGGTCTTGGACTGGCGGAGGAGGGGCCGGGGAGTAGGAGGGCTGATGGAACTGCATGCCGGTGTACTGCTGCTGTTGCTGGCCGGGCGAGTACATCCCTCCCGCTCCCACGGGCGACGGCGGCACGTACCCGCCGCCGTAGCCCGTCTGCTGAGGCTGCAAGTACCCTCCTTGCTGTTGCTGCTGCTGTCCACCGTAGCCGATTCCTCCCTGCCCCTGCGCCTGTCCGTACCCGTTCATCCCGCCTCCACCGCCGTATCCAGTCTGCTGCGGGTACACCGGGCCCTGTCCCTGTCCCTGTCCCTGCGCGTGCCCATACTGCGGCTGCTGCAGATCCGGATCGGTATGCAAGACGTCTGGAAAGCGCTGCGCGGCAGAAGAGAGCTCTGTCTGTGGGGGTTTGGCGAACGGGTTGTTCATTGCGGTCGTTGCGAGCGCGGGTCGCTGTCGCCGGCCGTCGAGAGCGAGTCGGTGAGCACTTCGAGCCGGTCAGGCAGCGGGACTGAGCGAGCGAGCGAGGTGTCGAGAGAGAGAGAGCGCGCGACTCCTCCTCGCGACTTGTCTTCCTCGCCAACTCGCCCGCCTCGTCAGCGATGCCACGCTACGCCGAGTCAGACGACGAAGACGACTTTGTTTGTCCACGTCTACCCTCCCTCCCGTCCGAGCTGACTCCGACCCGCCCGCTCAATCAACAAACACGCCCTCCCTCGAAACACGCGCTGTACAGCACATGGACGACTCGGGGTCGGATTTCGGCGGGACAGCGACGAGTGCGAAGGGAAAGAAAGTGGGTGCGCGTTCACAGGGGCTGCGCGGAGGATGCGGTGGCTGGAATGGGTGCGCTGACCTTGTTCGACGACTTCGACTACTTCCTGCTTCATCACTCGCCCGGCCTGCCTTGAACTCCTTGCGTGCTCTCTTACAGGTACGCGAGTGTCTGCGGACGCGCACGGAGCTCTGGACGCGCGAGAGCGGACACTGACCTACTCTTGTCCTTCTCTCCTTGACCCTCCGCCAACCCCCGCTCCTCTCTCCTTGTTCCCCTTGTCGGACCTCCATGACTCCTCCCACCGCCAGTCCGTCGCCAAAGCCGCCCCGAAAAAGGCTCCTGCCGCCAAAAAAGCCCCCGCAGCGAAGAAGACTACAACAACGGGGAAGCGGAAGACGGTTGCGGCGCCACTGGAGGAGATTGATACGAATGGTGGGCGCGGCAACGGGAGCGACGAGGAGGAGGGGGATGCGGGGGAGGACGTGCGTTCGCGCTCTTTCGTTGTCCTCCTTTGCCTGGAGCGGAATCCGTTGCGGAGAAAGGATCCTCATGGAGTGCCTGCGCGCAGGACGACGATGATGACTTTGATGTGGGCAAGAAGGCGCCCACGAAGGGCAAGGGCAAGGCCAAATCGGCGAGCGAGACGTATGTCAAGGTGCGTTCGCCGCAATCTCATGCTTTCGTCCGCTTTCCCTTTTGTGGGAGCGCTTGCTGACCTTTCAAACTGTCTGTCCCTCCTCTCCGCTTTGCGCTCCACGCTCATGCTCCGCCCCATCGCATCCCTTCACTTCGCCACCCTCTCATCCCGCTTTCTCGCCCTTTTCTCGACTCTCTGCGCCGCTCGCCAATGCCTCTCAATCTTCTGCTGCGCTCGTTCGATCGCACTCCATCCTCTCTCTCTTTCTCTCTCTCTCTCGCTTTCTCTCTCTCTCTCTCTCTCTCTCTCTCTCTCTCTCTCTTTCTCTCTCCCCTTCGCCATCAATTTGCGGGAATGCCTTCCGCCTCTTATCCTGTTTCTCTCGTTTCTCTCGCCCTCAATCCTGCGCTTCTCCTCCGCCATCTGCCCTTCGCCGACTCGCGTTCTTCCGGTCATCCTCACTCCGCCCCGCCTCCTCGTAACGACCCATTGCGGCTCCAGCTCACCCAACTCGAACACGTCCTCAAGCGTCCCGACACCTACATCGGCTCGATCGAGCCCGTCACGCAACCGATGTGGGTGTGGGACCGCGACGCGGAGACGATGGTCTTTCGGTGCGTCTCGGTCTCCTTCCCTTCTCTTTTCTCACTTCGCGGGAAGTGAAGCTGACGGGTGTAGGAGCTTGATGCGTGGACAGCCAGACGACGTTTACGCCGGGTTTTTACAAGATTTTCGATGAAATCCTTGTCAATGCTGCCGACAACAAGGCGAGCACGGTGTCTTGAAAGCAGATCGAGCCAAACTGACGACTTCACGCGCGCCCAGGTCCGCGACCCGACGATGAGCGAGATCCGGGTGACGATCGACGAGGAGAAGCGCACGATCACCGTCAAGAATGACGGCAAGGGTATCCCGATCGAGAAGCACAAGAAGGAGGGCATCTACATCCCCGAGCTCATCTTTGGCAACCTCCTCACCTCGTCCAACTACGACGACGAGGAGGCCAAGACGACGGGTGGACGGAACGGCTACGGCGCCAAGCTCGCCAACATCTACTCGACCGAGTTCGTCGTCGAGACGGCCGACGGCGAGTCCAAGTACCGCCAGGTCTTCAGCGACAACATGAGCCGCAAGGGCGCGCCAAAGATCACGAGCGTCAAGAAGGACGGCGAGCAGTACACGCTCATCACGTTCACGCCCGACCTCGAGCGGTTCAACATGCACGACGGGTTCGACCGCGACACGCTTGCGCTCCTCCACAAGCGTGTGTGGGACATGGCCGGTATCGTGCCCAAGGTCAAGGTTTACCTCAACGGCAAGGTCCTCCGCTGCAAGGACTTCAAGGCCTACGTCGAGAAATTCCTTGCCGGCACGAACGAGATCACGGGAGCCGCCGCCAAGAAGAAGGGCAAGAAGGGCGAGGCGCCCGTGACGGCTGCCGCTGCGCTCTTTGGCGACGAGGAGGAGGACGCCGACATGCGCCCAGCTGCCGATGCCGACGCGGCGAAGCAGACGGTCGTCTTCGAGAAAGTCAACGACCGGTGGGACGTCGCGTTCGCCGTCTCAGACGGCCAATTCCAGCAGGTTTCGTACTGCAACGCGATCGCGACGACGAAGGGCGGGTCGCACGTCACGTACGTTGCGGATCAGATCGTCCAGGGCCTCGTCGACCTCGTCAAGAAGAAGCACAAGGGTGTCCAGGTCAAGCCGTTCCAAATCAAGAACCACATCGCCCTGTTCGTCAACTGCAAGATCGACAATCCTTCGTTCGACTCGCAGACCAAGGAGAACATGACCCTCGGCGTCAAGAAGTTTGGCAGCAAGTGCCAGCTCTCGGACGAGTTCCTCAAGAAGGGTGCGCGCGGCTTGCCTCATTCTCCTTCTGAGCGTGCGTTGACTGTATCCTCCCGCAGTCGCCAAGTCAGGCGTCATCGACAACATCGTCAACTGGGCAAAGTTCAAGCAGGACCAGGCGCTCAAGAAGACGGACGGCTCGAAGCGCTCGCGGCAAGCTTTCTCTCTCAGCCGCGCTCCATCTCGCGCTAACCCGCCTCCCATGGCGCAGCATTACCGGCCTTGTCAAGCTCGAGGACGCCAACAACGCCGGCACGCGCAACGGCAGTAAGTGCACGCTCATCCTGACTGAAGGAGACTCGGCCAAGGCGCTCGCTGTCTCGGGTCTCGCCGTCGTGGGACGCGACAACTACGGTGTCTTCCCGCTTCGCGGAAAGCTCCTCAATGTTCGCGAGGCGACCGGCAAAGCGCTTCTCGAGAACGCCGAGATCCAGGCGATCAAGCAGATCATGGGCTTGCAGCAGGGCAAGACGTACACGAGCAACGACTCGCTCCGCTACGGCAGCTTGATGATCATGGCCGACCAGGTGCGTGTCGTTGGCGGCTGTTGCTTGTCTCGACGAAGCGTTTTGACTGGTCAGCTCTTCTGCATCTGACAGGACCACGACGGCTCGCACATCAAGGGCCTCATCATCAACTTCCTGGACTATTGGTTCCCGTCGCTGCTCAAGCTGCCGAACTTCCTCGTCGAGTTCATCACGCCCATTGTCAAGGTCTCGAAGGGCAAGAAGGAGATTTCGTTCTTCACGATCCCCGAGTACGAGGCGTGGAAGGCCGAGACGGACGACGGACGCGGCTGGAAGATCAAGTACTTCAAGGGACTGGGAACAAGCGACACGAACGACGCCAAAAAGTACTTCAGCGACATGAACCGCCACCGCCTGCCGTTCAAGGAGCTTACGCCCGATGACCGTGCCTTGATCGACATGGCCTTCAACAAGAAGAAGGCCGACGACCGCAAGGAATGGCTGCGCGGCTTTGTTGTGCGTGCGGACGCTGTCTCCGCTCGATGACCCGCTCACTTCGTTGACACCGGCAGCCCGGCACGTACATGGACCATGACGTCGACGAGGTCCCGATCAAGGACTTTATCAACAAGGAACTCATCCTCTTCTCAATGGCCGACAACATCCGTTCGATCCCGTCCGTCGTCGACGGCTTCAAGCCGGGTCAGCGCAAAGTCCTCTTTGGTTGCTTCAAGCGCAAGCTGAAGAACGAGATCAAGGTGCGTGTGCGCGGCGTGGCCGAACTGGCGCAGGGCTGATCGGCCTCGAGTGCGTTGTACAGGTCGGCCAGCTTTCGGGCTACATCTCGGAGCACTCTGCGTACCACCACGGCGACGCCTCCCTCCAGGGCACGATCGTCGGCCTTGCGCAGAACTTTGTCGGCAGCAACAATATCAACGTGCTCGACCCGAACGGCCAGTTCGGTACGCGTCTCCAGGGCGGCAAGGACGCCGCCAGCGCCCGTTACATCTTCACGAACGTTGCGCAGATCACGCGCACGCTCTTCCATCCCTCGGACGACGCCATCCTCGACTACCTCAACGACGACGGGCAGAGTATCGAGCCGAGCTGGTGGGCTCGTCCGGCCGGACCAAGAGGGAGGCGGCAAGCTGATCTCCTTCTCTCCCGCAGGTACATCCCTATCCTCCCGATGGTGCTCGTCAATGGCTCGGACGGTATCGGCACAGGATGGTCGTCGTTCATTCCGAACTTCAACCCGTCCGACATTGTCGCTAATCTCCGGCGCAAGCTCGACGGCGAGGAGATGGAGCCGATCCACCCGTGGTACCGCGGCTTCCGGGTGCGCTCCGAGCTCTGCTTTCTCTCTCGCTCGAACTGACGAAACTCGGCGCGCATGACGAAACTCGGCTCGCAGGGCACGATCGAGAAGGACGCCAAGGAGGGCTACAAGTGCACAGGCACGATCCAGCGCGTCGACGATTCGACGGTCGAGATCACCGAGCTCCCGATCCGCAGCTGGACGCAGAACTACAAGGAGATGCTTGAGTCCTGGGTCGCCGGGAGCGACAAGCAGGCAGCGTGGTGCAAGGTGCATCGCCTACTGGGACTGTCCGCCCCGCATCTCCTGCATGTAAGCTGACTTGAGCTTTTGGGCGCTCCTCACAGGACTACAAGGAGTACCACACGGACACGACGGTGCATTTTGTCGTGACGCTGACGACGGCGGGCAAGGAGGCGATCGAGAAAGACGGACTCGAGAAGGTGTTCAAGGTGACAAGCAAGCTCAACACGAGCAACATGGTGTGCTTCGACCCGACGGGCAAGATCAAGAAGTACGCGACGGCCGAGGACATCGTTTCGGACTTTTACGACGTCCGGCTCGAGTTCTACCACAAGCGCAAGAAGCACCTTGTCTCGGAGCTCGAGCTCGTGCACGACCGCCTGTCGAACCAGGCGCGCTTCATCAAGATGATCATTGACAAGCAGCTCGTCCTGAGCAACCGCAAGCGCGCCGACATCGTCGCCGAACTGCGCAAGAAGGACTTCCGCCCGTTCCCCAAGGTTCAGAAGATGCATGTCGCGGGCGACGTCGACGCAAATGGCGACGGCGACGAGGACGCCGAGGATCCTGACGCGGTCGAGGCCGGCGCCGACTCGGACTACGACTACCTCCTCAACATGCAGCTCTCGAGCCTTACGCGCGAGAAGGTCGAGCGGTTGATGTCCGAGCGGGACCAGCGGAGCGCCGAGCTCGACGCGTTGTTGAAGCTCAGCGTGCAGGACTTGTGGCGCGCGGACCTCGATGCGTTCATGGAGAAGTGGGACGCGATGCTCGAGGAGGACAGGGCGAACAAGGCGCGCTCGCTCAAGAAGGCCAAGTCGGCTGGTAAGGGCACGGCCAAGAAGCGCGCGGCGTACGCCTCGGACGACGACGACGACTTCGAGGTCAAGCCGAAGAAGAAGGCGCCGGCGCCGAAGAAGGCCAAGCCGGCGGTCCCGCTGCCCGAGACGGACGACGACGAGGACGTCGTCATGAAGTCCGCTGCCAAGGTGCGTCCTGCGTGTGCCCTCGTGGTCGGTACTCTGGCTGACTTCGGCCGACTCGCTCGCAGCCCAAGGCCGCCGCCCTTGCGAAGCCGAAGGCCCCCACGAAACGCAAGGCCGCGAGCATCGACCTCGACTTGAGCGACGAGGACGGCGTGGCGAAGGACGACGAGACGCCGCCGAAGAAGAAGAAGGTCATGGCGGCGGCGAGCACGACGGGCAAGAAGGCTGCTGCTTCGAAGGTGCGCTTACAGTCGTTCACTTTGGCTGCCCTCGGGGCTGACTCGCTCTCGCTCGCACGCTTCCGGTAGAAGAAGGCCGCCGTGAGCGATATTGAGGACGAAGACGACGAGTTGGACGACCTGTACGCCTTGCCGGCGAAGAAGCCTGCCGCGCACTCGCCCAAGGGAAAGAAGGCGGCCGCGTCCTCGAAGGCCAAGGCCAAGTCTGTTGGGCTCGACGATTCGGACGACGAGCCGGTCGTGAAGAAGAAGGCGCCTGCGAAGGCCAAGGCGGTGGGCTGCGCCGGGATCCCTCGCTTCCTTCGTGCCGCTCACTGACGCTCACTCTCTCGCTCTCGCGCAGGCCCCGGTGAAGAAGGCTGCCGCGCTGGGGAAGAAGAAGTCGGCTGCGTCAGACGACGAGGACGACGACCTGTCGATGTCGGATGCTCCAGCTCCGAAGGCCCGCGCAGCCCGCTCGACTCGCGCGCCGGCCAAGAGCTACCAGCTCGACCTCGGGTCGGACTTTGAAGGCGACGACTCGTTCCAGGTCGAGGATGACGAGGACGACGAGGACGCGTTTGAACTGGGCGACGAGAGCGACTGAGTGCGCCGTGTGTCCGCCCGCTTGGGAGTCCCTTTCGTGTTTCGCTTCCGTGTGTATTACGTTGTGTGTGGTTTGCGTGCAATGCGCCGTGGTCCTCTGTGAACGAGGATGGACGTGTGCGGGCGAGTTGAGCGAGAAGTGGCTTCGGCGTGGACGAGCTGCGCTGGATGGCATGAACGACACCGTGCGCGCACAGAGGCTCGTCGCCGACGACGCAGACCACCTCGGCGCACTCGCAAACCCCTCCGACATCCACCTCGCCCAGCTCGACCGCGACATCCACGACCCGCATCGACGAGGAGACTCGCCGCCAGCTCCCGCGTACGGCGACGCCCGCGACAGCTACGAGTTCGAGCAGCGCTATACAGACTCGACGGGCGCAGCTGGGCTCGCACACGCCGGACAGGGCGAGGACGACGAGCGCGCGACCGCGTCGGGGGCTTGGGTGGGCGAGGGTGCTCACGCGCGGCGGTCTTCCTCGGCGAGCTATGCACGGTTGGATACGCGGACACGGCGGAGCGGCTCGTTTGGCGCACGGGCGCGCGACGGCGCGAGGAGACTCAGCTTCGACGACGGGCAGGGTGGGGAGAAGGACGCCAGCGTCGACAAGCACAGGTTGCAGGTTCTTTGGTGGCGCAGTGCGGCCGTTAACGTCCTCTTCATCCTCACGTGGTGCGCCCGCCTCACGCCCTCGCTTCTATGATCCGCACTCGCAACTGACCAGGAGGACCTCTTGCAGGTACTGCTTCTCGACGCTCATTTCCGTGTACAGTGAGTCCCGCTTGTATTCTTTGAAGCTCTCTTAGTGGGAAAAGCAGGGTGCTGGGCCGGCTGCGGGATTGTTGCGCCGGGCAACGACACCCCGAGACTCGACTCCTCCTTCGCTTCCGCCATTCTACCGACTCTTCGCGCGTATACGGACTTCGAAGCGGAACATCGACGTCTTCTTCTACAATAGCCACCACGCCAAAACTCTCCCACCCTTCCAGACCGCGGAGACAACCTCGTCTCCCGCGCCCGCTTCGCTTTCAGCGCTGCCTGAGGCTCGCATGCCCCCTTCATCGTCGTCCCCCTACTCTCCGATGGGTCTTGGCGCAGTTGCCGTCCTCCCCTTGCCCTTCGCCCGCCTCCAGTCGACTTCTGCGACAGCCGACTCTCTCGCCTCCCTCCGATCTACTGATCCTGCCACCTCCGCTTCCGCTCTGCCTCGCCTTCTCGCCCTCCCAGCTCTACTCCATCACTCCCTCACTTGCTCCCGCGCAGGACGCTGACCAGCCGGCCGTTCTCCCGCGCAAACAGACAAATGGATGTTCTCCGCCGAGCACTACAACTTCCCTTACCCACTCTTCGTCACATCCATCCACATGCTCGTGCAGTGGTGTCTTGCTGCGGGGGCAATGAGCTTTTTCAAGGGGTTGAGGCCGAAGAGTAGGCCTAAGCCGAGGGATTATGCGTGAGTTGGCTTCCCTTCGGCGGTGGGCGGGAGCCCAGGTAAGTGGAGAAGCGGGAGCAAGATCGAGGGGTAGCTTGCGGAATCTATGGGCGGATTGGGCGAATGCGTTGGGGATTCCGGCAGGAGACCCCAGGAAGCAGACGCCCCTGCGGGATGAACAGACTCGGGACCCGGATACCGAGCTCACGGAAGATGTTGACTGAATCTTCTGCGCTGTGCAGCACGAAGATTGCGCCGTGCGGAATGGCGACCGGCATGGACATCGGCCTCTCGAACCTCAGCTTGCGAACCATCACTCTCTCCTTCTACAGTGCGCCATATATCTCCCTCTCCGCACAAGCGATCAAGCTGACCTTCAAACGCACCCGCAGCCATGTGCAAGTCCTCGTCGCTCGCCTTTGTCCTCCTCTTCGCCTTCCTCTTCCGCCTCGAGACGCCTTCGTGGCGACTAGCCGGCATCATCCTCATCATCACCGCCGGCGTCATCCTCATGGTCTCGACCGAAACGCAATTCGACTTTGTCGGCATGTGCCAGGTCCTCTCGGCTTCCGCCTTCGGCGGCTTGCGATGGAGCCTGACGCAGATGCTCCTGCACAAAGAGTCGATGGGCATGGCCAACCCTATCGCGACCCTCTTCTGGCTCGCACCGATCATGGGCGTCACGCTCGCGACGTGCAGCCTCATCTTTGATGGCTGGGGCAATGTCTTCTCGCATGAGGAGTTCTGGGGAACGATGGGACGGACGTTGAGGACCGCTGGGGCGATCACGTTCCCGGGCGTGCTGGCGTTCTTGATGAACGTGACCGAATTTGGGTGCGTGCGATTTCCTCCGACGAATCCAGGACTCGGCGTTTCCGGGGAGCGTACCTCGGCTGATTGTTGTCGTCTTGGTACGCACAGACTCATCCAGCGAACTTCCGTCGTCACTCTGTGCGTGACCTTCTTTCGCTTCCTCGTCGACGCTGCTGCTGATCCTCGCACCTATGCGCAGCTCCGTCGCGGGCATCTTCAAGGAAGTCGCCGTCATCTTCCTCTCGACAGTAGTCTTCCACGACAGGCTCACACCGATCAATATCAGCGGTCTATGTGTGACCATCTTTGGTGCGTCCCGTTCATGTCCCCGCTCTCGCTCTCGCTGACGAAGAGAACGGTCACATCCAGGTATCTCGCTGTACAACTACCTCAAGTATACCCAATTCACCGAAGCCGCACTCCGCTCATCGCACGCCACGCCGCAGCGAGCAGGTGGGCACGGCTTTGACTCGTCGGCGGAGGACTCGTACGAGGAGGGCGCGCCGATGCTGCCGACTGGCGAGAGCCGGAGAGGGCTGCTGAACGTGCGTTGCGCGCTGCTTCGCCACCTCGCTCCTGTCCAAGCGCTAACCCGAGCTGTCGCACGCAGGGCTCGGCCTCGCATCGCCTTTCCGACTTGACCCCTGCTGCGCCTCATCACTCTCTCGGCGCAGCCGATGACTCTCCCCGCTCTTCCGTCGATTTCGATGCGCAAGCTGCGGAGCTCCTAGGCAACTTCGACGATCCCGTCCAGCGATTGAGCGAGGCGGACAAGGCGCACCAGCACGACGCCGACCGGATACCGGAGCTCGAGCAGCTGTTGGAGGAAGACGAGCGGTTACGGCGGACGGAGGAGAAGGCGCACGCGCTCGAGCGGGAGCTGGAGGAGGGCGTGCGGGAACATCGGCAGGCGAGGGACGTCGAGGTGGGCGACTTGCCGAGCGAGAATGTTGGCGGGTTGCGATGACACGACTAGAGCTATAGAGGTTTGCGATGCATGCATTCGTTCTCCTGTGCGAGACTCGTGAGACAGAGTGATGCTCGGAGAGATGCGACTGCGATTGCGAGAGTATACACGAGCTACAACACAAGTACGACTGAGGGCAGGAGGAGAGGCTACGAGCGCTGGCTGTAGAAGAACGCCATCATGGACTGGACGTGCGGGAGGGTGATGTTGAAGAGCGGGTGGGATGGGAGCTGCGCGCGACAAGGTTGAGCGGGTCAGCTTCGCCGCTAAAGAATTTGGGAGACGGTCCGCACTAGCTCATTCTGCGGGTCACCGACGACAATCTTCGGCCCTGCCGCGACCCATGCGAGCGTGCGCGAGTAGATCTCCCGCATCCGCAGCTCGGCCGCCTCGTCCGACTCGTTTGCTCCTCGGATGACCTCGACCTCCTCATCGACGTCCTGCTGGTCTCCCTCCGTGACGATGGTGCCGCCGAAAGGCGACGAGAACGAGTCGGCAAGCTGTTGTTGCCGCGAGGAGGAAAAGCGCAGCTTGGTCTGCGCGGTCGAGTCGCCGGAAAGGTTGTAGCACGTGTGGTAGGCGTCGGCTGGCTTGCCCGGCTTATCCCGCAGACCTCCAGATGGTGTTTGTGCGACGAGCGTGACGTACTCCTGCAGCGACTCTGCGCAAACGCGAAATGCAAAGATCAGAAAGCCGGAGACGCCACCAGGATATCAAGGCGTACGCACTCCGGTCGAAAAGCTCGCGCCCGGGCTGCGGCTCGTCGTCGGTCTCGGCGAGGAGGCTGTCGACGAGCGGGAAAAGCCCTCCGCACCACCAGCTGTAGCAGCCATCGACGAGCTTGTTCGTCCTGCCACGGAACCCTCCACCTTCGATCGGCATGGCCTGGAGCGACGCGGACCACCGCATCAGCGCGCGGACGTCGAGTTCGGCGCGTGCGAGGTCGAGCGGCGCTTCAGCGAAACAGGGCGAGGTCGGGTCGCTGAAGACGCGGAGCATACTCCACGACGCGGCGGCGCAGAAGGCGTATCCTCCGTGTGCCTCGCCGAGCGGTGCGGGGTGCGACGGATCGTGCGAGAAGGGGTGGGCGGCAGCGGCCAGACCGCCTTCGTAGGTCTGGCAGGAGGCGACGAACGATGCGGTGCCGGATGCGAGGTCGGGTGTGAGAATGTTGAGAAGGACGGCGGCGGTCAGGGCGCAGTAGCATCCGCTGCGAGGAAACAAAGCTTGTGAGAAAGGCGTTGAACTTGGGGCAGAGACGGACTCCGCACGCACCGAACGTCCACCTCGCCGCCCTCGTGCATGATAAAGGATCCGTCAGGCTGCTTGAGCGAGAGGAGGAAATTGTACATGCCGTGGCTGTCGTCGAGCAACCTGCTGTCAGCTCAAGAGGACTCGCCCAAAGAGAGGGGAAGGGAATAAACATGCCGGTCAACCGCGCGCCATCCCTCGGGACCTACGTGTGCGAGAGCACAGACTGCCGCATACGTCGGTGCGAGGTGGCTGATCTGCCCTGGTCCTCCGCCGAAGCCGCCGTCCGGGTTCTGGCACCGCTCGAGCGTGTCGACGAGGCGAGTCTTTGCCGTCGCGTCGAGTTCGCCGTCGAGGAGTGCGAGCGAGTGAACAGCCCAGTACAAGATCCACGGTCGCGAGGCGTCGAGACCGGTGAAGTACTTGGGGAGCGGGGCCTTAAGGAGGCGAGTGAGGTAGGCCGTGTGGACGTCTCGTTGCAGCTGCGCGTCGGCGGACGCTGCTAGGTGCTCTGTGAGGAGCGATGAGATGCTCTGTTCTGCCTCATGCTGGGCTGCGAGCGTCTCTGAGCCGGCGATACCGTCTGTTGGCGTCGGGATCCACGGCATCGTGAGGACTTGATGAGGGGAAGCAAGGCGCGGTGTGAGTTCGTGGGCGACTGCGCGAGTTGGCAGCGGGTGTACGGAGCGAACCTGAGTCTGCGAGCATCGTCGGCGCCGTCTTCAATGCGCGCGGGAACAAAGGCACGGGGAGAGAACAAAGGGGAGCGGGGAGCGGGGCGGTGCTCGTGCAGTCAAGGCGGAACGCCGATTATGTGCGCTATCTTCGGAGAAGTAGCCTATTGTGACCAGATGCCCGAGCGGTTAAGGGGACAGACTAGAACTACATAGCTCTTGCCCATCTGTTAGGCTCTGCCTGCGCAGGTTCAAATCCTGCTCTGGTCGAGTAATATTTTTGCTGCGTCTGGCCTGCATCTATCTCTCCATCAAGGATGACAGACTCTCTTCCCTCTGCTACACACAGGGAAATCTGCTTGTTTTTCTGGCAATCAAAAAGTATAGCTTGCAGCTGAGCAAGGACTGCCAGTAAGGACTGCCAGTAAGGACTGCCAGTAAGGACAAGCAAAAGATTAATTGGAGAACCAGGGAGTCGAACCCTGCGCCTCTCGCACACTTTGCAAGAAAGGTGCTAAGCGAGCGCTCTACCGATGAGCTAGATCCCCACGAGACGACAAGGGGTTTCAAACTTGCAACTATAGCACGCCTTGGCCTTGGATGCCTTCCGCCCCTGCAGCCAGGGTTGCCATTTGCAACGTGAGTCTGCCAGTCACAGTGATTCTGTTGCATCTGAATGAGACACAGCGAAGATATACTGCAGACTCGTGCATATGTACACTCTCTAGGCATTGGCTAACAGGGCAGACCAGCTGGTAGACAACTTATGTGACTCTGCCCCCCTTACCTTTGTCCATCGGCAAGCTAGTATTGAGACTTTGTTGCCCTTCCACCACACACAGCAATCATGCAGGACAGTGCTAGATTGTGTAGGTCCCCAACTAGGTTGCAAGGCGAACTGGCTGCAAAGTGCAAGCGCAATGTGAGGACAGGCGCCTGGCATAGTGTTGGCGGCGTTGTGTTGCCCTGGTACTCTCAACTAGAGAAGATGAGAGTTAGACGACGATTGCAAAGCTAAACGCAAGTCTCGTACGAACCTAGAGAAGAGGAGAGTTAGACGACGATGAAGAAGAAGGGAGAGAGAGGTGCGCAGGATCCTCGCGAGTGGAGACGGGTGGGTGCATACAATGAGGGGAAACAATGGGTAGACTATTGATGTGGGTAGAAGACCAACACAGAGACACTCCACAACGTACCACGACACCAGCCATCCTGAACGACCGCGACGACCGCGACGACCAACCTTCTCACGCCGCCCCACTACTCCTCCCCAACACATAGACTGAAGTTGGGCAACTGTAACAAAGCCAATTGATACTGGCTTGGGCTTTGGTTGCAGAAACAACAGCAAAGGGGGAGAATGGCATTAGAATGCAAAAAGGAGAGTGATACTTTGGTCGAGAGGAGCGAGAGGTGTACAGCTAGATTGATCACCCAACATATATCTGATTGTTTCCACCAGAACTGATGCATTCCATTGAAAGGAAGCCGAGTGAAGGCAAGTTGGGCAAGAAGGCAATGTTGTACAGACCAAGGGTAGAACGGCTTGTGTTGGGTGACGCGAGCTGCAGCACTCTCGGCGCACCGTAGGAGTTGACAGGACTGAACCGTAGTCAAAGTGCACTGTTCTGCCAGCAGGTGAGCTGCTGAAGTACTGAAATGGCATGCCTGTGCAGACCTGTCCTCCCATTGCGCGAGTTGCAGGAGAACAAGCGAGATTGCACGCCTCGCGCCTAAGTCTGCCTCCCCCTCCTCATCCACCTTTCTCCCTGCTTGTGCTCGTGCTCGTGCTCCTGCTGCTGTGCAGCACTGTAAGGCCGAACACCTTACCACCTACATATATGCTCTCCTGGCGAATCAATCCTGCCGATTGATTCGTTCTGCCCTTTTTTGCGTAGTGGTCCATGCGATGGAGAGGCATGGCGTCACAAGGACACTGTCTGCTGCAAAGTGTGTCGAGGCGCAGCAACCGGCTTTGGACGACCATGACGAAACTGAGTGATACTGATTTGGGTTTTAGTTCTAGAAGGGAGAGTGAGAAAAGACAGAAGAGGAGAGGCAGGAGAGGAGGAACAAGGCTACAGCACTGACCCGACATCCGTCCCCACTTCCACTGCAACATATTCATCCTAGTCCATCAGAGGGAGGTCGATTGAGTCGAGTCGAAGGCGAAATGAACTAGAATAGCAATGTCGAGGAGATTGGAAGAGTTGACAAGGCGAGTGGGCGTAGCATTGGCTATGATTCTACCCCAGCTTCAAACACTTACAGAAAATCAAGTCAACTTCTACTGCTTCAACCGTGCTATCCGCTGTAGAGCCAGACTTGATCTAGTCATAATGAGGGTGTCAGCGGAAATGGTGTTGGGGAGGAGTAGGGGCAACGTAAGTGCAAGACGCACAGTCTTCAAGCAAGTCGCGAGACCGGCGTCGAGCGGGTGGGATCGCTGGAAAGCTTGTTGTCCTGATTCTCCTGGCTACGGAAGAGATAACAGTGATTTCAGCGTTGGATTCCGAGCGAAGGGGAGATGTAGCCTAAGGAGAAGAAGAGAACCAGGGGGAGTTGTGTGATGGATCTACTGATGAGAATGGAACAGGGGCCACAACTAAGGGAGAGTGAACTAAGGTCTCGCAAAAGAAGGAGAGTGAAAGAGGGTCTGGAGAGAGAAGAACGAGCGACGAGAGAGAGGAGAAGCGAGGTGCAGGCGAAGTGGAGACGGAGCCCGGCGACGCAAACCCAGCAGTAAGAAGGGTTGGTTGGTGCTGTGGTACGTCGAGGAGCATCTCTGTGTTGGTCTGTTACCCACTTCGATAGTCTCCCACCGTTTCCCCACGTAGTATGCGCACACTCCACCTCTGAGGATCCTCCGTGACCTCTCTCTCCCTTCTTCTTCATTGTCGTTTGACTCTCCTCTCCTCTACGTTCATACGCGATTCGTGGTTAGCTTTGCAATCGTTGTCTAAGTATCCTCTCCTCTAGTCGAGAGTCCCAGGGCGACGCAACGCCGCCAACAAACGGAGCAGAGGTCAAAGAGATGCAAATGATCTAAGTCGCTCCTGCTAGATGCATCACAAGTTGGCTTTGGCTTTCCCTCTTTCCCATTCCCCCATGTCTTGTTGCCTTGTTTCTCTCTGGCCATACCCATTTGGACAGTCTCTCCTTGCAGTGATATGTTCAATGATGAACTATGACTCAGGAGGAGTGAGCGAGGGAATAAGCCTTCCCAACGGACTGTGAAGGAGGGAGGCAACGGCAAACTTGGGAGGTGAACCTCCGCCAGACGGTGTGAGGCCACTAGCACGTGATCTTCTAGCGATGCCAGATAAAGTGGATGGGGCAGCAAGAGTTTCAAGATAGTTGAGCACAAGGAGAAAGTCAGCATTCAATGTCTCTCACTTGTTATGACACTGGGTCATTGCTTCCTTGGCTATCGGGGCATATAACACCTATAGCTACAAGCACAGCAGCTGAGAACCCAACAAGAAGGCAAGTTAAGGCTGTAGAAGCTCAGGGCATGTCAAAAGCCAACATGAGCACACAACCAAGTCGAGGGCATACATGGGTTGTGTGCTCTGGTGTGAATGCACCTTCATCTCCACCTAGCTGGGTCCCACAACACTTCTCCGGCCTTCAGTGGAGGTTGCAGTCTCCCAGCTCCCTGCACAAGAAGGAGCAGATTTGCCAGGAGCAAAAGCTAAACGACCAGAGCAGGATTTGAACCTGCGCAGGCAAAGCCTAACAGATAAAGCGGCGAGCTGAACTGCATTCTAGTCTGTCCCCTTAACCACTCGGGCATCTGGTCCATTTATTGGAGATCGCTGGTTTTTTTTGTCACACTAAGAGCTTTGGTCAATGCCGCGCTGCCCACTTCTTGTGAAATCAATGTCTGCCTCTAGATCCCAGAGTGGAGTACTCACTGCACAGAACTCAGAGCAGACTTGAAGGGCAAGGAAGTGTGTCAAAAATGAAGGTGTGCAGGGAGATGATCTGCCTGACTCGTTGGCTTGCAAACGATTTTCTGCAAGCTTGAAAACGAACTCTGTTGGAGATAAGGGAGCAGTCACTGATCAGTAGGATTGGGATGCTGACAGTTGGCGCAACACAGAGGTGGGCTGAGGCAGGCTGGCTTCAGGTGAAACAGACTGAAAGGCTCTGCTTGAGAAGCCTCACTGCTCGCGCGACAGAAGAGGAACCGCGTGTATTGCTGGTTCTATCTATC